>CM045758.1:142665403-143265403 GCA_025200525.1 Camellia lanceoleosa
GTATATGAAGCCAAATGTGGAATTTATTGATGATGATGTTGTTTACCTCCTCTTTGCTTAAGTGGTAACCACTGATCAGCGTCCAAAGACGAATGAGAATACCTTCTAAGGGCTTAAATCAAGAGAATTAGATGTAGTAGGTATGGAAAGAATGAGAACTTCTCATAATCGAAGACATGTAAACAAGCTTTTGCTTTTAGGTTGTATTGACTGATTTTAATTGAATTACTTTGTTTGAGAGTTGAGAGGTGTTTCACTTGCATTGAATGATGAGTATTTTTTGAAAGATGTTATCATTTAATCGTACTTCGTGATTGAATGATTGAGGAATTTGTTGACTTAAATGCATATTTTTCTTCAGATATTTTTCACATGGATTAAGTTTTCACACATATTTATATTATTTTGATTTAGGGTTCAAACCGTAGTTTACTTTTTTTTGAGTGTTTTATAAAGTGATCGGAATTTATCAACTTTAGTTTAGTTTGGACAAGTTGATGGCTTATTTTTTTGTAAGAATGAGTAAATGTATCATTAATGTGGTTCTTGAATTTTGTTATTTTGAAGAATGATAAATTTATCACTTATTGTGTGGGAAGAGTTGATGGTTTTATTACATTTATGGCGTTTATAAATTTATCCTTTGTCACATGCAAGCAAATATTCTTTTCTCTGATGATAAATTTATCATTGTTTGGAGTTATCTAGTTTTCCCAAGAAAAAATTTCCACAATGCAAAGGTGTAGATCAAATCTCTAGAATACATAATTGCATATCTCTTTGTGTTAAGTGCTTTAAAAGCAAAATTTTTAAATCGACTCGATGTTTATTTGGTTTAACAACAAGTTCTCGGTTTGCATCTTGTTGGGAATATCTAGAAATTGTAATAGTATTTTAATTTTCAATTTGGAGAATGTAATAGTGCTTGTGTTTAAATTTTCAATTAGGTAAATTTTTTATTATTTTTATAGTGTTTTTTTTTTACTTGAATTGGGAAAAAAAAGAATAGAGAGAGAGAGAGAAATAGAGAGAGTTGCTAGTTTTTTGTTTGAACATTGGTAAATTTATAGGTTTTCACGTTGATAAATTTATTAAAGCGATGATAAATTGCTCGGTAAACAAAAGCGATATAAAAATAAAATTTATTAGTCTGTGGCTCCAAACCTATTATTAACCTTGAAATTCAACACAAATACTTAGATTAGAATCAATTTTTGAATGAAACTTGGATAACAAAGTGACATTAAAAAAGGGAATGTTTCATTGAAGCAAATTTGAGGTTGTAACAAGCAGAGCATTGTCCATAGCTTTGACATTGTAACAACCAAGAATTGTGCATAACTTTGACATTGTAACGCGAAGCATTGTAATATTCATTGGAGGAAAGTAATAATGAAAATTATGAAATTACATGTAACAATGTAACAAACATACAAGCAAAATGTATGAATATTGACATTCTAACAACCAAATGATTAGGTGTTTCCTTATTTTTCTTCTATTCCAGATCTGTTGATTATTACGGATGCAAGTCATCAATGTTTTCATTAGGCATTTGTTGTTGAGCAACTTGTTGATGCATCGAAGATAGTTAACATATCGACTCTCAATTGATTGCATTCTTCCTTGGAAAAAGTAGGCATTATGTTGTTATTGAAAACATATTGCCTCATGATATAACAAATAAGGATTCAACAATCAAACTGCAAAAATATTTTGAAAATAAAATATTATAATTTGGTTCGTTGCTTTTTTTTATAACTTGGTGTTTTGTTGTTGATAAACTTCGATGTGTCTTCTTGTTGTGAAATTTGATGGCGTTCTCGGTCTGCTGTTGAAATTGCTCGGGGTGTATGAGTTGGGTTCTCATCCTTTATGTATTTTTCAATAACCTCTCTACACAACATATACATTTGTATAATTGTTGTATTAGAAAAGTCGATTGAAAGAATTAATGAGAAACCATGGATTTAAAGAATGATAAATAGAATTCTTGTATAAATTTTCAATGTATAGTTAAGCATGGATCGAGAATTTATGTATTGGATTAATGATAAGATTGATAGTGAAAAGATTTTTACCACTTCATTTACTGACATTGTAGTGTGGATCTTTAGGCAATGCTCCCCTTGGTCTCATGGAATTATAGAATTTCCATGAACCTTCTCGAATGTCAGGACAAGGATTGTCGATGAAAATTTTGGTGAATTAGGGAAGAAAAAGGTATCTTGCTTTCATGGCTTCATGCATCATTTTGTTCAACGATACATTTCTTGCTTTCTCATCTTTTTGTAGTGAACAAGTGCTAAAAATATAAATAAAAAAAATAATGTTAATATAACTTTAAACTTTTCAAATTAAATATGTGGTGAGTATGAAACTTTTTTGTCCTTTGTGATCAAAATTTTGTCAATGCATATCAAAATTTATCGATGCATTGCATATCAATAGTTTCAAAAATCCAAAAAAGTGCCAATTTTTTATCAAAGTGGGATTTACTCATCTTGTGGCACGAGAATAACAAGGTCAAAATATATACTTGATGATTACAAAATCTAAGTCGAAATTCTGGTTTGGTTTGCTTGACTCTTTGTTTCACATGTCAAGTTTGAATTAGGAAGCAGGGCCAATTGAAGAGGAAGGTAGTGTCATATGTTTTAAGCGAGTTAGTCGGTTAAGCAAGCAGAGGTTATACTCGATAAAAAACAAAACAAGTGTTGTTCTTGAGTTTAGCAAACTAGTTACTTACATGGCAACTTGAAATGAATGGGAATCTTTGTTGTGCCTTGTTTTGTGCAAGCAAATGTTACGCATATGCATCTATTACATATTGAAAACAAAAAACAAAACAAAAGAATTAATATAAATGAAACACTAAATGTTTTTTTTAATGAGTTCAAATTTACTTACAATGCACTTAAATTTTGACTCTTTAATATTTTGTCAATGTCGTTTAAGTACACATAGGTTGCATGGTGAGATCCTTGCCACCTTGGTGATCCTTGAAAAAAAAAGATTATTAGTGTTTGAATAATAAATTTATTAATATTTTAGAATATTTGATACTTATAAATTCAATATGAGTTAATGATAAACAATTGGCAAAAGTGAAATAGAGTCAATAGAAGATTGTCACTTTTTTTTTTTTTTGTATTTGCCCAATGTGCTATGAGATTTTACCTTGCTTTTTACGGTAGGATGTTGAAAATTTCGTTTGAAGTTTTCAATTTCTTCATTCTTGTTTCTTTATTTTGTGTGTTGTTCTTGAGTATTTGTTTGCCTCGGTAATGTTGCGATTCTCTCACGGAGTATTTTGATTTCTTCATCTTTCCTTTGCATTTATTTTTTGTGTTGATCTTGCATTTCTTTTTTCAGCTTGTTAAGTTGCTGCTGCAGGTTATCATTTGCAGTTTGAAGGATGTCCCTTTCCATTTGTACCTTTTGCATTTTGAGCATGTCATCTTCTATCCTCTCAAAAACAAGTACTTCTACGAGATTTGGATCCACTTCAGGCTCTTTGTGAACTTTGTTTCCTTTACTATTTTCTGATTCAATGGGTACTGTTTTCTTTTTATTTTCAGGGCATATTTTGTGTGGAATTGGTTCTCATGCTTCATGTTTGCATTTGTCTTCAGTCAATGTTTGTTGTTCTTTTTCAGAAATTTCAGTCTGATTTTTTTTGCTGAAAACTAGCATCTTCATTTTCATCTTCATCTTTGTCTTCATCTTCATCTTTATCCTGAATTTTTCCTAGTAGCATTCAGTATATTTTTTTCTCTTCATCTGTGTGTTTCAAATTGTTCTCCTGTATAGATGAAAATTAAAAAATGATTGATATGATATAAACTTCAGAGATAAATTTCTCAGAGCAAATTTTATTAGTCGATTAGGAAAATTAAACAAATCTATGATTGTTATAGCAAATTTTATCACTGAACTAGGCATAGTAAGCAAATCTGTCATTATATATCAAAATTTATCACTGAATTAGCAAAAGTAAGCTAATAAAGTAAATATAAGAGAAAATGTCTAATTCAATTTATTTGTACGGATAAATTTATTAATATAGAAACCTAATCAATTCTAGTCGAATATAAAGTAAACACAAATGAAGTAAATATAAAATAAAACTCATGCACAGTACACAAATAGAAAAACATTCATTGTGTAAAAGAATTGATTACTCAATTAGGTATACTAATGGAAATTTGTGACTCAATTAGGCAAAGTAAATAAATTTATCGGTGTGAACAAAAATTTATCACTACATAAGAAAATCTATCACTTGTTTAAAGCAGAACAAGGTTAGTATTGCATACCACAATATCTTTTAGCTCTTGCAAGGATGAAGTTGCCAATTCTTTGTCCCAAACATGTGATGTTCCATTTAGAAAATCTTGGGATTGCATTTTTGGCATTGGGTTTGATGGTGCTTGTGTGTTCGCATATCCAATATTGTTGAAGACAAAAATTGTTATAAACAAGTATTTAGTAGCGTAAATATTATAGTTCATACGTTATAAGTGAGATATTTACTTACCAATAGGACCATCACACATCCGGACACTTTATCAATTTGGTTGATGTTTCTTTGTATTGATTTTGTGAGGTGTTCCTTTCTTGCGCATCACACCAATCATAAGACTTCATTTGTCAATATCCTCAATATATTTCATGAACCCCCAACCAATTGTAGTTCGATGCAGGATATAACAACGACAAGCAAATCAAGAGGCACACAAGCCTCACAACATCTTCTGTCCTCCTTTTTCTTGCTTCTCAAAAGTTTGGTTCTGACTTTTGGATTGAAGCCTTGTCATCCTATTCTCTCTTATTTTCCTTCTTTTTGCCAAATTTATTTCATCTTTTCTTCCCTATACAATATGCATCTTCTTTTGTCCACATGCAATTCCAAAAATTAACTTGAAATCATTTCTTTTCAACTTGACTTCTTCCTCAATTTAAAATGTGGTTCCATCCATTTGGTATGTTTGAAAAGATTTTGCAACCACATCATCATATTTTATTGAATCGCTTTTTGCCGTTCTTCTTTGACAAAATGTAAACTAGAAGGAAGAAGGAGTCTTTTTCAATATTTGGAAATGCTCATTTTCAAGTTTGGTGGCATTGAAGAATCGATGAGGATAGCATGTTTGAAGCGGTAGACATATTTTTGCTTCATGAGCATGAATTTGATCACTTTTGTTTTTCTTCCTCAATTTTTCTTCTTGCCTTTTGGTTGGTCTTTGCTTTGGTTCTTGTTTGTTTTGTTGGGGCTTGGTTGTTGTTTTTGGTTGTTTTACATTTGTTGGTGTTTGGTTTTCTTTCTTCTTGTTCTCCTTGTTTTTGAGCTTGATTTGCGGAGTTCATCATTTCTTTGTCTGTCGTTTGTTCCTTTCTTGTTGCTTGCTTCTTGTTTCTTTTGTTGTTGTTTCCTTTTTTTTTTTGTCTTGTTGCTTTTTGTCTCTTTGTTGTCCTTCTCTTCTTGCTTTTGGGTTTTCTTTGTGAAAAGATCTTTTTCTGTCATAGATAATGTCATGAGAGAGCTCACAACATCTATATAAAGGAGGCTATCAATGAAGTAGGCCAACCACATAAAATTTATGGATATATAACCAAATTTATCATGTAATTAAGCAAAAGAAACAATTGTTTTGAAAATTTTACAATAGTATTTGTTTTTATCAGTGGCAAATATGTTGCTACAGTAGCAAGATATTTTGAGTTTTGTAATTTATTTTCAGTTTAAATTGTTCAAAATTTCAGTCTAGGAAATGCTTCAGTGTTCTCATGTTTAGATGAAATATAATACAAATATAATATTTCTGTTTTAAAAATTGATTCTAACTGTACTTATATCTTACTTTTAAAAATTTTACAATGATCAAAATAATGTAATAGTGTATGTGTTTTTATTTTCAATTTAGGTAAATTTGTAATTTTTTTATTGTGTTTTGTTTAATTGAATTTGGAAAAAATAATATAATAGTGTATGTGTTTTTATTTGAACAGTAAGAAATTTGTCAGTGGTTACAGTGATAAATTTATTAGTGTAAACAAAACACTATAAGAAAATAATTTTATCAATATAGTGATTCCAAACCTATTTGATTTGCAGGTTCATCCTTCTGCTGTCTCTGTCTTTTCTTCCTTTCTTGTTGGTTACTTCTTGTTTTTCTTGTTGTTGTTTCCTTTTTTTTGTCTTGTTGGTTTTTTGTCTATTTGTTGTCCCTCTCTTCTTGCTTTTGGGTTTTTCTTTGTGAAAGATTTTCTTTACGGCATGGATAATGTCATGAGAGAGCTCACAACATCTATATAAAATGAGGGATATCAATGAAATAGGCCAACCGCATAAAATTCTGGATATACAACCAAATTTATCATTTAATTAAGCAAAGAAACATTGATAAAATTGGATATATTCATAATTCATTTGTATTGATTTTGTTAGCTAGCAAAAGAAAATAATTCAAATAATCAAAGTAGAATAAGAAGAATTATGACAAAATTTATTACGTAATTAAACAAAAGCTTATCTGATAAGAGTTCTAATAATGATCGACAAAATAGACCCGATCAATTGAGTTAGATTAGGATGCATGTGGCAATAGTTGGAAAGAATTTATTGCACCAATTCATGTTAGGGGTGCAACTTCGGTGAGCTCATGAGCAACAGAAACTCGGCCAGAGTTTTTAGGGCTTGGGCAACTATATCTTATGTCTGGGCCGGGCTTGGGCGATTTTGATGCGGATTATAATTCGGCGGGCTTGAAGCGAGAACCAATGGCCAACCCGATCAGCGAACGAATTAAATTTAATATATTATATAAATTATATAATATATAATATATATATAATTTAATAAATTATATAATATATATAAATTAAGTAAAAGAGTTAGTCTTAATTTTTAATTTTTATTTTTTGGTGACGGAAAATAACTTTGAATAATTTTCAATTCTTTGTTAATTATCAATTCTACCTCTGAGTTTCAAAACAAATCTACCTACAAGTTTGGGCAATTCGGGCAATTGGGCTAACTTGAGTTCAAAATACAAAGCTTGGGCGGGCTTGGGCAAAGCTCGGGTTCATGTTAAGGCTTGGGCGGGCTTGAGCTGCAGGCAATTCAATTCGGGTTGAGGCGGCGGACTCAGGCAAGCCGAACACTTGGGTGCACCTAATTCATGTGTGGCATATAGATAAGTTGGTAATGTTTTTTACCTTAAATGGATTATTCTTTGTTTGCTTATTCTTTCTTTTCTTTGGTGCTTGTTTTTGAGGTTCATCTGCAGGTTGTTGTTTTTGATGTCTCTGTTTTCTCCCTTTCTTGTTCTTTGGTTGTTGTTCTTTGTTCTTGCAGTTTCCTTTTTGTTGCCTTCTTTGAGTTTTTTCTTTTTGTTTTGTTTCTCTTCTTGTTTTTTGGGTTTTTCTTTGTTAAAGATCTTCTTTCGCATAGATAATGTCATGAGAGATCTCACAATATCTATATGAAAGAAGGATATCAATGATGCAAACCATGTAAAATTTATGGATATACAACCAAATTTATCATTTAAGTAAGCAAAGAAACACTAATAAAACTTGAATATATTCATAAGTCGTCTGTATCGATTTTGTTAGCTAACAAACAAAATAATTCAAACAATCAAAGAAGAATAAGAAGAATTATGACAAAATTTATTATGTAATTAAGCAAAGATTGCTTATACAGTGAAGAGTTGTAATAATGATAGCAAAACAGAGCAGTCAGTTGGGTTGGGTCAGATGCATGTAGCAATAGTTGTGAAGGAATTCAGGGCAGCAATTCATGTGTGACATCTATATAAGTTGCTATTATTTTTTACCTTCGATGGCTTCATCTACAGGTTCTTGTTTTTGCTTTTTGGTTGTTGTTGCTGTTCTTGTGGTTTTCTCTTTGGTGTCTTGTTGTTTTTTTGTCTCATTGTTGTCTTGCTTTTCTCGCTTTTGTCTTTTGTAGTATAAGATCTTGTTTGGAGCCTAGATAGTCTCTTGAGAACTTCATAACATCTATGTCAAAGAGGTATATCAATGTATTAGGCAAAGTATGCAAAATTTATGGATATACAAGAAAATTATCATTTAATTAAGTAAAGAAACAACGATAAAACTTGAATATATTCATAATTCTTTGTGTATTCATTTTGTTAGTTAGCAAACAAAATAATTCAAACAATCAAATAAAATTATAAGAATTATGAAAATTAACCTAATTTATCCCTGAGGCAAATCCAGCAATAAAAAACAAAAAGAAGAAAAATAGACTGAGTCAAATTCTTTCCCAAAAGAGATCAAATTTGTTTAAGTTGGTGAGTCTATTGACTCTTGTCATTCATCTTTCCTACATTAAATTTATGTAAATGTATCCCTATATAGAAATAGAGATGGATGTGTAAGTGATAAACTTGTCATTTGGTTTGGTATGTGAAGCAAACTTATGAGTTGGTGTGATAAACTTACTAGTTGTATGTTTATTTATGTATCTATTGTTACTATTATGTATACTATGTATACTAGTATATTATGTCAGCCCCTATATTGGTTTGTTGAAACTTTTGCCATGTGGCATTTACATAATTTAAAAAAAAAAAAAAAAACTAATCAAATTTTACTTGATGTCAGTTACTCTCTTATGGGAATAAACAGTCACAGAACCACACCTTATAGTATGGTTTAATTGTCAAATCTATAAATTGGTTTGAGTCCTACAACAGAAAAAAAAGTTTATCAGGGTAGATGCCTTGATTTCATGCACTTATATTATAAGGTAAAAGTATTGCAAGGTTCTATTTGTATGTTACATCAAGAACATGATTTGTATATTTAAATTTGGTGAAGATCATTGAGTTACCAAAAGAGAAGTGTAGTTTATAATCGATTAAATATTAAACAAAAAATGAGACAAAAAATTAATCCATAAGGTGTAAAAAAATTGCAATTTTTGAAAAATTGGGCATAGTGAAATAACCAAATAAAAAATAAAATAAATTATTTATATCAAAAGGAGGATACAAGTTATTATGAATCAAGTATTAAACAAAAGTCACACAAAGTTTAATCTATAAAAAATTGCACCGTTCTAATTAGTATTATATATGTGAACAAGTTATTTTGATATCTTGAACCTTTGTGTATTTTAGTTTCTTGAGCAGACTCACTTTTTTGTTAGCGATTTTTTGTATCAAAAATTTTAAAAATATATATATATATATATATATTTCAAAATGAAACGTAATCTGAAGTTCAAAACCAATACCTTTATTAATTGATTAACTAACATTTTACATATTTACAAGTTTTATTTTTGAAAATGCCCTAATATTGTTGTAATTTTGCAAGTTGTAGTTGAGCGATATTTTTGAAAATGTGTTTGAATAGGGAGAGAAATAAGGGTTTCAGTTGCTTACGCTTTACAGGCATGTTTCCTCGAAGTTTTTGTTCGAATTGTCTGAGTTGTGTTGGGTGTTTTGCCTGAGAGTGGAAAAGGATTCGCCGATGGTGGGCGAGAAAAAGCAGAGGCTTCAATCGCGTGACTCACGTTTTTGTTTCCCAATGCGGCAAATGTATTGTGTTAGAAAGTACTTTTTTTTTTTTTTTTTATCGGTGATAAATTTAGAAAATGCTTAGAAAATGGAAAATATCTTTGTACAATAGGAAGATATTTTGAGTTTAGAAAATGCTTCAGGTTTCTCATATTAATTTTGAATTTAAATTCTTCAACATTTGAGTTTATAAAATGATTAGGTTTTTTCATATTCATATTGATTGAGATGAAATATAAACATATTATATTTGGGATTGAAATAAAATACTTGCAATACTTATTAAAAAAATTTATAAAAATTAAATTAGCTATCAACTTAAAATTAATAAATTACATTGTTAAAATTAAAAATTATACTATGATCTTTTAACATTATTGAGCTCGTGTGTAATTAAGTAGAAATAATTTGTTTTAATTTTTTGAATGAATGTATTCTAAACATTGAATGTAATGAAGTACAAAACATTGAATGTTTCATTCTGACAAATTAAGAAGGAAAATAATCAAAACAATGTATCTTGTTTATGTTTTAATTTATGTAAAATTTTTTTTTTTATATATAGTGTTTACTTTACTTGAATTGGGAAAAAAAGAATGTGTGTGAGAGAGAGAGAGAGAGAGATTGATTTTACAATAGTACTTGTTTTTATCGATGGCATATATGTTGCTCTGATGTAAGATATTTTGAGTTTTGCAATTTATTTTCGGTTTCAATTGTTCAAAATTTGATCTAGGAAATGCTTGGTGTTCTCATGTTTAGATGAAATATAATACATGAGAACATTCTTAATTTTATAAACATGAGAAGACTCTTGAGTATTCTTGAGCATTTTAATATGACTAATTTTTAAATATTAGTATTTTTTATTGTAAAATTATAATATGATTTTTCAACATTCTTGAGCTCACGTGTAACTACAAATATAATATTTCTGTTTTAAAATTTTCTTTTAACTGTACTTATATGTTCCTTTTAAAAATTTTACAATGATCAAAATAATGTAATAATGTATGTGTTTTTATTTTCAATTCAGGTAAATTTGTAATTTTTTTATAGTGTTTTGTTTAATTGAATTTGGAAAAAAGAATGACAGAGAGAGAGAGAGGTGCTGGTTTTTTTGTTTGAACAGTAAGAAATTTGTCAGTGTTCACAGTGATAAATTTCTTGAAACAATGATAAATTTATTAGTGTAAACAAAACACTATAAGAAAATAATTTTATCAATATAGTGATTCCAAACCTGTTATTAACGTTTAAATTTGACACAAATAATCAGATTGTAATCAATTTTTTGATTGAAATTTGCATAAAACTAGATTGATATCAAAACCTATATTTTTTAACTATATGGATAAAAAAGACTAAATGTTTCATTATAGCAAATGAAGAACCAAAATAATCAAAACAATGTAATAGGGTTTGAGTTTTATTTTTCAATTTAGGTAAATTTTTTATTTCTTTATAGTGCTTTGTTTAATTGAGTTTGGAGAAAAGAGTGAGTGAGAGATAGAGAGAGAGAGAGTCTTTGGTTTTTTGTTTGAGCGGTGATAAATTCATCAGTGTAAACAAAACACTATAAGAAAGTAAATTTATCGGTATAGTGATTCCTAACTTTGTTATTAACCTTTAAGTTTGACATAAATAATCAGATCATAATTAATTTTTGAATGAAATTTGCATAAAACAAGACCTATATCAAAAGCGAGATATAGTAACAATATGGTTAAAAAAATGAATGTTTAATTGGAGCAAATTTGACATTGTAACAACCAAGCATTGTAATATTCATTGAAACAAAGTAAGAACCAAAATGATTATAATCTTTGTCCCAAATTATTCAAGCATTGTTGTCATTGTGTATTGTGTCCCAAAACTCCTTGTCTTCAAGCAGCTTCTATTGCCTCATCAACGATTTCTTTGGGTGTCTGCATGCATTGGTTAGTCAACAAAGCATCTATGATATCTACTCTGATTTGGTGGCACTCCTCCTTTGTTAAGTTGGGAAAGATGTCTTTATTCTGAGACATATTCTCTCATAAGGTAACAAACTATGGCATACAATCAAGTCTCGATGACATTGGAAAAACAAAGTTAGTAGTCATCAATGATAATTTTATCAATGTAATGTATTTTGGTTTTCGAGAAACTTCTGAATGATCAACTTGTTGGGGACAATTCATTGCAATTTACATGTTTCTTCATGAAACTTGTTACCTTCAATAGCTTTGGGATTGTGATGTTGAAGGTATTTTTCAATAACCTTTCTCTGCAAAATATATTAATAATTAATTGGTGTTTGACAAATATATGCATAAGAAAATTTGATATAGACAAGGAATGGATGATATCATAAGTAATTGGTGTTTTACGGTTTGTTTGCCTCGATTAAGTGGTTATCTGTTTACGTGCTAGGTGTCATTGAATTTTAAAACTTCCATGAGCCATTTGATGTCGAGTACCAACAACGTTCAATGTTTTCATTGAAAATTGGGAAAAGAAGATATCTTTCCTGTGACTTCTAACATCATTTTGTTCAACAATTGATTTGTTTACATCTCATCCTTTGTGGTGAACAAATCTTGTGTTTTGCAAATATATTAGTTTTGATTACAATGTAATTCATTAATTATCACTATAAAATTTGGATGAATGAGAACTTATGCACTTGATTTAGACAAGAAATGGATGATATTGTATTGAAATATATATATATATATATGTAATTTACTTACATGGCATGATGTAGTAAATATATATGTTGTTCTGCTTGTGAAATTTGAGGTGAAGTTTGATTTCAATTGCTCTTACGTCATTAAGATTTCCTTGTATGCATTTATTACTGTTTAAAACAAAAGCAAACAAGGTTAATAAGAGAATTATAGTTTGGTATTACAATTGATATATGCACAAATAGGGATTTGATTTTACATTTCCAGAAAGTTCTTCGCATCTGACTATTTTGTCAATATCATCCAAGTACAAATAGCTGCCTACTTCCTTTCCTTGTAAGATTGGATAACTGCAAATGTGAAAACAAAATTTATCACTGTATATCAAAATTTATTGGTCAATTAACAAATTAAAGGTTAGGGGAACAAATTGAGCATGGAATTTTACTTCATGTATCAAATATGAACCATGAAATGAAGTACAGAACATAAACTCAAATGCCTAAATAATTTGACACCATATATGAGATAACATGAAGATTAGCAAAATATATCACTCTACCAAACAAATTAAGTAAAATTTATCATAATGTAGCAAATTTTGTCCTTGTATATCAAAATTTATCAATAATAAAGTAAATGAAGGTTATATATTGGTAAATGCATGACTATATACTAAAATTTAGATTTGAATTTGGAAATTTTAGGTCAATTCATGTTCTTACTGTTTGGTTTTTGTTGCCCAAAGACTAGTGAGTTTTATCCTTGATTTCTTTGGCAATTTGTGAAACCTTGGATAGGAAGTGTTAATTTGTTTTGTTGGATGTTGATGTTGATGTTGTGTGTGCTCTTCTTTTACGGTCTCTGGATTTTCTTCAACCATTGGTTCTACTTGATCAATGTCTTGTTACGGTTTGGTTGTCTTTTTTATTATGTAGCAAAAATCTAGATCTTTGTGCTCTTTTCTTGTTTCTCTATTTTTGACCCTTTTTATCATTGGTGACAAGAGGTGATGTTTTGGTAGTGGTGGCTTCAACTTCAACTTGGATTTGTTCTTCTTCACTGTCCAGGTAGAGATTTGATTCAACCAACATTACAATTCTCTCATTAAGTAGCACTATTTCCACATCTTTCACTTCCATTTGTATCTTTGCTTTCTTGCTTTGTTCTTCCATTTGTTTACTGAGCTTCATGAGTTGGTCCTTAAGCTCGTCATTTTCTGCTTGGATTCTTGCCTTCTCCATTTCTAGCCTTTGGATTATTAGGACATTCTCTTCTAGTTTCTGAAAAGTATGTTCATTGATTTTGACATGGTAGATATTTCTTTCATAGGCAAGTTTCTTTTTGCTTTCCTTATTTCAGCTGGTGTTTGATGCTTCAATCCCGGGGAAGTTCTTTGGACATTTCTGTTTGATCATTGTTTCTTCTTCATCATTTTCTAGGTTGTCAAAAGAAAGCTCATTTGTTTGCACATAGGCTGGACCTACTTGAGTTTCATGCTGATAGTTGGCTTTCCTTCGTGTATTCTTTTTTTATTGCAATGTTGTTGATTTTCTCTTTTTTGGAGCAGCTGTTTGATTCTTGGGATTCTGTGAATTTCTTCTGGTGAGGCCGAATATCTTCGATAATTGGTTCTTCTTCCTTTTCGGATAATTGAGTCTCTGTTGTTTGTCAAAGTTACATTTTCATCTTCATGCTCATCATCTGTTTGTGGTTGCAATTGTTTGTATATATTGTTCTTCAATTGTGTCTTTCAAATTATTCTCCTACATGAATGAAAATTATTAAAAAAAATGATATGAGCGAGTTAAGTAATAATTTATCATTCGGTGATTCAAATTTATAGTAAGAATGGTAATTTGGTTCATGATAACAAGTTTTATTAGTGAATTAGCAACATTAAGCAAAATTTATAAGTCAATGAAGCTAACTAGGGAATTTATAGCTGTGAGCAAAAAGTTATCGATTGCATGTGAATATTTATTCTTGCATAGCAAAATTCATCACTCAATTAAAGAAATAAATGTTAAACATTGATAAAATTGTTTATTGAATAATTTCCTATACGGAAAAAATGCCTAAATAATTTTTCTCGACAAATATGACACCATGAAAATTAAGAAGAATTTATTAGTCTTGCTAAAATTTATCCTTTGCATAAGAAAATTTAATATTTGTTTAAACAAAACAAAGGATATGAATGGATACCTCAATATGTTTTAGATCATGCAAGGATGATTTTGCCAATTGTTCTCTGAGATGAGTAATGTTCCATTTTGCAAATCTTGGTATTGGATTCTTCTCATTTGGTTTGATGATATTTGCATGCTCACATATCCAATATTGTTGAGGACAAAAAAAATGTTATAAATTAGTGTTTAGTAAATGTAAATATTGTAGTTTATAAGTTGTAAGTGAGGTATTTACTTACCAACAAGATGATCACACATCCGCACACTCTATCAATTTGGTTGATGTTGCATGCTATTGATTTTGTAAGATGTTGTTTTCTTTGCACACCAATCATAAGACTTCATTTCATCAATATTCTCGAGGTATTTCATGAACCTCCAACGATTGTTGTCGATGCGAATACAACAAAAGCAAACAAGCCAGAAGGCACACAAGCCTAACGACATCTTCTACATCTTCATTGTTGGTGCTTGTCAAAAGTTCTGTTATCAGCTTTTGGATTGAAGCACTTGTCATTCTGCTGTCGGTTATTTTCCTTCTTTGCACCATAGCTACCTCATTTTTTCTTCCGTATGCAAGATTCATCTTCTTGTGTCCACATGCAATCCCAAAAATTAACTTGAAGTCATTTCTTTTCAATTTGACTTCTTCCGGCAATTTCAAATGTGGTTCCATCCATTTAGTAAGTTTGCAAAATTTTTACAACCACATCATCATATTTAATTGAAACTCTTCTTTTAATCTTGTTTTCATTCAATGTATCAACCAAAAGTGAAAAAGGGGTCTTTCTCAATAGTATCAAATGCTCCTCTCTGAGTTTTGTTGACTTGAAAAAATTTGATAAGAGATTGAATGTTAGAGCAGTGAACATACTTTGCTTCATTATCATGTATCTGTTTAGTCCTAGTTTTTCTTCCATCAATCTTTTTCTTCCCTCTTGCTTTGTGGATCTCTGTAGCTGGTTTCAGTGTTCCTGTTTGGGCTCCTCATTGTCAATGTTAGATTCAGGTTTAACTTTTAGTTGATTTTCACTTTCATGTGTTATTGGCTCTATAACAAAGTCAACTTTTCAATCTTTTCTTCTTTGAGAAACTTGTTTTTCGGCAGCGTAATCTTTTTAGAATGAGCAACATCTGTACAAAAACATTGAGCATGAACATTGAAAATTAAGAAGAATTTTATCCTTTGAACTAGGCAAACTAAGAAGAAATCTCTACATTATGCAAATTGAGCAAATATATAAGCTGTATAGCAAAGTTTAGATTCCAAATTGCAAAAGAACATGAAGTATGATGTTGAAGATGAAGATGAAAACAATTGTATAGCAAATTTTATCCTGAATTAGCAAAAAGTAAGCAAATGCATCATTGTATAGCAAATGAACATAAATGTATGATTATTATGACATTGAGTATCACTCATATATTATCTTGTATGATACTGACTTGAAAATAGCTTCAAGTCAAATTGTATCACTCATAAATTAATTTTGTAAGATACACATTCAAAATAGTTTGAAGTCAAATTTTATTACTCAATTATAGTTATGAAAGAAGAAGGGAAGCAAATCCATAGTTATAAAATAAGAAGAGAAGCAAATCCATCATTATAACAAATTTTATCACTCAATTAGGAAAATTAAGCAAACCTATCGTTGAATTGGGCAAAGTAAGCAATTCTGTTATTGTATATCAAATTTTATCACTGAATTAGCAAAATTAAGCAAATCCATCATTGTTTAGCAAATGGAGATGAAGATGTGATTATTATGAAGTTGAATATCAATGATAAATTAATACTGTATGATACATATTGAAAATAGCTTCAAGTCGAATTTTATGAGTCAATTACAGTTATGAAAAAAGAAAGGAAGCAAATCTATCATTGGAACAAATTTTATGACTCAATTAAGAAAATTAAGCAAATCTATCATGGTTATAGCAAATTTTCTCCTTTGAATTGGGCAAAATAAGCAAATCTTATTGTATAGCAAATGAGCGTGAATATGTGATTATTATGAAGTTGAATATCCTTAATTATAGTTTTAAAAAAGAATGGAAGATGAATCGACTCACGTTTGATTAGCATGGTTCTTGAAGATGAATGGAGCAGGAATATAGATTGAAGCGGTGGAGGATTTGTTGGGTATCTGTTGAATCGAATATAGATCAAAGCAGTGATTTCTTTGGAAGCGATAGGAGATTCGGGAAAAATCTCTTTGTTTGTTTGATTTTGAAATCGCCAAATCGATGGTTTCCAAATCGCCTCGAGAATAGTTTCCATCGAACAATTGAGAAGAGTGTGTGTTTTATCGCTGGGGAGACCTCGTGATTTGGTGTTTGCTTCGCGTGTTTTGTGACATTTAGGGTAAAATTGGAAGCTGAAATAGGAGAGGACTTGCTTTGGGTATTAGTTTGTTTGCATGGGGCCGTGGTAAGTCCCCTTGGAATTTATAATTATTTTTGGATCGGGTTAGAGGCGGATGTAGAGGCGATATTAGGGTTAAGTCGGGCTTGGATAGACACAAAATTTCTTATTATGTAGTGTCGATCAGCCCAAACCGAGCTTGACTTCGACAAATGCCTACCTCTAAGAAAAAGTGATTGATTAATATATAAGATATAATATTTTATCTTATTGATTTACTTAACAATTTTTTGTCTTTATTTATTATTTTAAGTAAAAAAATTGATACCAAGCACCACCTAGCTAATTGAGATTTTAAATTTATTTAAAATATATTAAAAGTCAATAAGACAAAATGTCACATCTAAACTATAATTATTTTAATTTTTCTCTCACAAAAGTCAAAAAAGCAAAAAAAAAAAAAAATTCCTGTAGACACCTCATTTTTTACCGTCCTCAAGACTTGGACGTCATCGTTTGAACACTCGATGATCATCCATGCTCGTATTAAATCTTGAGTTCTCGGAGGTCTCGGTTGCGGCGTCTTGCCTCAAGATCTCTCAACTTATTTGTTTTGTGCTTGGTTGGACCAGGACTTGTGATCTTACTGAGGCGGAAATGGCTTGTTGGCTATCCCCACACCCTGACCTTGGCATGTTGTCACCGCCTGTTTTATTACTACCGGCCAAAAGTGTTGGCGATCGGCAATGTTTTTAGTCGGTAGCCCTTTGTGTTGGTCGTCGGCCTTTTCTGCTGGCGAACCTGTTAAATCTGCTTTATCACAGATATTTAGTGCCAAGTGTACGATCTCTATCCTCATACACGTGTATGGAGGATTTGCACCTTGTTTTAGCTTCTTGAGGAAGCTTGAACCTTTGAACCCTTATTTTAGCTTCTTGAGGAAGCTTGAACCTTTAGATTCTTGAGGAAGCTTGAACCTTTTTAGCTTCTTGAGGAAGCTTGAACCTTTTAGCTTCTCCAAGAAGCTTGAACTCTTGTTTCTCTATAAGAGGACCTCCTCTCCTTTAGAGAGGTTCCAAAAATTTGTTTAAGGCTCCAAGATATATCTCTCTTTATATCTCTATATTTTGAGTTCAAAAGGGTCTTGTTCTTGGCTTATTACACCACACCTCATAGCCACACACCTCCACCATTCATCTAAGATTCTTGGAGGTCATTTTAGGATGTTAAAGAGTCGGTTCTTGGTCCAAGAACACTGCTAGTTCTTGTTGTGCATCAAGGGTGAGAACTACCCTCTTTATTCCCCATTTTGCATACACTTTTAGCCTATCTTGCATCTTTGTTTTGAGCTTAACGTATAACTAATAAAGTTCTTTCTTTTCATGCAAGTTTGTTTAAGATCACTTTTGTGTTTGGGGTTGGTTACCCTCTTAGGCTTTGTTTGACCTCATTTTATGCCTTTTTGTGAGCTTGGGACCACCTTGTATTGGCCTTCTCACCATTGAAATTCAAAGGATTTGTGGTAGGAGTGGTGTTTTGAGGTCCTAAGAAGGAGAGGCCATCCTCTCCTTGTTGTCTTCAATACTTGTCATATGTGCCTCATCGTGAGCACCTTTGTTAAGTTCATGTTGGCCATGTTTTAGCTGGTATTTGTGGTTATTTTTACGTCACATGCCCTTTGTTTTTTGCCTATCTTGGTCATTCTATGCATGGTTTATACACTTGTAGTGTAAATTTTGCAAACTAGTCTTGTATGCCTCATGTTTGAGCATGTGTTTCTAGCTTGTTTTTGGGCCATCTCAGTAGATTTTTGGTGTAGTTTTAACATGCCTTAGATCTATTTTTGCTTGGTTTGGTTGGCCCTTGCATGCCTCATACACTTGTAGTGTAAATCACACACACTAGCTTTGTATGCTCCTTGAAGTAGCATCTCATTTTAGCCTATGTTGTGTCCATTTCAGCATATTCTTGGGCTTATTTTATCATGTCATACCTTTGTTTAGGTTTGGTTTGGTTAGCCTTTGCATGCTTCATACACTTGCCATACAATCCCATGAAATAGCCTAACATGTGTCATGTTGTGACATGTCTTTTCAGCATGCTTTTGGCTTGACTTCAAGAAGATTTTATCCATGTTTTGGTAAGCTTGAGGTCTGATTTTGGTTGTCTTGGTCACCCATGACTTGTTTTGCATAGCTTTGGTTCAATCTTGCTTGTAAGCTTTGTGTATTGAGTCATTTAGTATGCATTACTTGGCCTATTTCAATGATTTGACATCATTTGTAGTGTAATTTCAGTCCATGTTTCATGGTCATGCACATGTATCTATCACTCTTTAAATCGTTTGAGAGTTGTGCTTGTATGCCTCATTTATGGACCATTGCATGAGCTTCATCTTTATGCATTCGAGCCACCATCCCAACACATTTGGCCTTGATTTTGGCATGCTTGAGAGCTACCCATGTTAGTGTAAGTCCATCTCACCATGTTGTTGCATGCTTGTTTCATTTTGCATTTTGTTGCATGCTATACATGTCCATATGTCTAGGTTGTATGCCTATTGCATATTGCATGTTAACATGCTCATCTTGCATTAGATTTGTTGCACATTTGAGTTATTTGCATGCTTGCTTGCTTTCCTAGGTTGCATTGCATTGTGTGTGCATCTCTTGCCTCTTGATCAATCATGATAGAGGTTGGGGCCCTTTATGTGTTTTGTGCATTTCATTCCATATTGAGTTGCACACTTGGCTTCTTTGGCCATCATGCATTGAAATGTGTGATTGATGGTCAGAGGTCGAAACCATACTCCTTTGAGTCTTAAACATGATAAGGGCGGTAGTTGTGCAAACATTGCTTTGAAAATACATTGCCATACTCTGTTTGCCTTCTGCTGCTGACAAAACAAGATTCTGCGAGGAAGAGATGGCGGTCGGCTATCTTGATCTTGATCGGCTATGCATTGTTGGCGAGAGCCTCATACATAGTCGATGACCCGGTTTTCCATGGCGATGACCTTCCACGCTCGAGAAGGTCGTTGAAACATCACAGAGACTTGTGCGGTTTGAAGTGCGAGCGGTAACAGATGTAGCATGAGTATGGCGATGGATTTCTGAGCGAAACCAAACATGCATGCATTCATCCCTCTTCTGGAGGCCTCTTTACTGCTTTCTTAGCTTAATTAATTCATTTAATTAGTTAAGTGTTGTGTAATAATTAATTAGATTGTTAGTTAGTTAATTTGTATTATTCTTCGATCCCTCAGAGAGGCAAATTGTGTAATAAGCGTGCGTGTGTGTGATGCATGTCTTCCAACCCCGTCTTTCTTCCTTTTATTTAACGCTTACAATGGTTGGTTTTAGGGCGCGTTTCAATTAGCATACTTATGATAGCATGTTTACACATATTCATTCGTATTGCATGCCTTTGGGCTCGGCACATCATGCTAACTGCATTGTATTTCAATTCAATTTGAATACATGCATCAAGTTGCATTTCACATGACATCTTAGAATAACCGAGCCTATTTCTAGTTGCATTTTGCATGTGTTGCATTAGCCATCTTAACATGAACTAGGATCATGCATTTGATTACTAACTAGTTTACTTTTGGCTTGGAGTACTAGGTAAGTATTTACGCTTTAGCATCCTTGCATGTGTGTGAGTGTTGCCATGACGACATGCTTACCATGAGGCTATTTGTATGTGATATAAGCTGCTGAATGCCTCTGAGTGGCGGTTGGATTGCTTGAATTGGGACAATTCATTGAAATCCGTATTTTAGCCTACTTGCGGTAGCAAAACTCAAACCATTTTTCCAAACAAGCGGATATGTAATGATTTGTTCCAAATTAGGCGATCTAGTCTATACTTGTTTTTGTCGCATCACGTAGTAATTCTAGCTAATTAAGCTGGAATAAGAACACATGTGCTTTCAAAAAATAAGATATCATGTTTAGTAGTGGCGATCTTTGATCGGCGGCGAGAATGCTTATAGTGACCTTCCCAATCGTACCCAAGTTCAGTCGAGGCAACTTTGGTGATAGCGGACACGTGGCCTTAGGCGCAGTCGGGGTTTCCTAAATTCTCCCAAAATAAAATATTTAGGTGGCGACTTTGTATCCGCAAAGCGTTCATGTTTGACACTTCTTTCTAAAAATCTATTTTCAAAAGCGATTTGCGAATTTGGACTCTTTGATGATTCATCGGTGTTGTATTGCACTCTGCGAGATTAGATCTGAGGCCGTGACGCCGAGTCTGAATCTGTAGTGAGTCCAAATGAACAAAATGGGAGATTTTCCCGGGGCGTTGAGGACATCTACAATTCCAAATGAGGCTTTTAACTTGACTAAAATAGCCACAAAATCAAAAAGCAAATTGTGACAACCACCTCCTTAATTAAGCAAATTAATTTTATATTGATTATGTGTTTATTGTTAATTATGTGATTATGTGTTATTGATTGTCATGTGACCCATTGATTTGTGTTATTGTAGAGATAGGTTAGAGTGAGACTTAAACTTGCGATTCATTAATTTTAACAAGTTAGAATTAAATAATAGGATAGGAATTAGAGTCTAATTCACACTAATATAATTAAATTTAGTGTAATTGAGATTTTATTATGATGAGAATTAATTTAATTTGCGTAGCTTTGATTTTTATTTAACTTAATTAGAATGATTTAATAGTTTAAAGTTAAATTAATTGATTATAATAATAATTTAGAACACTACTCAATTTTGAATCAACAAACATAGTAAGAGAGAGAGTACTTGGTTGCTTATATTGAGTCTTTCATCTAACACACCAAACAAGAACCACGAAGAGTGAGAGAGAGTGTGAGGAAAGAAATAGTCATCTTGAGAGTTTGAGCTCAAAGAAGAATTGAAGGAAGAAGAAAGAAGAGGCTTGATTCATATTGCATTAAATCATCAAACTAAGGTAATTTCTACCTCCTAATTCATGAAATTGGAATGATACCTTTGTTAATTCATAGAATCTAAGCTCAAATAGGAAGAACATAAGATTACTTGAGTTGAATTTATAATTAATTAGAAGATTTGCTCATGAAATTAAGAGCTTAGGACATGCATGTTAGAAAATGGTAAAATTGTTCAAATTAACTCCTAATCTTTACATGCATGGTATATTTTCGAGAAAACTTTGATTCTATACTTGTTCTCCTACATGATTCATAGAGATTGAGGAGAGATCATACATTAAATTAAGGATTATGTTTATGAAAATGGAGGTTTAATGTAATTGTGTTCCGAAATTGAAGAATTAGTTAAATCAACTTTCAAAATCACCATGCATGATATACATTCTTAGGTTATATGACCATATTCTTATTTCCTTGCATGAGTTTTTATGATTTTGAGGAGGTACCATAGCAATTGAGAAATTGAAGCTTAACTTCCAAGTTTTTTTATTATCAAAATTCAATTCAATTCAAGACTTTGAGTTTTCAATGAAAAAATTGGTTCTTAATTTGAAGATATGTTTTTGTTCAAAGTCATGTCTATAAAGATTAATGTTTTCTTGAAAGGAGTTTTGGGTCTTATATTGTATGAAATTGAGGATTTTGGGATTTGCAGATTTTAAACCCAACCTTGTATGTGTATGTGTATATATTTCATTTTAAAGGGTTGCTTTGTTTTACATGGAAACCTTGAGTTGATTTAAAGCTATGAATTGTGGCTAATGTTTAAGACCCAAGTTCTTGCATGGTTTTAAAGTGTTTTTATGTGCAATTGCATTCATGTTCATATCATAAGCACGAAAGAAACTAAAGCACAAACGTAATAACCAAACGGTTAAGTAATAAATAGAAACCGAGTAAGAAGCAAATGAATTGAATAGATATATGTACCATGAATAGAGATCGAGCAGTCGAATTGAGTAGAATTGCACAGTGATTGTAATTATGTTGTGCTTGACTTTATTTGTTGTTTAGGTTGGACGCCGAACCATTAGTACATGTCAGAGGAGCCTTGTGAGTAACACTATTGTAAAGATATGTTCAAATTGTATTTATTTTAGAATGATAAATTATGTTGTTTTTAATTTACTTTTTATCGATTGAATGATGATTATCTTTTTGAACTGTATTCGTGACATCCATAGCATATTGCTATTATTATTCTTATTGATATCGCTATTGTTACAAAGATCTCTGTCAGTTCTAGTTTTTGGAACTATTGTCTATTGTTTGATGGCCATTAATTGATTGTTGGTCTTTAGGACCTATTATATTGTTGTTATTGGATGTACCACGTATGACCTATCTGAATATGATTGATTGAATTGAGCGATTGATTGACAAAAAGATACTAATTGAAAATATTCTATTGATAATCGATTGTTTCAAATATTGTAAGGACATCATTCTTGATCTCTTTACACAGCTGTTATTCACTGGGCTCTACCTCACTGTTTACTATATATATGTAGATGATCGAAACCTTTGAATCAAAGCTAGTGACATCAACTTTGAACCCTTGTTTTGTCAAGCCGACTATTGTGCCTCATCACGAGATTCGAACCAACATGTGTCAAAATGCTTGGGTGGTTCAAATTCACCCCTTTGATATTGCTGAAGTGAAAAAAATGTTTTATGACTTTTGTTAATAATGTTTTTGATAATGGGATTTAATTCCCTAACTTATGTTTTGTCATATATATATGTGTTTTATGGACATAAGTTTTGTGTATATAACTATGTATATGAAAGTTTATTTCCATTCAAGTCCTCCTGACTCATTGGACGATGTCGTTATTATTGATTGGCTTTACTTGACCTTTATATTGTATTATTGTCATTATTGTTAAGCAGCATTGGTAATCACGGATTATTAGTAGTTCTGACGCTAAACCTATAGAGCGGGTTTTGGTCGTGACACTAATTCACTTCGAGCGAAGGTTTAATTTTGGCTACACTTAATTTTAGGGTGCTAGTGTCACTGATGTGCGTGAAGCATAGCAGTGATTGTTGTGTGGCCTGCGGAACTCATTTCTAGTCCTATTTTGATGATTCGAACCGTTGAAAATTTAGAAAATATCAAGAACAATATACCTGTAAAAAATCAAGTTAATCAGATATCAATAACTTGTTCATCAAATAACATCTTTTTATAAAAAAATGAATATGTATGTATCAAACTAAATACAAATGTTATTTGACAAACAGGTTATTGATATCTGATCAACTTGATTTTTTACAGGTATATTGTTCTCTACTATTTCCTAAATTTTCAGCGATGGATCATCAAAATAGAACTGAAATGAGTTTCACGAGCATAACAAGTCATTGATGTAATAGCTTGACGAATTCTAATTTTAGGAGTGGCCATAGGTTTAATGATCTATTCAACTTAATTTTTAATTTTTAAGAATTAAGAAAAATATTTGAGCCAAGTTAAAGTCAGATTTTAAGCTCATTTAACCTTCAGACTGATCATGGAATAATGAATTTTAGCCTAATCTGACCTGACTTCCCTATTTATAAAATATTTATTTTAATTTTAGATTATTTAGTGACAAAACAAACTAGAAAAAAAAATATAAATTAAACTTACCTTTCTTGAGATTTAGAAAAAATATAATTAGTTTTCCACTTTTAACATAATTACATTAACCTCAATTTTAGTATGACTAAGCCTCTGTTTGGGAAGTGGGTTGGCTTTTTGATTTTTTTGACTATTTTAACCTTGCGCTAAAAAGCCTGGTTTGGGAAGGACTTTTTGACTTTTTTGACTTTTTGACCTTTTGGTAAGGTGTCTTCATGGTGAATGACCAAACTGCCTTTGAAGTGATTTTTTATATTTTTACTCCTTGCCATACATTCTCCACGTCAGCGTCATTGGTGCGGATTTTTTTTTTTGTTTTTTTTTTTTGGGGATTAGGCGTATTTTTATGGTTTTTTTTTTTTAATTTATGTTTTTGTCATTTTTCTTTTTGTATACATTAATTTGTTCTTTTTCTTTAATTTACGTTTCTGTCTTATTTATTTTTATTGGTATACATAATTTGTTTTTATTTTTCAAAAATGGGTTTTCATGTGTTTTATTTATTTGTAAATTACATGGCAAATGGTAATTTCTGTTTTAAATTTTTTTTTTTTGGATGAGGCATATTTTTCTGGTTCTTTTTTTTTAATTTACGTTTTTGTCATTTTTATTTTTATTTGTATACATTAATTTGTTTTTATTTTTCAAAAATAATTTTTCATGTGTTTTATTTATTTTTAAATTACGTGGCAAATGTTAATTTCTGTTTTTAATTTTTTTGTTTTTGGAAAAGGCGTATTTTTTATGTTCTTTTTTTTTAATTTACGTTTTTCTCATTTTTATTTTTATTTGTATACATTAATTTGTTTTTATTTTTCAAAAATAGTTTTTCATGTGTTTTATTTATTTTAAAATTACGTGGCAACTGCTAATTTCTATTTTTAAATTTATTTATTTATTTATTTTGGTTGGATGCGTATTTTTGTGGTTCTTTTTTTTTCATTTACGTTTTTGTCATTTTTTTTTATTGTTTTCAATTTGCTTTTTTTTTTTGGGGGTTTGGAAAAAGCTTTATTATGTTTTGCTTTTTTTTAACATGACGTTGAAAATGTAAATTTGGGTGTTATGGTGTTGTCTTCTTGTATATATATATATATATTAATTTGTTTTTTTATTTTATTTTGGAAAAGGCTTTTTCATTTTTTTTTTGAAATGACGTGGAAACTGCTAATTTCAATTTCATTTTACTGACTTTTTATTTTGTTTAATTTTTTTTTTTTAAAGGTTTTTCTTTTTTTTTTAATTTTAAATGACGTTGACAATGCTTATTTCAGTTTTATTTTAATGTGTTTTTTTGTTGTTGTTGTTGTTGTTTTTTATTTGTTTTTTTTGTTGGAAAAGGCATTATTATGTTGTTTTTTTTTTCAAATGACCTGAAAAATGATAATTTCGGTTTTTTTTTTTTGTTTTTTTGTTTTTGGAAAAGGATTTTTTATGTTTTTTTTAAAATGACGTGGAAAATGCTAATTTTTGGATGAAGCGTATTTTTGTGGTTCTTTTTTTTTTCATTTACGTGTTGTCATTTTTTTTATTTGTATACATTAATTTGTTTTTATTTTTCAAAAATGGGTTTTCATGTGTTTTATTTTTTTTTAAATTACATAGCAAATGCTAATTTCTATTTTTATTTTTATTTTTATTTTTATTTTTATTTTTTTTGTGGATGAGGCGTATTTTTGTGGTTCTTTTTTTTTTTTTAATTTGCGTTTTTGTCATTTTTATTTTTATTTGTATGCATTAATTTGTTTTTATTTGTTGTTTTTCATGTGGGAGTAGTTTGGTAAATTTACCTTGAAGTGAGTTGTTACCGGTCAATTGCAATGGCTTTTGTCTCCATTTGGCTACTTTAGCCTCTTTTGTCCCGTAGTGGCTAAAATAGCCCCAAAATGCATTGCCAAACGGTGCCTAAAGCAATTGAGTGCGAATAATATTATTTTCTTTATTTATATGACTAATGGATTATTGATAAAAGAAAATTCTAACTATTATGTGAATTTAAAACTCAAGAAAAATTAATACAATCATGTCAAAAGTACGAAATTAATATTTTCTTCAAACTTTAAAGGAGATAAGTGAAATTTACTCCCAAAAAATAATAATAATAAAAGTATATATACTTCTTTCTAGGACTTAAATTAAAATAATTGTTAAAAGTTCATATTTATTTAATAATTGAATTTTGTTAATGTTCAAATTCAAATAATTCGTAAAAAGGTCTGAATAATTTAATAATCTTTCAAGACAAAAAAAATAAATAAAAATCATATCTATTAGATTAAGCCAGTGGGCTTGGGATTTATAAGTTCTTCTAGAATTAGGCGTGAAATGGCTAGATTGGGCTCAATGTCCAATCAAGCTGAGTTCGAAATGACACATAGGCTCTTACTATATAGTGTAAGCCCAACTCGAATATGGTCCAACCCAATGTTTATCTAGCTCTAATTTGATTCCTTCATTCCTTTCTCATTTTCCACTTATCATGTACTTAGGGGTGTAAAAATGGCCCGCAGCCGATGGGCAGCCTGAGGTGGACCCGGCCCGATTAGGCTCGGTTAGGCTTGGGCTCAAACCCAGCCCAAGACCCTGGGCCTGGGCCATCATTTTGAAACCCTGTCAGGCCTGTGGACCTCGCCCATCAACCTATCTCAAGGCTTACTCAAAGCCCGTCACGAAGCCCGGCCGTCCAGCCTACTCGAGGCCTAGTGCCATTACTGGTGGAAAAAAATAAAATTTTGGTTACAAAATAGAAAAAAATAAAAAAAAATGTTCAAGTCCTGTCCAAACTTGAGCCCAAGCTCAGGTCTACCAGCCCGCCCAAGGCCCAAATACCTCCTAGGCTTGGGTCTAATTTTTTGGCTCGACACGAATTTTGGTAGGAGCCTATGAGGCCCGACATGGGCCGAACCAAGACATGGGCCGAACCAAGCCAAGGCTTGGGTGGGTCGGGCTAAAATTACACCCCTATATGTACCCACCTGATGAAATCAAAATTTCTTGCTAAAGTAATGAGAAATTTTAAAATATTTTATAAACTAATTGTTTTAAAATATGTAAATTCTTCATATTATATAATATAATATTCATCAAATTTTAATTTTTTCTATAATCCGAGCCCAATCATTCCCTAAAAGCGCTAGATCAAACCATTTAGTCTGGATTGATTCGTGAATATACTTATGAATAGGTCAAACCCTTAGTACATGTAAAAAGAAAATATAATAAATATTCATCAATGAGCAATTTTTTTGTGAAATTGTAAAGTTTTAAAAATTAATAGACTTATTCGGAATTTACTCAAGTGAATATATTGTGCAGTTGAATCTATTGGGACATTATGTATTTTATTTTGATGAATTAAATTATTCAGTCAGTCTTTGTGTGGCTCATATTGAACTTCCATGAACCTAACGGCACAGTGCAATTCATACACTAATGGAAGAGAAATTGATCCTTTTATGAAGGCAATTCCAATTTATTGGTATTTGGAGAGTAACATTGTTTGCAAACTAATGAGGATTTTATGGAGCCAAGGGTAAATAATAATTTTAAAGATCATGTATAGATTGCTTGGATAAAAAAAACCTCCATAAAGTTAAATGTTGAAAGCTGAAAGCTCAAAATTACATAATAAAAATTGAATAATAGCATTCGGTAATTTAAAAAAATCTTACTGAGGTATTCAAGAAGAAAAACTATTTAATGCTCTCGAAGCACCACGTGTTCATACACCTTTACTAATTGTGGGGAAGTATTTTGAGATGACGCCACGTGGCTAAGGTGACACTGAGGTATTAGCCGAGGTGCTACGTGGGCTGATCATGTTTGCCGAGATGTTTAGGGCACTGCCGAGATATTCTACGGGGATTCCAAAATACAAGATATTTGGATAGAGGACTAAAGTCCTAGATGACATCAAACTATCTATTTGGATAGAGATGAGACTCTTGAGGGAGTTTATCTTAATCTGAATAGTGTGAGTTGTGATAGATGTTATCCTTGCAAAGGATAGAGTCTCATGAAATAAGACTTCTAGGGAAAGTTGGATATTGATCATTATAAAAGTAAGACACTCTCGTGGGTCTAAGGTTTGTTTTTATTTGTGATGCTCTTACTTATGCATTGAGTACTTGTTTGATATCTTTGAGAGATAAGTTGACTGACTTGATCGTCGGAGTGCCTCCGGGTGGACGAACCACCGCGATATTCTCATATTCTTGTTACAGGTTATTGGGCTTAATCTATTCTACTGATGCTCTTCAGCTGAGTTCCCTCTTTGGTTGTGTGGTCAAAAATCAACACCCACAATTTGGCACCGTCTGTGGGAACTTAGTTAGAATAGATGGTTATCATTGTGCAAGATCAACGTGTCGGCAATGACAAGCTCAGTGAAGATGGAGAATGCATCAACATTGACGGAATAAAGACCTTTCCAGAAATGATGAATACAAAGATAATGGGGCATGAGCACTCCCGAGGAAATGAAGACGACCTTCAGGTAGAAAAGACATTGACCTAAGTGAAGCAGATCCAAGATGGAAGAGCATGGCCTAGGTAAAGCAGATCCAAGATAAAAGAGCATGGCCTAGGTGGAGCAGATCCTAGATGGAAGAGCATGGCCTAGGTGAAGTAGATCCAAGATGGTAGAGCATGGCCTTGGTGAAGTAGATCCAAAATAGAAGAGCATGGCCTAGGTAAAGCAGATCCTAGATCCCAAAAGATAAGATCTCGGCCTAGATGAGTAGATTTGAGAAGACAAGAGCTCAACCTAAGTGAGCAGATCCTAGATTCAGAAGACAAGATCTCGGCCTAGATGATTAGGTTCGAGAAGACGAGAGCTCAACCTGAGTGAGCAGATCCTAGATTCTAGAAGAAAAGATCTTAGCCTAGATGATTAGGTCCAAGAAAAGAAGAACTCAACTTTGAGTGGCGGATCCCCGATTCTAGAAGAAAATCTCGGCCTAGATGATTAGGTCTGAGAAGACAAGAGCTCAACTTGAGTGAACAGATCCAAGATTCTAGAAGACAAGATCTCGACCTAGATGATTAGGTCCAAGAAAAGAATAGCTCAGCCTCAGTGAGTAGATCCCAAATTCTAGAAAACAAGATCTCGGCCTAGATGATTAGGTCCGAGTAGAGAAGAGCTCTGCTTGAGTGAGCAGACCTTAGATTCTAGAAGAAAAGCTCTTGGCCTAGATGATTAGGTCTGAGAAGATGAGAGCTCAGCCTGAGTAAGCAAATCCTAGATTCCAGAAGACAAGGATCTTGACCTAGATAATTAGGTCCAAGAAGAGAAGAGTTAAACAAGTGGCGGTCTGGATTCCAAAAAACAAGATCTCAACCTAGATGATTAAGATCGAGAAAAGAAGAGCTCAGCTTGAGTAAGCAGATCCCAGATCCTAGAAGGCTAAAAGGAAGCATACAAGATCAGACTGAAGTCGATCAGGTTCTGCCTGTTGGCAGAAGGCCATCTATACAGAAGGGTTTTTATTGGATCTCTATTACGATGTGTACATCCTTCCCAGGTTGAAAACTTTTTATACAAGGTCCACAAAGAAGTATGTGAAAGCCATGCAGGGGGTAGATCCCTTGCCCACAGAGTTATATTGTAGGGATTCTGGTGACCCTACATGCAAAAGGATGTCGAAACCTATGTAAAAAAGTGTGAAAATGTTGTTGAAATCCATGATTATACTATAAGAACAAAAAGTCTTATGACGATGTTCCTCTAGCGAGCATGACGAATAACTTAGACTTGCCGTGATGGCAGAGTTAAACTAAGTTTACGATGTTTCATTATGAAACATGACGAATAACTTGGACTTACCATGCTGGTAAAGTTGAACTAAGTTTGCGATATTTTGGAATGAAACATGACGAATAACTAAGACTTGCTATATGGTATAGTTGAATTAATACTTGCCATATGGTAGAGTTGAACTAAGTTAGCGATATTTTCGAATAAAATATGACGAATAACTTAGGCTTATCATATGGTAGAGTTGAACTCAACTTGCCTATGGTAAAATTGAACTAAGTTGGAGATGCTTCCAAATGAAACATAATGAATAATTTAGATTTTCCATATGGTAGAGTTGAATTAACACTTGTCATATGGTAGAGTTGAACTAAGTTGGCAATATTTTTGAATGAAACATGACAAATAACTTAAACTTACCATATGGTAGAGTCAAACTCAACTTGTCTCTGAGAGTTGAACTAAATTGGCGATATTTCCGAATGAAACATAACGAATAACTTAAACTTGTCATATAGTAGAGTTGAATTAACACTTGCCATATGGTAGAGTTGAACTAAGTTGGCGATATTTCCGAATGAAACATGACGAATAACTTAGACTTACCATATGGTAGAGTTGAACTAAGTTGGCGATATTTCCGAATGAAACATGATGAATAACTTAGACTTACTATATGGTAGAGTTGAACTCAACTTGCTTATAGTAGAGTTGAACTAAGTTGGTGATGTTTCCGAATAAAACATGACAAATAACTTAGACTTACCATATGGTAGAGTTGAACTAAATTGGTGATGTTTTCAAATAAAACATGACGAATAACTTAGACTTACCATATAGTAGAGTTGAACTCAACTTGCCTATTGTAGTTGAACTAAGTCGGCGATGTTTCCAAATAAAACATGACGAATAAATTAGACTTACCATATAGTAGAGTTGAACTCAACTTGCCTATAGTAGAGTTGAACTAAATTGGCGATGTTTCTGAATGAAACATGACGAATAACTTAGACTTGCCATAACGGTAGAGGTGAACTAAGTTTGATCTAGTCAGATTAACAGAGACATCGAGGTGGAAAACCTCGGCTAAGATTTGTTTGAATTAGACTTTGACAAAATCGAAGATGCATGCTTAATGTGAACATAAGTGATACTTAGGTTCACAGCAGGAAGCAGGAATAAGGAATAGACTTAACACTTGTTGAAATTTTTTAAAAAATTTACAAGTTGGAGTTAGTTAAGATATCCAGATGAAGGAAGCAGGAATAGGCTTGACACTTGTTGAAATTTTTGAAAAAATTTATAAGTTGGAGTCAGCCGAGATATCCAGATGAGGGGACACTCGAGTTGTTGGTTACCCAAGATCACCAACTAGGTCGTCAAACTTGGAAATGTTGGAAGAGTGAAGTCTTGATAAAAGACAGCAAGTACAAGTAAGGAAGCAATACTTGTTGAATGTTATTCAAAGAATCTTTATAAAGTGCACGTTGGTCGAGATCACAATAAAAGGTGAACTTCGAAGTAAGTTGGTCCGAGGTGACTAACTGTGGGTGCTCTCAAGATGAAGTGGATCCAAGGTGATATATGTCAGATGTGTTCCAACTTGAAGTGATTACATAGTTAAAGTATACTTGGGAGAAGTACAAAAATATTTTAAGTATGGAATCATACAAAATAGTAAAGGCAGAGACAAACATTCAACACTTAGTCAAAAAAAGGACTTGCATTAAAAAAGACAACTTGTTCAAATACGAAAGAAGGCACATCGGCTTGAAGCAAAACAAGATGTCAAGATAGAATCTGACTCCATTTTTTATGATAGATACTACAGGGAAGGGCATATATGTCTCTCCAGGCATCATGGAATCCTTCTCCCTAGCCAACCTTAGATGAACGTCGACTGGAATGGAGAATTCCTGACAGAAGTATTCTAGTTTATTAGAGAAGTCTATCCTTCATTTGAACATCCCCATGACCTCGGCTAGGGCGATTTTGGCAAAGAAGGTTGGACTGTGTGGGTTAAAGACCTCGATGAAACCCTAAGGGCTACTGGGTTATCAGTTTTCGGGTTTTGAGAAAGGTTTGGGGCCAAAATTTGTTTCAATTTTCCTAAGTGTGGATTCTAGGAAATCCCAAACCTAAGTCTATGCAAATATACAAGATTCAGAGACAGTAATCTACTAACAAGCAAGAATAGACAGAAGAAACAGGTTTAAAGAACTTGAAATAATGATCAAAGATACAAGAATATGAGAAAAATAGAGCATTGACAGATTCAGGGTATGAACAAAATTGATAGAATTCGGTGACAGTGTGCCAGAAGATATGTGTCAAATACAGAAAATGTAAAGAAGGGCTCAAGAACATAAAGGACAAAATATGAATCAAAGCAAGTGAAGGCATGTAGAACAATGAGATTCGCATATGAATACAAGATGGTAATGTAGATGCAAATACAGATACTGCGTGTAATGTGTAACAATCCATAGAAGGAATATATTTGAAAACAATGGAGAAGTTAAAATAAAAGAAATCAAGGACTTACAAAGCGAATGAAGTAAATGCGAATGGGATTCGCCAGTCGGACACCACTCTGATCAAAACGGGACTATTGAGTGCACGCCAGAAGTGGTGACCAGAGTTGTAATAGGAAAAGCTTCGAAGGAATGACAATGGAGACTTCTAGAAAGAGAGTGAAGGAAGTTTTGTCCAAAAACGAAAAGATGGGAAAACATTATGTAATTGCCTTGGGCGACATGCTGTTAGGCGCGTGGGTAACTTTGATGTGATAGAGTGGCGTGACTAATCTGAACCAACGAGGTGATGACATGATGATCTCGGTTGAGATATTGAATTTAGATGGGACAGAACTTGTTTATTCTTGGTTCCTGATGAGTTGATACTAGGGTCTTGATGTTCTTGAACTAGTGAATCAAGATCTGTGCTAGTAGTGTGATCTTTGTCAAGATGTTGGACTTGGATGAAATAGAACATGATGGTTCTTGATTCTTGGTTCTTGATGAGTGGACATTTGAGTCCTTGTTTCGATACGCCGTCAAGTCATGATCTCGGACGGAAGAGTATCTCTAGCATGTTAGAAGATGAAATGATATAGGTTTCATCACCTTAGGTTGTTGAGGTAATAGAACCTAGAGGCAGTTGTGGAGAAGTATTTCGAGATGACGCCACGTGGCTAAGGTGAAGCTGATGTGTCAGTCGAACTGCCACGTGGGGGGATCATGTTTGCCGAGATGTTTAGGCACCTCGAGGTATTCTGCGAGGATACCAGAATCTGAAATATTTGGATAGAGGACTAGAGTCCTAGATGACATCAAGCTACCTATTTGGATAGAGACGAGACTCTTGAGGAAGTTCATCTTAATCTGAATAGTATGAGTTGTGATAGATGTTATCCTTGTAAAGGATAGAGTCCCATAAAGTAAGACTTCTAGAGGAAGTTTATTTGTGATGCTCTTACTTATGCATTGAGTACTTGTTTGATATCTTTAAGAGATAAGTTGACTGACTTGATCGTCGAGTGCCGGGTGAACCCACCGCGGTATTCTCATATTCTTGTTACAAGTTGTTGGGCTTAATCTATTACGCGGTGCTCTCCATTGAGTTTTGTGTGGTTAAAAATCAACACCCACACTAATCATCACACAGTATGTCCCCTTATGTTCTTCAATCACCTGATACAAAAATCATGAACTCTATTTTATCCACCAATCATAACTCAGACTACTATGTGACCATATTTTAGAAGTACCCAATAACCACTCATTGAATAATGAGTTGAGTTTTTATTGCTCGTCTTGTTCGATCCCTTCCTTTTGTCCTAACCCACTTTGGGGGTCTAACTGTAGTACCCAAAAGTAGTATTTGTATACCATACATAAAACTTATTTTTAGCCATTAGATTTAGGGAAGGAATCTGGACAGTCCATTGCTCAACTTGTTAACCGGTTATAACCGATGGAAAATCATTCCCCAAAAACTCTCAGATAAATATGTGTGTAATGATTATGTACTTGCGAAATGAATTTACAATTGGGGAAATTACCATTTAGCCTAATGAACTAAAAATAATTACAAAAGTTGGAGGTGCAATTTTTTTATGTGAATTACATCCCACATACTTTGGTAATTATTTTCCCCACCTTCTACTGTTTAGTGATTTCTCCTTAACAATTAACTCCATTTTGTTCTGTGCAATGAAAATAAAATTTTAATTTTTTAATATTTCAATTTTTAAATTTTTTTTTTTTTTGTTTCTTAAAAGATTGAAAAAGTTTTGTGTAATTTTTTCTTTACGAGCTAATAGTTGGCCGGAATGTACAATTTGTTGATCCTTTAAATTTTCCTTTGAATTGTAAGTTTTTAATTAGATTGTACTAGTAGAGAAATTTTCTGAGATTAAATTCATGTATTCAATCTTAATTTTTTTAATTATTTTATACACAATAAAAAAAACAATTAAATAGATTTGACGCACTTTGTTGTTTATTTGCATTTTTATAAAGCCATTAAAATCAAGAATTGTTTCATTGCTAAACTTGCATATTTAGATGTGGTTGAATATCCTTCTGATCTTTTGTCAAATGTAGCCTATATTCATTATTCACTACTTACTTACTATTTAATTAAATCCTACTAACTACTCAATGAAATTTTAGTTATTATTTCAAAATAGATTTGATTTATTACTCAATTAACTCTCATTTACAGTTTAATGAGACTCTATTAATTATTTCATTTGACTTGACTTGACTTATTGTTTCATTAAATTCTACTAACTATTCAATTAGACTTCATGTACCACTTTATTAAACTTTACTTACTATCTAATTAAACCTTGCTATTTGTTGATCCTTTAAATTTTCCTTCATTAGACTTGACTTACTAATCAATTAAATCACATTTACTACTTAATGAGTCTTCACTAACTATTTTATTAGACTTGGCATACTAATCAATTAAATCTCAATAGACTCCACTTACTACTCAATCGGGTTTTCATTTAATACTTCATTACACTTCACTTACTACTCAATTTTGATTTCACTTACTACTTCACTAGACTTCATTTACTACTCAATGAGTTTCTACTTACTATTTTATTACACTTCAATTACTATTTAATAAGCTTTCATTTACTATTTCACTAGACTCCACTTACTGCAGAATGAGTTTCCACTTACTACTTAATCAATTTTCACTTACTATTTCATTACACTTCACTTACTACTCAACTTTAGTTTCACTTATTATTCAATGAGCTTCCACTTATTACTTCACTAGAGGCCCTATCATGGAATGGTTTTGCCCCTTTAACAAACTCAATCACTTCATATTTGCAAATATTTGGATTGTATTTGATATTAAAGGATGCATGACAACTCTAGTTAATCATTTCGATTCTCTTTTACGATCTTCTACCTTAAGGTATTTAGATTGTTGATGCCCTTCTTTTGAGCAAACCTATCTCCTCGATATAGCCATATTACTCTTGTCCTTATACAACTAATCTCCTCGAATACTAAAACCTTTCATCTTTACATACATATTGTAGAAAACTTTTTTCATTTTCTACCAAATCTAATGTCATTTCAAATATATATCTTTCAGTTAGTTGGTCCATATAGTTAACATTTCTTTCGGTTGGGAGATCATCAGAATTAACAATATTCCTCTTGATTGCCAAGTTGTACTCACCAGTGTCAATATCATCATCATCATCATCATCATCATCATCATCATCATCATCATTATGTAATGAATAATACTAAATGCACCAATTGGTATAGCAATTAATGTACTAATAGATGATGTGACATAATTTTAGAGGTTTTGGATATTTGTAATTTGTATAATTAGTGGAGTTAGTAATAATGTCATAACATATGTTGGTACACTAATTGGTATACCAATTGGTACATGTAGCACCACCGTTATGTAATTCATATGCGATGTTGTTATGCCCAATGTTGTCTTCCATCTGTGGTAAGTATAATAAAATTAATTAGATCAAACCAAATGGTAAGTGATATTATAATTAGTTAATGAGACTCCACTTATTATTTTATTAGATTTCACTTATTATTCAATTAAATTGTACTTACTATTTAATGAACTTCCACTTATTACTTCATTAGACTTTACTTACTACTCAATAATCTTCCACTTAATATTTCATTACACTTCACTTACTACTAAATTAAACCTTATTTTCCATTATAATCGGGCTCTACTTACTCATTGATACTTTACTTACTAAGTGGTAAGTTGAGTCACAAAATGTTGTAAGAATAACTTAGTAAATCATCAACTCAATGATTGGCCAATAATAAATAGAAATATGAATTTCAAATTACTAACACAAGAAATATGAATGTTAAACAAAATGTGAAAATGTAAAAATTTGTTAGACTTAACTTAGTACTCAATAAGACACAATTTAATTTGACTTGATTTACTACTCAATTAAATCTCACTACAACTTAATGATTGGGAAACTTACTACTCAATTAAATCTTACTTACTACTTAATGAGATTCTACTTACTATTTCATTAGATTTTGCTTACTACTAAAGTACACCACTTACTACTTAATAAAACTCTACATACTATTAGATTGATACTCTACTTACTACTCCATCAAACTTAACTTACTAATTTATTAGATTTCACTTACTACTTAATTAAACTCGATCTACTATTTAATGAAACTCCACTTACTATTCAATGATTTTTTTTTTATTAGGTGAAATGTTGTTCCAACAAAACCTTAAAATTAATAAATTAAAAATATCACATAAGTTAAAATAAAACATAAATAGAGACATAGATAGATTCTTACATGGAGACTTTCTCGAATTTGTAAAATGGATGGTAAGTGGTAAATTTGTAGACTTCCATTTATGTTTCAAAATATTGTAGATATTAAATTTGTAAATACATATTCATAGCCAATCACATGAATTTGTGGAGAGAAAAAAAATCATTCCACCATGGATTTTAAACTCATTAGAACTACACTTACTACTCAATAAGACTGTACTTACTACTTTATCAGACTTGACTTACCACTCATTTGAATCACACTTACTACTTAATGAGATTCTACTTACTATGTGGTAAAATGGATGGTAAGTAGTCAGTTGAGTCACAAAGAGTTGAAAATAGAATGAGAAGGAATGAAATCCTCAAATGAATTTGAAATTTTCCTATATTTTGTCAATCATATTTCTCATTAATTGCATTTGTTGTGGTAGATGAAAAAGATAGCAGGTTTCATTTATTGCCATTCATTGCCATTAAGTAAATAAATAAATAAATAATCATATTCCATAAAATGTAAAAAATTATAATAAAATTTATTACTTTCATATTTATTTTGTACATTTTTTTTTTTTTGTTTACATTCTATTTTATAAATTTTATATTTATTTTAGAGGTTAGGTGCATTTTATTAATGTTTACATGGTAAGTGTACTTATGTGGAATAGCAAGTACAACCATATCAAGTAGTAAGTGTGTTTAGTTGTTGTAGTAAGTTGGAAACCACTCATTTAAACCGTACTTACTATTTTATCACACTTACTTACCACTCATTTAAACCACACTTACTACTCAATGAGATTCTACTTATTACTTTATCAGACTTGACTTACCACTCATTTAAATAACACTTAGCTTCCGTTTGGGAAGTGGGCTGGCTTTTTGGCTTTTTGGCTTTTTTGGCTATATGAGCCTGGGGCTCAAAAACCTGGTTTGGGAAGGGCTTTTTGGCTTTTTGACTTTTTTGGCTTTTTGGTGAGGTGTCATCCACTGAAATTACCAAACTGCCCTTTTGATAACTTTTGTTTGGTTTAAATTTTTTTTTTTTTTTTGGGGTGTGGTTTTCCCGAATTTTGCTTTATTTATTTATTTTTTTTTTTATTTTAAAATTGTGGCATGTATGGGCGTTTTTGCTTAATGTTTTTTTTTATTTGGGTTTTATTTTATTTTGATAAAATATTTATTTATTTATTTTATTTGTTGTTTGGATTTGCCGTATTATTTTGTTTTTTTAATTTTCGGTTTTATTTGCCTTCTTTTGTTAAAATAATTTATTAATTTATTTTTTTGGATTTAGCGTAGTTTTTTAAATTTTATTATTTTATTATTTTGGGTTTTATTTTGGCTTTTTTGGTAAAATATATATAGATTTTTAATTTGTCATTTTTTATTAATTACTAATTTACGGTTTTGTCGGTTTTTAGAATAAATTTTTTAATTTGTCAATTTTTTATTAATTACTAATTTACGGTTTTGTCATTTTTTTATAATAATTTTTTTAACTTGCCATTTTTTAATTAATTACTATTTTACGGTTTTGACGTTTTTTTTATAATAATTTTTTTTAATTTGCCATTTTTTTAATTAATTACTATTTTACGGTTTTGACGTTTTTTCATTTGTAATTTACGTGTTTTGCCGTTTTTATTAAGTTAAAATGTTATTATTTTTTTAATTTGTAAATTATTTTAAAATGTTATTAATGTTATTAATTTACGTTTTTATTTTATTTTAAATAATTTAATTTTAATTTATAATAATTTAATTTTAATTTAATTTTAAATATTTAATTTTAATAATAATTTAATTTCTGTTTTTTTTATAATACTTTAATTTTAATTTTATTTTAATAATAATTTAATTTGCGTTTTAAAATTTATATTTATTTTAATTTTATTTTAAGTATTTAAATAATGTAAATAATCTAAAAATTCTGTCAATAGAAAAAAATTAAAATAAATATACAAAAAATTATTTTAAGGCAAAAAAATTTTTGTAATTTAAATAAAACTCACATAATAAATTATTTTTAAAACTCATAACCAAACACATAACTTGAAACTCCATACTACTTTCACAACTCTACACTCAAATTATAACAAAAACACTTAACAAAAAATTAAAATATTTAAAACTATTTTTATAAAATAGATTTTGAATTTATTTTTATAAAATATTTTAACAAAAAACAAAAAAATATTTTTTTTTTTATTTTTTTTTTTTGGCTGCTGCCGCATTTTCATTTTTTGGATGAGGGGTAGTTTTGTGAATTGGAGGTTAGAGTTGAAGATTGCAAAACAAGATTGTTGGTTTTGTCATTTAGTGGGCTTTTGAGCCTTTTTTGTCCTTACATGGCTCATTGAGCCCATGAGCTCTTCCCAAACATTGCCTTATTACTCAATGAGACTCTACTTATTAGTTTATCAAACTTGACTCATCATTTAAACAACACTTACTACTTTATCAAACTAGACTCATCACTTAAACAATACTTACTACTCAATGGAGTTGTATTTACTATTTTAGTAGACTTGATTAATCAATCATTTAAACTAAACTTAAGACTGCCGTTACTATTTCATCAAACTTGATTTTTTTTTTCTTACCACTTAAATCTCATAATTTTTCTTTTAACTAGGTGAAATTGTTATTCCAACAAAACATTAAAATTTATAAATTCAAAATATCATGGAAAGTTACAGTTAAAAAAAGAGATAGAGACTATAGAGACATAGATTCTTACCTAAGGAGTTTCAAATCAACAACAATCTTATCTTCAAATCTTCAAATATTCAAAATTTTTAAAAATAAACATAAAATTTTGTTCATGGAATCCTCAAATAAATTTTAAATTTTCCTATATTTTATTAATTATATTTCTTCATTAATTGCATTTATTATTTTCAAGTGTGGTAAATGAAAAGGAAACTAGGTTTCATTTATTGCCATTAAGTAGATAAATAAATAAATAAAATCATATTTCATAAAATGTAATAAATTATAATAAAATATATAAAATTCACATTTATTTTGTATATTTTTTTCTTAAATTCTATTTTATAAATTTTATATTTATTTTAGAGGTTTTGAAAATTTATTATAACTTAATTTTTTAAGTTTACATGTTACTTGAATATCAAGTTAAGTGTATTTTATTAATAATTGAATGGTAAGTATAGTTATTAAAAATAGTAAGTATAATCATATCAATCAAATAGTAAGTGTACTTAGCTATTGTGGTAAGTTGAAAATCACTTTTTAGTTTTAAAACCATTGAAAATTACCTTATTTTTTATGAAACTACCTAGATTTCTTAACTTAATTTTAATTATTACCAATCAATGGTTAGATTTATTTTACTTTTAGATCCAATGGTCCAAATTTATTTATGTACGGTACATGAAAATCACCTTCATGTATCATAGAAAAATCCCACTTTGGGTGGGATGACCAAACACCAACTTTGGACAAGCTAACTTCTCTTGGGGTTATTTTAAAATGATGGTTAAAAGTTATCTTTTAGTTTTTAACTCATTTTGGGTCACATTATCTCTCATATTTTTATACATTTTTTCAAAAAAAATAAAAAGTAAGTTTTTAACCATCTTCCTAAAACAACCCTTAATGACTACAAGTTCCATTGGCACCAAATTTAATGGCGACTCCAAAAAATTTTATAGATGAGATTCCTCAAAAAATTTAAGCCCCATAAATTTTATAATAATTTTTTTAAATTAATCAACATTCAAATTTCTTTACCATTAAGTAAAATAAATTTTTAATAAAATACTAGTGTCTTAATAAAAATTATATATATACATAAATTTTTATAATCATATTCGATGAGGTGTCATTTTTTTAATTATTACATGATAACTTCATTGTTAATAGTATCAAACACATCATTTTTATATACATGATCAAGTAACTATTGAACCATTAATCTTTCATTTGATTTGGTTTGGTTGAATGTGGAGAAGATAAATGTTATAGAGAAAGGATTAGGTTCTTAATGGATTTTGACTTTTAATAGATGGACTCCTTAATTATTTTTTTTAATGAGATCAATTAATTATCGAAAAAAAATTTTACTATGAAAAAAAATAAAAAATTGAAGGCTTCTTAGCAGGAGATGGGTAGATAGGACTAGGGGTGTGCGCAGTGCGGGTCGGTGTAGTTTAAAGGAAAAATAGAAACTGTATGGTGGGTGACGGATTGATAAAATTATCATTAGAATTTGCCATTTTTATTATCAAAAACGGTTTGGTTGGTAAATAATAGGGGATTTGCCTTGGCGGTTTGGGCGGATTGTCAGTTCATAAAAAATGTAATTCAAATTATAAAACTTGAATCAAAAACATTAACAAACTAGTAAACTAAAAATCCAACACTTTAAATAAATTATACAATAACAATTTAGCAAGACAATAAATACTAGAAAAAATTCTAAAGTTAATCTAAGTTCAACATAGTTCACAACAATCCAACATAGTTCATCCAACATCCAACATCTAGCATAGTTCTAAAAAAGGTTCTGAAAAGTTAATGATAGTGCACAAACAATCCAAAAGTTCAAAAGTTAATCTAAGTCCAACATCCACCATAGTTCTAAAATTTTTTTTTGAAAAGTTAATCAAAGCCCACAAACAATCCAAAAATTCAAAGAAATTAATCTACTTATCAAACTCCACAAAAACTTCAATCCTTCACAGTTGCTTCAACCAAACTCTAAAAACTTCATTAATCTATGGACATAAGCAAAGAAAACATAAATAAATAACAAAAAACTATCATCAAAATCATTATAAAAAATTTAAAAAAAAAATTATAACAAAATAATATTCAGGAGTAAGAATTAAGTCTAACCTCAAGAACTTTAAAACCAAACTAATTTGGAGACAAATTAGTCCTCAACAATAGTTGCTTCTTGTGTAGTAGATGATGAAAAAAATTTTGGAAAATAAAAAATATTTTTAATGTTATTCAAAATTACATAAAAGCTAAAATCAATATTGAATAATCTTTTTAAAATAAACGCATACAAAAAAAATTACCTGACTCAATTTCTTCATATTGTTCAACATCATCCATACATTTTCTAAGATTGATTGGAATTGATGAAGTCCGCAACCAATTTTGTGCACAAATTAGAGCCTCCACCATCTTTGACGTCAAAGAACTCCTAAATGGATCAAGCACACGTCCACTAGTACTAAAAGCTAACTCAGAGGCTACTATAGAAACTAGGACAGCCAACACATCTCTTGCTATTAGAGAGAGAACCTTATACTTATTGCCATTAACCTTCCACCAATTCAAAATATCAAAGTTTGGAACTCTTGGGTCTACACAATCATCAACCAAATATTTTTCCTACTCTAATTTGTTCTCCACACTTTTTTCCAACTCCAAATGGTTAATATATTGAGAGGCAAAGAGTGTCATGGGATCTTCTTCTTCCTCTTCATCAATTTCCATCACTTGAGGAGCTTGACTTGCATATGAAGGTGCAACATTACCAACATTGTTCTTCTCAACATAATGATCAAACAAGTGCTCCAATGTTGATTTCACCCTCGCCATTAAAATTTCTACCTTGTCATTTTCATACATTTTATTGAATGAAAACTTAAGATATGTCAACTTGTAGCGAGGGTCTAACACAACGGAAACATATAACAAGAAATTGATATTATCGAGATTCTCCCAATATTTGTCATATTTAAATTTCATCTTATCAGCCATGTTACTCAACCTTTGCATCTCCTTTTACTTAATTGAACTAATTTAGATTGCACCGATACAAGTTGATGAAAAAAAACATTAGATGTCACATGCAAAGACCCTGAAAGTTGCAAAGTCACATGATAAAAAAATCTTAAAAATTTCACAAAGACTCTAGCTACCTCCCAATCTTCTTCTTTAGGATATGAGATGAATCTCTTTCCTTTCCCTTTGCCTCTTCCACCATCATTCTCATTTGCATTCTCATTTTCATCATCATTCTCCATGAAAAATAACTTGAATCATGGGTCATCCTCTTCTAAACACTCAAAAGCTTTTTGAAATTTTTCGGCTACCTCCAACATCAAATTGGTGGAATTCCACCTTGTTGGAACATCAAGGCATAACAAACTTTTACAAGTAATCTTTTTATGTTCCACACAATTTGTAAAAGTTTGTAGCCTAGCTGGAGATGACTTTACATATTTCACAGCTTTTCGAATCTTGGCAATTGAGCGATTTTGTTCTTTTAAATCATCACAAACAATTAAATTTACAGTGTGTGCACAACATCTCATATGCAAAAACTCATTTGCCAAGATAGTGGAAGGCCAATCTTTCGTTCTTTTCTTCAAAAATGCAATAACACCATCATTAGAGCTTGCATTATAAACTGTAATAGTGAAAATTTTATCAATCCCCCAATCTTGCAAGCATTTGTCTAATTGTTTGCCAATTGTCTCGCCCTTATGATTAGGAACTATACAAAAACTAAGAATTCTTTTGTGCAAATTCCAATCATTATCAATCCAATGGCCGGTGACACACATATAATTTAGATTTTGAATTGATGTCCAAGTGTCAGTGGTTAGGCATACTCATTGCTTCCTTAGAAATTTTTTCAATTTTTGCTTTTCATCAAGAAATAAGTTCAGACAATCACGAGCAACAGTAGTGCGAGAGGGGATAGGAAACTTAGGTTCCATAACGCCACAAAAATTTCAAAATCCTTCCTTCTCCACATGCCTAAAAGGTAATTCATCAATTATAATTATTTTTGTTAGTGCTTCCCTACAAAGTTTTTCATCATATGCTACTGCTTTGAGAGATCCAATATTTCAACCATCATGTTCCTTACCCTCTCCTTCTTTTTTAACAAAAGAGAGAGTTTTTTGTTTTTTGTCCACTTCCCTAATAGGAGACTTCATACATTGATGCTTAAGATGGTTCCACATATTACTAGTTCCATCTTGTTTTCCACGAGCGCCATAATCCTTACCATAATAATTACAAGCAGCCCTAGGTTTATCAGGCTCACAATCATCAAGTAAGGTGAAGTGTTCCCAAACCTCATATTTCTTTTTATCTAAATTAATACTAGGGCATGGACGAGTTTTACCAGAATTTTTGGCAGGCATTGTGGTAGTGGTAGAACTAGCAACAGTAGTTAATTCTACAGTTGGTGTAGGATGGTTTCCCCTAGCAACGCAGCCATCATTTGTATTTCCCTCTTCATCCATTCTCTATTACAAAATAAAAAATATACATATAAAATTAATACATCAATTTTATTACCAATAATGAGATTACCATTACTCTCAAAATTACTGTCATCTAAACATAATCTCAACCAAAATTTGATAATCACTATTTTATTTCACATTTTCATTTTTATTTAATTTCCCACTTTGTCCAAAGTTAAGGAGGCATTGTGATCACCTTGACAGGAATAGGCTAACAAGCATGAAAACAATTAAATTGCTTTCAAACTCACAAGTTTCAATGTAAAAGTTAATAATTTAAAAACAAAAATTAAAAGCATCCTTCACGTAATTTTCAGAAATTAATTTTTTTTAATTTATTTGAGTTATTTTTACTTAATAAATTCTAAACAAAAATTATACTAAGCAATCTAACATAAATTTTTAAAATAAAAATATTATAAACAACTTAAGTAAATTGTACCAAACATTCTAGATGTGTATAAACAAAAAGAAAGGCACATCAGCGTGCATGGAAAATTAGCTATAAATTAATACTCAATGATGTTATATATATACATATATATATTTGAATCTATAAGATTATGTCATGCATTTCTCCTAGTATATTTTAAAAAACTATTAGCAGGTAAACTATATATATCAATGATGTTATATATATATATATATATAAATATTTGAATCTATACACTCAGATTATATATATTAATCTAAACTGGTTTTTGATTATATATCAATGAGGGCTAACAAACAAAAAACATTGCAGAGTAAAGAACAAAGAAGAGAGATCAGCCAGAGAAAAAGAAAAAAAGCAAAGAGAGAAAGAGAGATCAGTGAAGCGAAAGAGAAAAGAACAGAGAGAGTGAGCAGCAAGAGAGTCACGTACCGACGTGATGAGTCGAAGACGACGAGTAGGCACCGATCGACAAGGGAAGGAGACAGCGGCGGCGGCGGTGAGGAGAGACTACAGTGGCGGTGAGCTAATCGACGAGGTGAGGAATGAGACCAAAAGACAGCGGCGATGAATCGATACAAATGAATGAGATGAAATGTGTGGGTCAATTAGGTTTAGTTGAAGAATTATTGTGTGTGTGAGTATATGTGTGCTAGATGTGTATATGTGTGATCAACGGCTGAAATTTGTTGTTGTGTGTGTAGTGTAGCACAAGATTTTTTTTTTTTTTTTTTTTTTTTTTTTTGCATAATAGGCGGGTCTGGTCAGTTATAACCGCGGGTTGGCAAATTTTAACCTGCCACCCACGCCGACCTGTTAGAGTTGGAACCCAACCCGCCCGCCATGGTTGAAAAAATGCGCGGTTCGGTGCGATTTGGAGCAATTTTGGCGGAATTATGCACACCCCTAGATAAGAGTCTTTGAGTGGCATTGCCCCAGGAGTGGATCCCACTCTTCTCATTTGATACATTGATATCCATAATTTATTAATAAAAAAACTCACATATTTCAAGGGCAGATGGTCGTAGCAATGCTAAATTGACCATCATAGGATTGGGTATTAGAATTTTTTTTTTTTTTTAAAAAAAAAAATTCCTTTTGAGGGCAAAGCTATATGATCATACTTTTTTTTTTTTTAGATAATAAGGAAGTTTTCTGAACCCTGGTGAAGTGGCCAATTGCAACTTTTTCCTTGGTATATTACTACAGCACTTAGTAGGTGTTTGAGTAAACCTAAAAAAGATTTAAAAAAAAATTAAAAAGTTATTATAAAAATAAAAAGATTTATACTATTCATAATTATTTTGGAGGAAAACAACATCACTATTCAAAGGTTAAAAAAACCGAAATACCCTTTTTTTTTGTCCTTTCCTCACAAAAACATGTCCAAACAAAATAGAAAAAAAATAAAAAATTTGTACATATATATCTTCTCAGGAGCCGTCCCACCACACATTGCAACACCAATCTGTACTATCGTCACGTGACACATAGTCCGTACGCATAGGGGACTAGGGGTAATACGATCATTTGTATATTTATTACAATATTATAATAATGGGTCGTTACACACACCAAAATTAAATACAAAACTATATCAAATTCTTTCAGAATAATGGTAAGTCCAGGAATCGATCCACAGGGACAATTGTGAAATTAAACTAATTTAATTGTTAAATTCCTAAATTAATTTTGATGAAAAGATTGATTGTCCATAACCTAATTTAATACTAGATAAATTAAACTAAGTAATTAAATTATCAATTATAAATGAAATTAGATTTACTGATTTGGGAAAAAACCTAGGGCAATGAGTCCACCACTAGTTACGTAAATAGAGTTTCAAATTAAAAACAATTATGTTATGGGTCGAACGGAATAATGCTTCGCAATTACAAGTTTAAAGCATTTAACAAGAAAATCATCACGTTCAATGTACGAGCACGAACCATCTCAAGTAGTACGAATCGTTCACTCTAAACTAAGGTAGTGACACGACTCGTTTCTCGTAGTATGGTTCGTCTCATACCTTGAATGTGAAAGAATAGAAAACTCTTGTATGGAAAACATTCAACAATCATAGAAAGTCGAATGTTTGAAGAAATAATGAAATATATATATATATATATATGAAACTTCTAAAATACCATACAATTGTTCAAATCTTTACATAATTGAAAATCAAAAAGAAAAACCTAATTACATGGCTAGGGTTTCATCAAAACCCTAGAAAAGAAGACTAGCCACTCATAGAGGAGTGGGAAGAGGAAGAAGATGAGGAAGAAGACCCCATAGAAGTGTCCTTCAAGCTTTTTGTAGAAATCCCCCCTTGAAACCCTAGCCTCTCTTTTCTTGCAAAAACAATTTCAGAACCCTAATCCAGCATTTTTCTTGCCTATTTATAACATTGCTGTCTTTCAAACAGGTTTAAAACATCGGGCACGTTTTCCTAAAAAAGTCAACGCACGTGCGAGAAAGTCAACGCACGTGTGGACAAAGTCAATGCACATGTAGGAATCTGTTGTCTCTCCAAATTCTGTCTTTTTGTCCATTTTATGCTCCGACTATGTATAACCTGATTGACATTAAACACACATAAAGTATACAGTTTGACAAGCAAATAAAGTTAAGATATCCTAATTAATGGTCTCAATATTGTACAATTCGGCCTTAATCACATCCCCCAACTTACAACTTGCTAGTCCTCAAGCAAGTAATAAAAATTAAAGTAAATTAAACAAAATCTAGCTATTTCCTCTTTCACGGGAAAATGGTTGCATTTAGCATATGCAACAAGCCTTTAAACTACAAAGTTACCCCAAGTGGATGAGTAAAGTCTCGTGAGGGTTTCCAGAAATGATACCCACAAACATTAACATATTCATATATGCCCAACAATTAACCACACTACTCCACCTAACAATCAACTTATGTGCCATTACAATGTGACATTAAGACATAATGAGTCATTAAAGGCACAATGGACAAGCATGAAGGAATCTATTGAGTCAAAACCACAATTCAATTAATACAAAAGTAAAGTCCCCTGTACTTGTGCATGCTAGTAGATAAATCATCAGTACCCTCGGTGTAAAGTGCAATTTCCATATTAGTTAACTGTCCACTATAATAGCCTAGTGTAACTCATAATAACACCCAACATATACAAAAAAAACTAACCTGTTGCAGCTAAGATTCTCAAAAGTTATTTATTTATTTTTTATTATTATTATTTTTTAGATGACTGTGCAATGTCCTGATCCATTAAGTTTTCTAATCAACCCATGTAACAAGCATTGGGCCAATGACTCCCAAACTAGACGGTTTTAGGGCACTAGGTGTGAAGACACCACGAGCTTAATAACTCGAGTTGAAAAGGCTACGAATCCGAACAAGTCATTCTCCTTATTTTTCCTTAACTATGCAATGTCTAAGTCCCTTAAGCTTTCTAATTAATCCATGTAGCAAATATTGGGCTAATGACTCCCAAACCAGACGGTTTTAGGGCACTAGGTGTAAAGACACCCCTATGGGCTTAATAACTCGAGTTAAAAAGGCTACGAACCCAAACAAGTCAAAGGTTTTTTTTTTTTTTTTAAGAATCTTGGCTCCTTATTTATTCTTTTCTGCAACCCTAGTCATTATCAATGATGTACACCAGGGATTATAATAAAGAGGTCACCGCTATGATAGTATGTTCATGTGAATTAAGGTATACTCATGACAAGTGTACTAATACCACAAACACAAACAACTCTCCTAGTGCAAACATCACATGCAAGTATCTACCTAATAAACCCTTTTCATACAAGTCTACTATGATCCTCAATTAACATATACAAATATGATCACCCTACTAGCAACAAGTCACATCAAGTGAAGTAATGCAATCAAGTGAAACAGGTATAAGTATGAATTATGATCCAAATGGAAATGTACAAAAGAAAATATAACCCTCATCCCCCAACTTGAATATGACAATGTCCTTAATGGAAAAATAAAGAGAAATGAGATAATATTACCAGAAATTCTAAGTGGACATCCAGGTAGGCATAGAGTAACAGACACACACTTCAAACACTTTTTTTTTTGAAAAGAAGAAATAACTAAAGAGAAAAATAAAAATAAAAGAGACAAATATAGGCCGGTACTAGGGAGAATACAGTGGCGGTGGTGGTGGGAAATGCTAGGTAAACAAGGCATTCATCAAAGATCGGGTCTCAAAGGCTTCATCTTGAATCCATTGGCCGAGCTGATCAAAACGCTGCTAGCTCGACTCTCGATATGTATAAAAGTCAGCTTGCAATGATGCAACTGACTACTGAACGTCGAGCTGGCGGGCGTGTAGCTGGTCTAAGGCTGCCTGAGAATAGTATCGATGCGCTTGAAAATCCGTATGCAACCCCATGAGACTCTGGTGGGATCACGAAGAGTATTGTGGACCTAATCTACAGAGTGCTGAAGCTGTAAGTACTCTGCACGAGTCGTGTAGAATCGGTCCCCTTAGGGAGGCACAGGGGAGGCAGGATGAGCTAGTTGGTCGTGGATAGGGTCCAGGGTCTCGTTAACCGAGACACCAACCTACTGCGGAAAGCGAGATATGCTATGCTGCCATTCCCGCTGCCCGAAAGTCGGATAAGCTCGATCAATCTCCTCAGTCGAAGTAATGGGGAGGCTGTTCAGCTCGAAGACAAGTGTGAGCATGTTGGCAAATAGCAGGGGCCAAGTCAGGTTCTGCATAAGTTAAGACCGAACTGCCTCTCATAGAAATTTGCGCATATGCATCCAGATGATGTGCGCAAGTGGGACCTGATAGCCATGCTGATATCCATGTAAGACTCGAACAAACTCCAAATGGCGCTCAGCTTTATGTCCCAGTGGAAGGGCATTCCTATGTACCACGGAATCAATGAATAACAAGCGACCAGGTAGCTTGCTCCAGTGCAAGCATGTATAACTCGCGTCACCGTGGGCTTCCAAGAAGTACTGTTGGATGAGGCTGTGTATGGGTTGTTGGTCCTCAACTTCCGGGAATGGTTGGTGTTCCATCTTGGAAAAGAACTCTAACACGTTGGCAATCATGGATTCAGTGACGGAAACGAGATGACCATCAATAATGGACAGCAGTCCGTCCTCGGTGAGTGACTCATACAGGTTCTGGTAAAAGAGTCGTACTAGACGAGGATAAGTAGGCGCTGTAATCGTGCAAAGGCCTAACTGTTGCCAGAGTTGGAGCAGCTCAACAGCCCAAGAAGTGGCCCAGTTATGTTGAAAATATGAAATGTTGAACTGCGCGAGCTTGTGAAGCGGCTGTGAAGCCCACTCTGGCTGTGGTAAGTCATCCGATGGTGGTAGTGAAGATGATGGTGACGGTGGCAGCAGTGGCGCCGAGGAGGTGGAACCTCTAGCCTTTTTGGAGGCCGAGGTGGATAGCCGTCTACTCATATCTTGCACACACCAAAAGCAAATAGACATAGACCCGTGGAACCAATCACGAGAATAAAGCAAAATATGAAAGCACAAGTTTGCCCACCAATATACCACATGCAATTCTTAGTTTTTTTTTTTATTATTATTTATTATTATTATAAATAATACAATATATCTAAACAACTAAATAGATGGAAAATACAATGAATTAGAAAAACTAGGTATTAGATTTTATTTTTATTTTTTTATATATATGTATATACATATATATAAACGAAAAGAAATAAATAAATGAATAAAAATGATATTAAATTAAATTAACTACTGAACAACAGTCCAATTTTATTGAAGTAACTAATGACTAAATAATTAAACTACCAGAACTAAACTATTTAAATAACCTAAACTATCAAGTAAAGAATGAAGTAATACAATAAACTTAAACTACAAAATAAAATACACTAAACGAAACTATAAAATAAAATAATCTAAACTAAACTAATCTCTTTTTTTTTTTTCTTCTTTTTTCTTTTTTTTTTTGAGATATACCATAGATGAACAAAAAAAAAAACATAAACGTTACAAATCTACTCCTACACCCACAAATCTACACGAAAGGAAAAGTTACCTTAAAAGAGTGGAAAAGAGGAAAGAAGGATGATTCGCCAAAAAAAAATGGTGGTCGCCAGAGACACACTCCAAGAACTCTCCGATAACCGGCCATGAGATGGGCGAGAATCTCGTTTTGTTCTGAGCTACTACTATAGTTCGGACTCAATGTCACGGTTTTGAATCTAATCTCGCAAAGTACAATGCAAGACCGATAAATCACCAAAGAGTCTAAATCAGGCAAATCGTTTTGGAAAACGGATTTTTATAAAGAAGTGTCAAACATGGACTGCTTTACCAAATACAAAGTCGCCACCTAAATATTTTGTGCTTTGCCAAATACAAAGTCGCCACCTAAATATTTTGTTTGGGGGGAATTTAGGAAATCCTGAATCGTGCCTAAGGCCACGTGTCTATCATCACCAAAGTTTCCTCAGCTCGGGAACTTTAGTACGAGAGGGGAAGGTCATGCAATGAGCACCCCTGCTCGCCCAATCAAAGATCGGCCACTACTAACATGATATCTTGTTTTTGAAAACACATATGTTCTTTTTCCGGTTATTAAACCTAGAATTACTATGTGATGCGCACAGCAAGCAAGTATAGACTAGATCGCCTAAGTTGGAACAAAACATTGCATATTTGTTTGTTTGAAAACGGTTTGAAGTTTGCTACTCGCAAGTAGGCTAAATTGCGGATTTCAATGAATTATTCCAATTCAAGTAATCCAACCTTCACCCATAGACATTTAGGCAATTAAGCACTTAAGCAGTTAGCCTCATGACAAGCCTGTTATACATGGCAATCAATAACATACATGCAGTATGCTAAAGCGTAAACACTCACAGTGTATTCCGAGCCAAAACAAAGAACTAGTTAGAAATCAATGCATAATCCTAGTTCATGTTAAGATGGCTAATGCAACACATGCAAAATGCAACTGGAAATAGGCTCGGCTATTCTAAGATGGCATATGAGATGCAACTTGATAATCATGTATTCAAATTGGTATTGAAATACAATGTAGTTAGTATGATACGCCGAGCCTAGTGCATGCAAGATAAATGAATGGATGCACACATACAAAGCATAAGGTATGCTAAACAAAATATGCCCTAAAACTAACCACTAAAACCAAGTAAGTAAAAGGGAGAAAGAAATGGGGGTTGGAAGACATGCATCGCACACATGTACGCTTATTACAATAATTTGCCCTCTCGACGGAGGGTCCGAATGAATAATACAAATCAACTAACTAACTAACTAACTAACAAGCTAATTAATTATTACAAAACCAAATCGAATAACTAGCAATCTACTTACTAATTATTACAACACTTAATTAATTAACAAATTAACTAATTAAATTACAAATCCAAATGCTAACTAACAAGTAAGTAATAAACAATGCTGTTCCATCGCTAGTTGAAGGAGAAGAGGATGGATGCTCGATTCCCATCCCGAAAGCTCTCCAAATGCTCTTTAGAGGCTCCATCTGCAGGGCGTCCTTGAGAACTAACTGCTGGATCTTACCAAAAACATGCTGGGGAGTGCACCAGTGACCTGCCAGCCATGAGGTGATGCTGCCGACCACCCTGCCGGCCAAGAGTACACACTGCCGGCCAATGATGAAGCAATGCCGGCCATCTGCAAGGCACTGCCGGCTACTAGTGGGCTGTGACACCAAGCTGTAGCAGAGCACAAAATAGGGAAAAATGAGGGTCTCGCAAGGATATGTACGTACTATGCCACCCCATATCACCTTGAAACATCAAGGGAGAGGCATAATCGGATCCAAGACCATCAATCACACATTTCGATGCATGATGGCTAAAGATCCAACTTGTGCAATTCAATGTAAAATGAATGCACAAAAACACATAAATGCCTAGAACTCTATCATGCATCGTCAAGAGCGTTGGTGATCAAGAATTGAGGCACGTTTCATCACTTGAAGTATGAAATGTCCCTCGTTTCTCGTTTCTCGTGCTCGGATTAATACTTAATCCAAACAACAATGCAACACAAGCATGGCAAACATGCAATATGACTTAAGCATGCAAACATGCAACTACATGACATACTCAATGCAATGTAATATGATTAACTTAACAAAGCTAATGGCATGCACAATGCTAATGCATGCAACAACTATCATACACAATGCGAATGTAGGATGGCATACTACATGTAATGAACAATATGGCATACTCGATGCAACATACATAGCATACTAAATGGACTTAAACCAAAAGGGTAGACCTCAGTCATGCCCCAAATCAGTGGCCATAACACCAAAATAAGGGCACAAAAAGGGCAAGGCAAGCATGCACAATGCAATGGCCTAACAACTAGGTCTCAGAACACAAACCTCAAGCATGATAAAGAAGCGAGAAATATGGAAGTGTGACAACATTAAAGGCACTGAAATCAAGTGTGAAATAATGCCAAATCATTCAAACAACACATGTAAAGCATGCAAGATGACCTAAGGCACAAAGTCATTAAAGGGACTACACAAAAGGGCATGCAATACATGGCACAAATGATTGAACCAAACATGGACAGAGGTTAAATAGGTCTAAACAAAGACCTAACACATGCTGAGATAAAGGCTCAAAGGTCAAGGTATGCAAGCATACAAGCTAGGCCACAAATAAGGCAATAACGCATAACACTCAAAGGCGCTTAAAGAGTAAATAAAGTGCTAATATGGCAAGGCTAAAAGCTCTGAAATAACATGTTAGATGATGCCAAATCATGTACACAACACAAATAAAGCATGCTATGATGCTCGAAGCTTGAAGCTAGCATAGGCACTTGTACTACAACCATGCAAAATATGAAGCATGTGATCAAGGAAACCCAAAACAGTCCTAGAACATGTCAAAATGAGTCTAAAACATATAAGGAAGGAAGCCAAAACATGCAAGTATGAGGGGTATAAAGCACAATGCATACAAGGAAAATAAGGTGGATTATACTACACCTATTAGGACCAAGCATGGGATGACTTAACCAACAAAAATCAGAGTTATATAATGGCATAATAACCCCAAAAACACATTGAAATGATGGCTCGCAAGCTAAGGCGTGAAGGCATACACAATGATCCATGTTAAGGCATAAAGGGGGAAACCCTCCAACGCATTAAATGAGTGATAAATGCAAGTGCATAACCATGAAACATGGACTGAAATCACATATGAAATAATGCCAAATCATTCGAATAGACCAAGCAATGCATGCTAGCGGACCCGATGCACAAAGCTAACAAGCTAAAATGCACTATAGCTATACAAAGCATGGCATGCATGACCAAAACAACCAAAATCAGAGTTATAGCATGCTAAAACATGGACAAAAACGTCTTGAAGTTAAACCAAAAGCATGCTAGAATGACATGTCAAAGTATGATGCGTGTTAGGCTATTTCATGAAATTGCACTACAAGTGCATAGAGCATGCAAGGGCCAACCAAACCAAACCAAAACAGAGTCATGACATGGCAAAACATCACCAAAAACATGCTAAAATGGAAACAAAACAAGCTAGAATGACATGCTGCCTCATGAAGCATACAATGCTAGTTTGTGAGATTTACACTACAAGTGTATTAAGCATGCATGGTGTGACAAAACCGAGCAAAAACATTGGCATGCCACAGCAAAATAACCACAAATACAAGCTAAGATATGGCCAACATAAGCTTAACAAACATACTCACACATGAGGCATTCAAAGATAAGTATTGAAGACACAAGGAGAGGGGATGACCCTCTCCCATTTAAGACTCCAAAACCACCTTTCCACCACTGAAAATCCTCTGGATTTCAGTGGTAGAAAGGTCATGCGAAGGTTACAACAAGAGCCTAAAGGGGGTGGCTCAAAACAAGGCCTAAGAGGGGGTAGATCACCCTAAATGAAAAAGTGACCTTAAACAAACTTCTCAAGCATGCAAAACAGAACTTTTTCCAGTTAAGAGTTAAGCTTAAAAACGTATGCAAGAAGGGCTAAAAGCTTAAGAAAAAATGGGGGATCTAAAGGTTAAAGACTCACCCTTGAAGACCTTCTTTACCACTGCAACTCCAGCTACTTGTTTGAGCTCAAACTAGCCCAAGAACACCAAAAACAACCTCAAGAAGCCTCAACAACACAAGCAAGGTGTTTGAGTGTGTGTTTGTGTACAAAAGTGAGACAAAACTACACTTTTAAGGCACAAAAATAAAGAAACAAGAAGATATTGATACAAAACTATATCTATCTTTTAAAGCTCCAAATTCTCAACCTCTGAAATGGTGAAGGAGCCTCTCCTTATATGGAAAAGAGGCAATGCAAAGCTTGTTCAACAAGCTTGAAGAGGGGCTCATCTCTCCATACACGTGTATGGAGGAGAGATGAGTGAAAACCAGCTGGCTCAAAAGATCTGGCATGAAATCTACTGAGACAAAGGGTTCACGGCCATCCAGTGGCGGCGATTGCCTCATTAATGGCCGGCAGACATCATCAATAGCAGGCAGCGAAAATTTCATGGCCGGTAGTGCCAAACAATGGCCGGCAGTGGCCCATGAGAATTATGCTGGAAGGACCAACACATGGTCCAAAAAAGTGGCAAAAAGGGTACAGGGTTTGGAAAGCTCAAACCTGTGACGTTTCGCCGCGAAAGTCGAATACCCGACGAGCAATGAAACTTGTGGTTGGATGTACCTGCAAGCACAAGCAAATCTTGAGAACAGTAAAAAATAGGGTGTCTACAATTGCCCTTCTTTGACAGAACTCGAAAGTCACAAAGTGACGGGAGTGAATGTCAAAGCCCAGAGACAACCCATTTTTGACAAGGCCGACGACTCAGGCTAACATTTAATATAATCATGCAAAGATGCACCCGCAGGCTAGGGCAAAATGCAAATGACATGTACAATATAAGAGCATAACTTATGATTATGCAAAGAAAGTTGTGATGAAGTAATTATATATAATAAATGCAACAGTTTAAGCAAGCGAATACGAATCAAACTACAATACATGCAGAAAGGATGTAAGAGAATTATACAATTCTCGCTACGTGTCACACGTAGTACATACAATACCGTCCGGTTCATCTGGTCGCGCCAGCTTCAAATGAACCGTACATATAATATCGTGCCTGCAAAAAAAAGAAACTTAACAGGTACAATATCGTTAGAAACATGCATGACAATGCAAGTGAAAAGTGTGTGACAACGCAAGTGGAGGGGTGCAAGACAATGCAAGCTAAGTGTGTGAAACAACGCGGGAGGAAGGGTGCAAGACAATGCAACCTAAATGTGACGCATAACAATGTGGTGGAAACAAGCATAACAATGCAAGTGAAGGGTTCATAACAATATAATGCGCTAACAAGTGTAGGTAAGGTGCGCAAAATAGCGCGAGCAATGCACTAACAGGTGTAGGTAAGGTGTGCAAAATAGCGCGAATGAAATGCAATGCACAAAACAATGCGATGCGCAAAATAGCGCGAATGATGCAATGCACTAACAAGTGCAGATAAGGTGCGCAAAATAGCTCGAGCAATGCACTAACAGGTGAATGTAAGGTGTGCAAAATAGCGCGAATGAAATGCAATGCATAAAACAGTGCGATGCGCAAAATAGCGCGAATGATGCAATGCACTAACAAGTGCAGATGAGGTGTGCAAAATAGCGCGAACAATACAATGCACAAAATAGTGCGATGCGCAAAATAGCGCAAATGAAATGCAATGCACAAAACAGTGCGATGCGCAAAATAGCGTGAATGATGCAATGCACTAACAAGTGCGATGCACAAAATAGTACGAATGAAATGCAATGCACAAAACAGTATGATGCGCAAAATAGCACGAATGATGCAATGCACTAACAAGTGCAGATGAGGAGCGCAAAATAGCGCGAACAATACAATGCACAAAACAGTGCGATGCGCAAAATAGCGCGAATGAAATGCAATGCACTAATAAGTGCAAATGATGTGCGCAAAATAGCGCAAACAATGCAATGTACAAAACAGTGCGATGCGCAAAATAGCGCGAATGAAATGCAATGCACAAAACAGTGCGATGCGCAAAATAGCGCGAATGATGCAATGCACTAACAAGTGCAGATGAGGTGCGCAAAATAGCGTGAATGAAATGCAATGCATAAAACAGTGCGATACGCAAAATAGCGCGAATGATGCAATGCACTAACAAGTGCAGGAAAGGATAGTACAGTAGATATAAAAGGGCGACAAACTCCAACCATGCTGGAATCATGAGAAGAGGAAAAACAAACAATCAGGTGCGTACACAACGCAACCTGAGATAAATTCCAAACACGCTGAAATCATGTGAGGAAAGGGACACTCAAACCACGCTGAAACCGTGAGAGGAGGTCCAAAAACAAACAATCAGGAGCGTGCACGACGTAACCTGAGACAAATTCCAAACACGCTGAAATCGTGTGAGGAACGAACAAACTCTAACCACGCTGAAATCATGAGAAGAGGTAAACAAATTCCAAACATGCTGAAATCATATGAGGAAGGAACAAACTCTAACCACGCTGAAATCGTGTGAGGAAGGAACAAGCTCTAACCATGCTGAAATCATGAGAAGAGGTAAACAAATTCCAAACACGCTGAAATCGTGTGAGGAAGGAACAAACTCTAACCACGCTGAAATCGTGAGAAGAGCTAAAAAAATTTCCAAACAAGTTGAAATAGTGTAAGGAAGGAACAAACTCTAACCACGTTGAAATCGTGAAAAGAGGGTAGATAAATTCCAAACAAGTTGAAATAGTGTAAGGAAGGAACAAACTCTAACCACGTTGAAATTGTGAAAAGAGGGTAAATAAATTCCAAACACGCTGAAACCATGTGAGGAAAAGGGATAAGAAGAAACATAGGGTCATATCTCTGTGTTTCCGAAGGAAAGAGAAACATGGGGACATATCTTCACGTTTCCCGAAAGAAAGGGAAACATAGGGACGTATCCCTGCAATTTCCAAAAGAAAGAGAGACATAGGGACATATCCCGGTGTTTCCCGAAAGAAAGAGAAACATAAGGACGTGTCCTCGTATTTCCCGAAGGAAAGAGAAACATAGGGACGTGTTCCCGTGTTTCCCTAAGGAAAGAGAAACATAGAGATGCATCCCCGTATTTCCCGAAGGAAAGAGAATGCCAAACAATGCATCAAGAGGAAAGACACACCTCTCAGTGTATCAAACGCCAGAGAGGAAAGGTAAAACCTCTCAGCGTATTACACGCAAGAGAAGAAAAGGGAAAATTTCTCAGCGTATCACACGCAAGAGAAGAAAGGTAAACTTCTGAGCGTATCACACGCAAAAGAAGAAAGATAAACCTCTAAGCGTATCACACGCGAGAGAGGAAAGGTATCAGTCAAACTCAACTGGAACTTCTCTAGAATGAACAGTACATACAACACCATGCATAAATAAGAAAGAAACTTGATAGGTACAATGCAATACAATGCATGATGCTAAAGGAATGCAATAAACAGACAAAGCGGCGCTTCAGAAAGCATCTCACGGGGTGAGTGGCGATAAACCACTCTAGTCTGACGGGGATCTCCCCTTGTGTTCTTCGAACTCTTACCTTCAACTCACAGTACAAAGGTCGTGAAACGCTAACAAGGGGCAACATCTGCTGGGGAAACCATGGATGCCGCTTTTCTTCCTGATCATACTCACAACTTTCCCTACTCTCCAACGGGGTGACAGACTAGGTTGATTCAGTATCCAGAACCGAGGCGCATACCCGCTACCTCAACCTATGGGGCTTCCATACAGATTTCAAGCCAGGGATACACCCCTAGGTATTTAAACCAGACTTTAGTCTCGGAAATTCCAAACCTTTGCGTTCTAGGTAACAACCATTCGAACTCTAGTTTCCACCGTTGCAGTTGATCTCCTAGGAACTCATTGCAAACACAGTCAAGGTAACCCTGGTGCGGAACGGTACTCAGGGAGAGCACTTCTGATTGCCATTCTGGCATTGAGACAGTCAATGCAGTATTCGGTTGACTTTGAACACACAGCTTGTACAGCATACTGCTCATTCTAAACACACAGCTCATAACACAGTATTCCGTTTATTTTGCATACGGCGAATTCTGAACACACGGCTCGTAACACAGTACTCAGTTTATTCTGCACACGGCGAATTCTGAACAAACAGGATCCGAAAACGGAACATACAAAAGTTGAAACAAACTCGAATGCTCCAAATTTTTCCTTTTTTCTTTTGCTTCACAGCCCGGAACCTACATAGCTTCAGATAGGTCTTGGTTCCACTATTCTGACATGATCTGGTTTGAACCCTGCGATTTTATGAAAGAACGAATCCTGTTTTGCACAAATGCGGAGAATGGCATAGCACTCTGAGCACAAAGCGATTTATTTTTGGGATTGAGAGATGAGTTCTTGACCGGGTATTGAGTCTACGACTGAACAAAGCACACCACGACTCAACAACGGAAAACAAAAGGTAAACAATCTAAATACATCGAGTAACACTCGAAACGACTCAAAACAAGAATCGAGATAAAACAAAAAGACACGACACTCAGGCATGCACAGGGAGCATGTTTCTCTGGGTATTGTTTCCCACCCTTTCTCATTTGTGATTCTCACATCACTCGCCCTCGAGCTCGCTTTTCTGAAAAGCCATTTTCTCACTTTTTCTCTTAACGCACATCTCTCTATTCTTCAATCTCTATTCTTTTTTTTTTTAATCCCTTCCCTGGGTGGTTGATGGATAAACAAGAAGTTGTGGGTTCATGCCCAACATTACCAGCTCGCGGCTATTTCTTCCGGTGGCGTTTAGTCGATGCCCCGGGTGGGGGAGTGGAGTATCTTGATCCATTCCAGTTAGTGCTTCGCACTTGACTTAATGCCTCGTTTCTCGAAGGATGAGATAGCTTTCGGCATTTTGCTGTTAGCTTCAGTTGTGTCCTTTTCTGGCAGGTAGAGTGCCCTTTCTGGCAAGTATGTTGGCAATGGGGAAAAGACAAAACACCTAACTCAACTGTGCCCCTAGTTTATCATTTTGACTATTTTTTTGTTTTGGCTTTCTACTAAAACAATTTTGATCAATATAAGAGTTAGATTAACATCCTTGTTCAACTTTTTGATTTGAAATCATACAAGTCAGGCTATAAGGACTGAAAATTTTCCTTTCTCAGGTCTAGGAAATGGTCCAGTTTTGAAAAAATGGAATAATTTTCGAGAGAATTAGTCAACCTCAGTAAAAATTCTCAAATACTATTTTTGCAAATGGCCACTGCTCGACCAACACGAAACCTACTCTTGAGATGCACAATCTCAGATCCGTAACAATGGAAAATTGCCTCTTGTCTGAAGGACACTGTACGGCAACGAAAAGTTGCCTCTTTGTTTGAATGGCATCGCAGCACATTTTATGGCAACGAAAAGTTGCCCCTTGTTTGAATAGCACAAAGACATGTCGAATCCCTCGAGTGACGATCACAACGAAACTCTGATCTGAGAAGCCAAAGATGACCCGTTCAATCTCATGGACATAATCAATTTGGAAGTGTTTATGGCTGGACTTCAGAATGAAGTAGCCTACGTATCCCAAATATGGGAATCAAGCCTTACGTAGTTCGGGTTAAGGTACACTCGGGTATTAACCTATCCTTTTGTGCCCTAACTTTTGCCAATGCCGCTTCTCGGGTTTCAACCTTGCGAGCTAGGTTTTTCTTTTCATTTCATTTCTTTTTTTTTTCTTTTTCTTTGTTCATCACTTTTCAGAATTTTTTTTTTTGCTTCATTTCTTTTTCTTACTCTAACTTTTGCCTGGGTTGCCCTTCCGGGTTTTCGGCCTAGCAAGCCTCTCAAGAGTAAAAGTGTAGCTTTGTTCATGTCAAATGGTTTTTAGGATCTCGAAGCCATCTGAATCCAAGAGAATGGCTGTTATTCGCTGATGATGTAGAAGTCCCTCGTATGGGGGTTGAATTTGCCCCTGGTATTGTGGATAGGAACTTGGTTGTCTTTCAGCAATACTTTCTTCTTTCCTCCTTTCCGGGATTTGGCATTCGTGCCGATCTTCATTGATTTGCAGAATGATCTATCTTCGGCTCTTCGAGCACATCTGACATTTTTGCCCCTAGTTCGAGGGATGCTTCTGATCTAGCTTCGCAAGCTTATTTTGACAACATCTAATCATCTTGATCTGACTTTCTTGTCCCTAGTTCGAGGGCTGCTTCAAATCTGGCCACACAGGCCTCACATCATGATTGACCTTTGAACATTCTAAATTAAGGTTCAAGATTTGGAAGCAAAGAGGTTGAATCTCGAGGCTGAGAGCGATCCTAGGCTGTACAATCTCAAGAGCGATTCCACACAGGTCTTCACAGAACCACGCAAAACATTTTTTGAAATCTTTTAAGAAAGTGACTAGTCGCTCGCGCTGAAGACACTGTAGAACCAATCTAGATCAAGCCAGGATCTTTCTCAGTACTCACATTAACAAACATTATCTCAATCATTAAGGGCTTAGCATGCCTCTCTTTCTCTCAATTGATCAAATTTTGCAAAACCCGAGGAATTCCGTCCTCTTTGTTTTCAATACATTGTTCAAAAAGTTTTGAAAAAATTAGGTCAATGTAATGATTTAAAAGCACAGAAAAGCAGATGAAAAGCACTGCTGTTTCATTCAGACTTCTGGCACAACTGGCGTAAGACGAAAGCAAACACAAGAGTGTGAAAATTACCGCTGTTTCATTCCGATCTGTTGGCACAACTGGCTCCATGGCAGAAACAGACTCAAAAGAAAGCAAAAAGTGTCACGACCCAAACCCGCCCCTATAGGTTTAGCATCGTAACCAACCAGTAATCCTTGGATTACCGAAGGCCTCTGAACAGATTAACAAAATTAAGGGGCTAGCGGAAGCAAATACATAAATATAGTTGTCCAATGAGCTGTGCTGACTTATATGAAACAGAATATTTAAAACTTTATATACAAAACCGGTAGTCAACCATACATTATACCCATACGCATTACAGTATTTAAGTGCAGCCAATGACATCAAACAAATCTTATATAAACAGAAACTACAGAACTTAAACACAAGACGCTTCGGGAACCTCCACGTGAGGCACAATGGTTGGCTGACAACGGAACACAGATCCAGACAAAAGCCTTCAGGCTCGAAATCCAGAATGCTCACCTATAATATATATATACAAACAGTGAGCTAAAGCCCAATGAATAACATTACGGTAAAGAGGTTAGTGAACGAAATCCGAATATATCATAAGCAGAAAACAGACCAGAGCATAATCATTCTCATATCAGAACATAATAATGGTACATCCCATAGAACACATCACAGAACGTCTTCCGACTAGAGTAATCGGTTCCGGATACCGATTAAACACATATCACCACAATGAAGTGGCTAACGAGATCTCGTAAACTTGTATGTCATGGACCCGCATTTTCATGCCGTCCCCCATGACTTGGGACTATCTATGGATACCATAATAGATTTCAGACATGGAATATTCGTTCACGAAAACAGATATCATTTCAGAAATCAGAATTTATCATATTTCATTTGGAACGTAATTCATATGAACGTATCTTTACAATAACGTTACTCACAATGGTTCTAGTAAGCGGTCAATCAATCCTCGAGTCTTGACCTACAATCACAAAATACATAACACAAGCATGTCTTATCCTCACACATTCAAGTGGCCAACACGGCTAGCTTTCTGACTTTAATTGCCCATTCATTCCATGCTACAAAACTTGTTCATATTGCCCATATACTCGGATTCAACACATATTTTCTAATTCACTTACTTATGTTATTTCTTAGCTTATTAATCTTTAACGGCTCATAAATCATGCCTAAGAATGCCCATAAAGAGATGGGAGTGAAGATATGCACTTAAAACATCTTTTGAAAACTTGCTGAAAATAATCTGGTGGCTAGAGCCAACTTTTCTTGGCTAGAGCCAGCAGAAGGCAAAAACAAATCTCACTCGAGCTAAGACTTCTTCGCTCGAGCTAGCTTTTGCAGAGTTCAAAATTCTAAGAGCTCGAAATGTTGGCTCGAGCCACCACTTCTTCGCTCGAGCCAACTGTAAATTTCTAGGCAGTAAGCTTAACAAAAATGGCTTCCAAACCACCTTCAAACCTTGGGGTCTTGCATGATTTGATCAAACACACAAAAATAGCTTTAGAAAACTTCAATACAAGACCCTTGAAACATCTTTTATTCAAAAGCTCATCAATTCTTGAAAGATTTGAGTCAAAACTTCTTCATGTAACACATTTTCAACTCTTTCATGGTTTTTCAAAACCCTTCAAACATGGAATTTTGCTTTCAAAACTTGATCTAACATGGATGCATGCTAATTTCATGGTCTAAGATCAACATAATAATAAATTTTATGATCAAAATGATGATATAACACTCATACTTCCATGCATGTAAGAATCATGAGCAAATTCTTCATCTTCATGGCAAACCCATGTGAAATACATGCAAATGATCAAGGTACCTTCATGAATTCAACATTTAAACACATTATCTACATGTATTACAGCTTAGGTTCTTACCAAGAGCCTGATTTCAGAAGTGTGGGGGTGAATCATTCCAACTTCCTTCCTCTTCTTCAACCTCCAGAGCTCACTCTCACACTCTCTAGCTAAACTCTCTCTTTCTAAAGCCAACTCTCTCAACACAGAGGACCAAAGGAGCAAGAGAATGATACAAAACTCTTCCACTCGGCTGAAAGTACACACACATACCTCACTTCTTGAGCACACTACACGTGCACACACATGCAACCTCCCAACACACAAACACACACACAAGGGTTTTAATCCCCTACACTCAACACCACCAAAATGCCTCAACACATATACACTAAATCACATCTTGGATCATTACTAGGATTAAATTAGGTACCAATCTTGCATTATTTAATCACACATAAGTAACCTTAATTTATTCAGGTTAGACCGAAATTCAATTAATCCAAAATAGTTTCCATCAAGGTTCAATTTAATCACATGCGATTTTTATCAAACCGAATCAATTTTTTTTTAACAAAACTTTTCAGATGGTTCTAAAAATTTTAATTAGTCAATCCATGTGCTCAATTCGATTTCTGAAAGCATTTAGGCTAACAATTTCATATTCAAAGTAAAAATCATGACAAATAATTTTCAAATCAGATAGATATGCACAAATTACTACAAAGCACATATCACAATCAATAATAACACATAATTCCATTTAAACACTTAGTTAGCATTCTTAATTACGAATTAGTAGTTAATTACGGACCGGGGTTGTTACAAAAAGACAAACACAAAACAAAATGGTGATGTCCGAGGTAACACCTTCTGTGGGAGCCGAGTAATTAAAGGGACAGTTATACGCACAGGGAGCCGGGTGTTGAACGGCTCCCTTCTGCTCTGCCAAGACGCCGAGTAGGATCTTTGGGCCGAATATACTGGAAAAAGCATGTCAGGATAAATGAAAGAATACATAAACAAAAGAAAAAGTAGACTCTGGCCCCGAGGCTGAAAAATGACTATAAATACAAGAGCTTCAGATTTATAAAGGTATGTAAGAAACACTTCTATAAACTTAGTAAGCAAGCTTTCTGGAGGAGAACTGACTTGTCCGTCGGAGTGCTAATTCCGGCACCCCGATCGAGTTTGTATTTTTGCAGTGACTAGCAGAGGATCATGGCGTCTTCTAGGATCTCAAGAGTATTTCCAAACCACATTCACCACAATTGGCGCCGTCAGGAATACTCAAATATATCCATGAAAGATGTGACTAAAGATCCCCCGCTAGCCACCGACGAGACCGCACGGAGAGACGAATTCACTCCGGCATTTACACTCGCAGAGGCAACCGTCACGCAGTGACACGCCCGACTCTAGCTCACCAACGATTCTAACACAGAGACGATGCAAGCGACCATGGAATAAAGCGTGCAGACCAAACAGAGTTTGACAAAGATCATCGGCGAGAACGAACGCCGCCGCGACCGGCCTTAGAGAAAGCAAAGTCCCACCAGTGCAAGACTCAAGGTTCTCGAGCGATCCCCAAAGGCGATCCTCGGTCTCGACCTCGACCAACAAATAAGAATACCGCGGCGCGCTACCAAAGGATTACGTTGAGGAAGTGACAGAGGACGCATGTCGTCCAAGAGGCGTCCCGCTTGACACCGTCCATATGATATACAGCCTGCCGATAGCCCTGACTGTACATATAGTCCAATCACTTCCAAGCCCTCAACAGCAGCCACCACCGGCAAAGCGACCCCGGCTCCGAGAAGCGGCAAGCATCACCTTCGACGACTCTGATTTGAGCGGTTTCACACTCCCTCACGTAGATCCTCTGGTTGTTACGCTACGCGTACATAGGTTTACCGTAGAACGCGTCCTTATCGATCAGGGAAGTACTTCAGAGATTATGTACTATCGAACCTTCATCAAACTCGGGTTCAACGATTCGGATCTAACTCCGGCTCCCTATCCACTATTCGGCTTCAACGCCAACCCGGAGTACCCATTGGGAAATCACCACCTCGCTACCGCTCGAGAACGTGGTCGCGAATTCTGGTCGTCAGCTACCATCGCCATACAATCCCATCATGGGGCGATCGTGGCTACATCCCCTGCAGACCGTCCCAAGCACCTACCACCAGCTGCTACGCTTCCCAACAGAGCATGGCGTTGAGCAGACCCGTGGCTCCTAGTGGTCAGCCCAAGCATGTTACCTTCGCCGCCAGACGGAAGGAACTGCAAGTAAACTCCGAGGTGCCCAATCGAGAAATCTGGAAGACGCGGGCGCCAACCAAACGAAAAGGCCACGGAAGGTTTAGACCGGGTTGACATCGATGGAAGCCGGAAAATTTTTTATGATCGGCGCCTCTCGAGCCAGTCGATAAGCAAAGAATCGATCACTTTCTTACTCGGCAACCTCGGCGTCTTCGCGTGGACCCGTATGAAATGCCGAATAGACCCGCGGTCTCGCGAAGATCACCTCAATGTCGACCCTCGGTGCAAGCCGATCATTCAGAAGGCCGCGATCCTCCAGAACACACCGCCGTTGTCGAGGAAGTTGACAAATTGCTTGACGCCGGCAATCGGAGAAGTCACCTATCCCACGTGGCTCTCCAACACGGGTGGTGAAAAAGAAGAATGGCACTGGCGAGTGTGTGTCGATTTCACGGATCCGAACAAAGCTTGCCCCAAAGATCGCTTTCTTGCCTAGAATTGACTAACTCGTTGATGCGACGACGCCACCGCCGCATGAGTTTCCTCGACGCCTATAGAGGCTACCATCGACGCCATGAATCCAGATGATCGAGGCAAAGCGCATTCTCACTCCAAGAGGAACCCATCGCTCTGAGGTTATGCCTTTTGGACTAAAGAATGCAGGGCGACTTACTAAAGATCGGTCACCACGATGTTCAAAGAACAACTCGGGCAAGACTATGGAAGTATACATCAACGACATGGTGGTCAAATCTAAAGAAGAACAAAACCATATAGCCGATCCGGAAAGACATTCAACACCCCACGAAGTCTGAGAATGAAGTCAATGCTTCCAAATGTGCATTCGGGATCGGCCTGCAAATTCTCGGCTACATCACAACCATCGAGGAATCGAAGCCAACCCGAGGCAAGTCACGCAATTTTGGAACTCCCCCCTGCTCACCAAAGAAGTCCAAAAGTCGATGGGAATGGTCACGACTCAACAGTTCATCACCAGATCTACGATCGTGCGCATAATTCTTTCAGACGTTACGCCAGAGCGAGCTTTCGAATGGTCCGTCGAATGCGAGGCGCCTTTAATCTGCTCAAGACCTACCTCCGGACAAGACCTCTTCTAACAACACCCGCCACGGTGACCCCTCATTTTATATCTGGTCGTCTCGACAGGCCATCGCCAGTATTGTTAAAAGAGGAGGAAGGGCGAATACCAATGTACTATGTGAGCAAGGCGATGGTGGACGCCAAACACGCTACCTACCGCTAGAAAAACTCATCCTAGCCGGTCATGGCAAAGAAGAAAACCGATGCACTACTTCCAAGCACACAAAGATCAAGGTGCTAACAGATTTCCTTCGATCAAGATTCTGAATGCGAACATCGTAGCGTGTTTCAAATGGGCTCGAACTCGGCCAATATGACATTCAGTTTTCACCCAAAACTGCAATCAAGGGGCCAGGTGCTTGCCGACTTTGTGGCCGAATTCACAGGAGGGCTTGCCGACCTCAAGCCTGGGGACCTCCAGCCAAAGGCCGAAGTTAGGTCAAAGCCAGATTGGAGAGTCTACGTTGGGGACATCTGGCAATTATACTGCGATGGATCGTCTAACCAACGGGGCAGCGGCGCAGGCGTCGTAATTATGTCCCCAGACGGCGCAGTCATTGAACAGGCCGTCAAGCTCGGCTTCGAAGCATCAAATAACGAGGCCGAATATGAAGCCCTTTTAGCCGGACTGCGGAACGCACATGTTCTCGGCGCACGGCGACTGTTGGTGTTTTGTGACTCAAAATTGGTAATCAACCAGCTGAAGGGGGAGTATGCGGCGAGAGATGAGCGTATGGCGGCCTATATGAAAACGGCTAACTCGTTCTTTGGCGAAATTCGACCATCACGAACTAAACCAAATAACACGCGATCAAAATACACACGCGATGTTCTGGCTTGCTTGGCCTCCGCCATCAACTCCGAGCTCAGCATACATCGAAGTGGGCTTGGCCCCCGAACTGCATCGGCCCTCCGGAGGAGACCCACATCAATATCATAGAATCCGCTCCAAGTTGGAAGGACCCCATTCTGCATTCCTTTCTTCCGAGCAACTCCAGAGGATAAAAAGAAGCACACAAGTCGCGAAACAAGGCTCGCGATACTACCTTGATCCACAAGGGGACCTTACAAAAATCCTCTCGCCCATACCGAGTCGTGCACCGGACAGAGTAGAGGAGCCGCCATCGAGATACATGAAGGCAAATTGTGGTGCACACTGGGGCGCCTTGCCCATCGGGCGATAACACAGGGATATTACTGGCCGACTATGAGAGCCGACGCACAAAATTATGTCAAGAAATGCGAACAATGCCAAAAGTTTTCCCCACTAACCCATCAGCCGGCAGAAGCTTTGAATTCAATAACTAGCCCCTGGCCGTTTGCTCAGTGGGGACTTGATATTGTAGGACCACTGCCCAGGGCCCCAGGGAACAAGCGATTTCTAATCGTAGCAACAGATTATTTCACAAAGTGGGTCGAAGCGGAGGCTCTAACCCATATACGAGAGACTGACATTAAGCGTTTTGTGTGGAGGAACATCATTACACGATTCGGCATTCCAAGAGCATTGATCTCAGATAATGGCACTCGCTTGATGCGGGCGTACCGAGAGTGCGGCAAATCTGATATTGTACCTTACTTTTTCACGCCGCTTACCCCCAAAGTAACGGCCAGCGGAAGCTTCAACAAATCCATCTTGACGGCATCAAAAGAGGCTGGAAAGTGCCAAGGCGGTGGGTCAAGAGTTGCCAAGTGTACTATGGGCCCATCGAACAACACCAAGACGATCCACCGGAGAAACACCGCTTGCCTTGTGCCGAACCCGTGCAATCTTACCCCAGAGATCGGCCTACCAACCTCAGGATCGCAAGCCTTAGACACGGGTCGAAATGACATGATGCTTGCTTTGGACCTGGTTCTGATTGAAGAACGAAGAGATCGTGCCTTGGCGCCCATGGCTCGCTATCAGCAGCAGCTCGCCAAGTCATACAATCGGCGAGTCCAGCTGCGCCGCTACAATCCAGGAGAACTGGTCCTGAAGAAGGTGCTACCGGCCGATCGGAGGCCGACCGATGGAAAGCTTGGTCCGAACTGGGACGGCCCCTATCAAATAGATTCCGTTGCAGGAACAGGGGCATATCGGTTGTCAGACATGTCGGGGAGAAACCGCCACGGTGGAATTCAACACATCTACGAAAATTTTATCAATGACCCGACCTGTGGGCTTGATATTTGTACACAATATCCTCGTAAATCCAAGATCTCGCATTTTCACATGTTTAAGCTCAACACTTCAAAGTCCAATAAGTCTCCGGATTCGGAGCCCCTTTGGTGCATGACACCTTAGGGCCGAATAAGTCTCCGGATTCGGAGCGCCCTTCGTGGATGTCACGATTGGCCAGAATAAGTCTCCGGATTCGGAGCCTCTTTGGTGCATGACACCTTAGGCGCGAACAAGGCTCCGGATTCGAGCGCCTTCGTGGATGTCACGATTGGCTAGAATAAGTCTCCGGATTCGGAGCCCCTTTGGTGCATGACACCTTAGGGCCGAACAAGTCTCCGGATTCGGAGCGCCCTTCGTGGATATCACGATTGGCCAGAATAAGTCTCCGGATTCGGAGCCCCTTTGGTGCATGACACCTTAGGGCCGAACAAGTCTCCGGATTCGGAGCGCCCTTCGTGGATGTCACGATTGGCCAGAATAAGTCTCCGGATTCGGAGCCCCTTTGGTGCATGACACCTTAGGGCCGAACAAGTCTCCGGATTCGGAGCGCCCTTCGTGGATATCACGATTGGCCAGAATAAGTCTCCGGATTCGGAGCCCCTTTGGTGCATGACACCTTAGGGCCGAATAAGTCTCCGGATTCGGAGCGCCCTTCGTGGATATCACGATTGGCCAGAATAAGTCTCCGGATTCGGAGCCCCTTTGGTGCATGACACCTTAGGGCCGAATAAGTCTCCGGATTCGGAGCCCCCTTTGGTGCATGACACCTTTTGACGGCATCGCGCTTTGGGGCATTTCTGAACGTTTATACCACGTGGTGCAAAATATTCTAATAAGTGCCTAAATATTACAATAAAATGTATCGACACGCTCGAGCCCTGTCCAACGCAAGGGCAGATTTATTAATCTATTCGGCGAAATATTCAACAATGCCTCGGCCAGCCCTCGAGTGTGAACTATTCGGCTTTTAACGCTCGAGCACTGTCCAACGCAAGGGCAGATTTATTAATCTATTCGGCGAAATATTCAACGACGCCTCGGCCAGCCCTCGAGTGTGAACTATTCGGCTTTTAACGCTCGAGCACTGTCCAACGCAAGGGCAGATTTATTAATCTATTCGGCGAAATATTCAACGACGCCTCGGCCAGCCCTCGAGTGTGAACTATTCGGCTTTTAACGCTCGAAAGCACCGCCCAACGCAAGGGCAGATTTATTAATCTATTCGGCGAAATATTCAACGACGCCTCGGCCAGCCCTCGAGTGTGAACTATTCGGCTTTTAACGCTCGAGCACTGTCCAACGCAAGGGCAGATTTATTAATCTATTCGGCGAAATATTCGACGACGCCTCGGCCAGCCCTCGAGTGTGAACTATTCGGCTTTTAACGCTCGAGCACTGTCCAACGCAAGGGCAGATTTATTAATCTATTCGGCGAAATATTCAACAATGCCTCGGCCAGCCCTCGAGTGTGAACTATTCGGCTTTTAACGCTCGAGCACTGTCCAACGCAAGGGCAGATTTATTAATCTAATCGGCGAAATATTCGACGACGCCGGCCAAATTTCGGCGTGAACTATTCGGCTTTTAACGCTCGCGCCCAGGCCAACGCAAGGGCAGATCTAGCCCGTGAACTAGACCTTTCACGCTCGGCCGAGCCATCCAAGGAACCGATATTTGGTTTGAATTGATTTAACATGGTATAATTACAAAAATAAAACGTCACCATAAAACTACGGAAACATCATCACATTGCGCATAAATTGCTAACATTTTATAATTACAAAAGGTATCAACGTCCATTGCTGTATCATAAACACAAAATACCAAAAACCACCCGACGAAAAGTACTTTGTGTATCATAAACATCAATCCTCGAATCGCCAATGGATCGATGTCTACTTGCTCATACGGTATTGGCACATTCAAATAAACGCCGTGCGGCAAAGAAGGGCCCTGTGCCAACCATGTTTGAATCTCGATTCTCAAACCGAGACCTAGTCCACATACCATGAGCCCAAATCTTTCCCCGAAAACTTTTGACTCGCAAGACTCTTTCGCCGCTTTCACCTTCGCCAACTCGGCCTCCAGCAAGAACGGCTTTTGGATAAGCAAAGTGCGACTTCAAGTCGTCGGCCTTCTTCGCCTCCGCTCTCAACTTATCCGCATCACGAGCTTTCCACCGCACCTCGCCGAGAAGCTTCCTAGTTCGCTCTTAAAACTTCGCCTCGCCCTTTTCTCCGGCCTCCGCTTGCTCGCAAGTTTACTAATCTCCTTGATGGCGTCGAGATGGCGGCGCCACATCGCTATCCTACCAACGGCCGCAAAAGAACAACTCAAAACAAGCATAACGCGAACAACGCTTTGAATGAAGGAAAAATCGAATACACACCAAAAGGGCCGATTGCGGCTAACATTGTCGATTCAAATCCGGCCCAAAAAGCCTCCGTGACGACGGTAATGACAAAGACGTTACACGCCAAACGCGACCTCACGGGTCATTAAGCCGAGGCATCCGATGGAACCGCATATTTCACCATCGGCCGAATCACAAAGGGCACGACCACCGATCCCACCGTTCGAGGACGTTTGCCGCACTGATCTTCTAAACTGACCTCATGATCACTAGAGTGTTTCTCCGACGTTCCCTCAACTTCCTGAACGGCTTCCTCAACCAGCGTGGATTTGGCACCCTTACTCGTTCCCGCCTCCTCAACAATTTGCAAGGATTTCGATTCAAGAATCGGAGGAACGCCGAGATTCAAGATGGGCGTTCGGTTGAAAGGCCCTCCGCTCTTCTCCTTGCGGCCAACCTCTCCAAGATTCGCTTCTTAGCAAGCTTTGTCGCTTAACCAAATGGCGCCAGCAGAGCCCGAGACGGAAGGGTTATCTGTTCGTTGAAGAGCGCCGCCAACAGGAACGTTCCCCCGCACCAAAGCAGGACGAACGTCAGAATCCAATACCTCCTCAGATTCGGCCTCCGAGTGATCTGATGCGGCTGCATACTTCCAGTATTCTCCTAATCGACCCTTCAAATCCTATCGCCTCAAATTTTGAAGTCGGACAAAATACGAGCGACGAGAAAATCTTCCCTCGAATCGGTATATTTTCCGCAAAAAAAGGTCGATACGAGGCTCGTAGCAAAGCGAACGTGAGCCGCCCTTCCTCGCTTATAAAGACCGCGACGGTAGAAATAATTAAGAGCAATCTCGATGTCCGAAAAGAACGACGTCGTCGATTGAAGCTAGGACTTTTTCAACTCGTTCCCTGCATAAGATAAGCCGTGAGATTCAAGAAAATAGGGTATCGCAGATACAAATGTTCAATATCAACAAAAGGGCATCCGGCGACCTGGTTCGCCCCTACGTCTAGGAATAGGATCGACGCGATCCTCCTCGCCAATTCGGTTGCCACAGACAACGACCATGACGTCATCGACTCGTTTTCCAGAGCTGGAAAGCATAGTGACCAACTGATGATCTGTGTCCTTAGCTCTGAGGAAGTAACGTCTTGCGCGCCAGAGGATCCGCCAGAGCATAATGAAGGTCGAATGGTAAGGATGCCGAGATTAATACCAAGGCGACGGTTCAACGCTACGACCCCCATTATAATTCTAAAGAAATTTACATTAGGCTGGGAAGGGATCAAATCCCAATGGCGAAGAACAGCCCTCAGAAGCGGGTGAAGGGGAAAGCGAACTCCCCCCTCTGCGATCGACAAAAGGGGAAAGACAATCGAGGTTTCTTCCTCCCTCTCCATGTCGAGAGTGCGGTCCGCCGCTAACGATAGGTGGACATCGTCAGGAATGGAGAAATGACGTCTAAAATCAACAACTCGACCCGGAGAAAGGAGGTCTCTTAAATACTTTGCCATAATCTATTGATTATAAGAATACGCGACGGAGTAAACAAATTAGGAAAAGCTTCAGAGTTGAGAAGGGGAAAACTTACAAAAGTGAAGAGTATCGCAGATGAAAGGGGTGCAAGAATGATTCGAAGAGCAGTCTAGCGGCCAGCGTCATAGAACATGAATTGAAGGACACGGGCTCCAAGTCATAATGAATAGGCGTGCACGAAGGGACGGGAGTCTGAGGCAACGATTCAAGGGGGAGTAATTAAACAACCGCGTAATAAGTCGAAGCCCCAAGAACTTCGGTTTGTAGTATTTGAAAATCAAAGCCAAGCACCTCGTCCAACTGCCGTTGACAAGATGCTTGGGGGGCAATTGTGGGAGCCGAGTAATTAAAGGGACAGTGATACGCACAGGGAGCCGGGTGTTGAACGGCTCCCTTCTGCTCTGCCAAGACGCCGAGTAGGATCTTTGGGCCGAATATACTGGAAAAAGCATGTCAGGATAAATGAAAGAATACATAAACAAAAGAAAAAGTAGACTCTGGCCCCGAGGCTGAAAAATGACTATAAATACAAGAGCTTCAGATTTATAAAGGTATGTAAGAAACACTTCTATAAACTTAGTAAGCAAGCTTTCTGGAGGAGAACTGACTTGTCCGTCGGAGTGCTAATTCCGGCACCCCCGACCGGAGTTTGTATTTTTGCAGGTGACTAGCAGAGGATCGTTGGCGTCTTCCAGGATCTGAAGAGTATTTCCAAACCACATTCACCACACCTTCGGAATCACCCGACTTCTGTACAACAGGACTGACTCGATATAACAAGACAGACCCAACTGACTTAGTACAAAAAGACTGACTATATACAAGACAACAAAACTGACTGAATACCCAAGTCAGAAAGTACAAAAACTAGCATTCGCAAATGCTCAAAACAGTGCGTGCCATACGCCACATCTAAAGTAAACTGAGCGCCGCCCGTAGGTGGTTCATCCCCTGATCACATACTCGTACTATCCCCCAAGTTCACTGATCCAATGGCGATAGACTTTGTTGAGCTGGTGCAGCGATGACCTTGTTGTCAAACAAATCTTGTACATCATGGCGAAGATGAAAGCAACTGTCAGTGTCATGACCGGTTTGTTGATGGTAGGCACAATATTTATTCTGGTCATGATTTGAAGGGATAGGATCGGGTAAAGGCCGTTGTTCCAATGATTTCCGATGTCCTTTCCGGAGTAAGACCTCTAGAGCCTTTGACAAAGGCATATAAACTGAGGTAAAAACCCTCTTGACTCGAGGTGGATATTTGGTTTTTTGTGAGCTACTTCCGGACGCATCGGTGAATAGGGTAGTTGTTTTTGATGCGGTGGTAGTGACCATGCCCACTTCAGAAGATCTTGCAGTTGCATCATCACTGGTGGTCGCATTTGAACTGCAGGAAAACGCCCTCCTGGGCTGCTCCTTCTCCTAGTCAATGAGGCCCTACTTCATAGCGTCCTCGATCTGTACCCCAAGCTCATGCAAGTCGGCAAAGGTAAGGAGGGGCAAGACTATCATCTTTTGCATTAGCCTGGATTGGAGGTTGCGCACAACCATCCTGATCTGGTCTTTGTCGGGAGGTCTTGTAGCCACCATTGAGGCCTTTGCTCTCCATCTCATCATAAACTCTGAAAAACCCTCATTTGGCTCTTGGCGGGTGACTTCAAGATCACGAGTTGTGACCTCGATCTGTGTGTTATAGGAGAATTGAGCAATGAAGGCCTCAGCCATCTTTTCCCAGTTCTGTTTCACAGAGTTCTCCAATTTCGCATACCAGATTACGGCTATCCCAAACATGGTTCGGCCGAATAGTGATAGCTTCTGGGCTGTAGTCAAGCCCATTGGCCTCAGGTATTAGAAAATAGGTGGAGGTTCACCATTGGGTCTCCAGAACCATCGAAGCGGTTGATATGTGGCATCTTGAATCGGTCAGGCAGAGTCGCGGCCGAATCGGTGTATCCATCCTCTATGTCCGCAATGGATTTTACGCCTTGAGCCTTCTTGACAAGCTTTTCTAGCTTGCTCACTTTTAGCGCTGTTGGATCCACCTCGAACTCAAACGGTGAATCCATTAGATTGGTGGGTGCTTTGGATAGCTGGGATAGGATTGGGGGCGGAGCTGGACCTGTTGGAATGTTCGTATTTTCCTGGACATTTGCAGTCTTCCCAAGTATTGGAACTCTAGGTGGGGAAGGAGGTGGGTGCAAAGCAGATGCTTCGGCTTGCTGTGGTTGTTGCTGTTGCAGAAGTCTAGCAATCATTTTTGCCTGTTGGGACATAACCTCGGCCTGGCGTGCGGCAAACTTTGCTTAACGAGCAGTATCCTACTACATGGCTTGCATACTCTCCTGGAGCTGACGCATCATATCCTCCATAGATGCCATATTGTGCTGATCTAATTGAACAACCGGTATATCTCCTTGAGGTAAAAGCAGATATCTCAACCCAACTGTGCACAGGTGAGATGGATAATGACCGTTAATCTGAGGACTGTTGAACTGGTGATCTGTGCCTGACTGGCCTTTCTTTGCTTTACCACTGGCGAAGGAAACGTTGGTTACCCTTGAACTGAATCTCTGACCTAACAAAGTCTATCAACACAATTCCAATGTACCTGGGGGATATTGGAACCTCTGAAGCTATAGTTCCACGACTATCTTGCAAAAGAGAAAACAGACAGCATCTCAGTCTGATTTCACTGGAATAGATATGAGCATAGCTGAATGAATGCACTCATTACTGAATTTTGTCCAAAATTCTGCTTGTAAACTGATACCCTCAGGTAAAACTGATTCCCCCAAAATACTGATACTGGTGCCCGCAGGCCTGATACCCAGACTTGCAAACTGATACATGCATTCTCTGTAGAGGCACACTCTAAAAGCATATAGCAAGTAAATGAGAGCAAAAACACCCCTATGGTGGGGTAGGGTTTCCCTGTCCTATTTTGTCAGGAGTTAGGGTTTCACTATGCACACAACGGTTTCAAACAACCTATAATCGGGTAAGCAACCTGTCCTAGTTTGGAATAGTCACTATGGATTCCGAATATGCACTAGGTCGAATGGTCAAAAATGGTGGCGCGGTAAAAATTGGAGTTTGTGTTCCCGTCATGGCAGAGCCCGCAACCGGTCAGCCTTATGGCACGTTTCTCAAAGCGGGCCTCCGACAAACCGTTCAAGAATAGCATACGGCAAACACGGTGTCCTAGGCGCACCAATGCATATGCAATGCAAAGAGACACATAAGTGTAATCAAAACAAGATATCATGAGTTCGAGTCAAGTTCTCTAACTCCCCAACAGAGTCGCTAGAAACTGTAGACGCGCTCCCGGGAACTCTCCGATATCTGCGCTCGCGAGATGGGCGCGAATCTCGTTTTGTTCTGAGCTACTACTACAGTTCAGACTCAATGTCACGGTTCTGAATCTAATCTCGCAAAGTGCAATGCAAGACCGATAAATCACCGAAGAGTCCAAATCCGACAAATCGTTTTGGAAAACTGATTTTTATAAAGAAGTGTCAAACATGGACTACTTTGCCAGATACAGAGTCGCCACCTAAATATTTTGTTTGGGGGAAATTTAGGAAACCCTGACTCGTGCCTAAGGCCACGTGTCCGTCATCACCAAAGTTGCTTCGGCTCGGGAACTTGGGTACGAGAGGGGAAGGTCATGCAATGAGCACCCCCGCTCGCCCGATCAAAGATCGGCCGCTACTAACATGATATCTTGTTTTTGAAAACACGTGTGTTCTTATTCCAGTTATTAAACCTAAAATCATTATGTGATGCGCACAGCAAACAAGTATAGACTAGATCGCCTAAGTTGGAACAAAACATTGCATATTTGTTTGTTTGAAAACGGTTTGAAGTTTGCTACTCGCAAGTAAGCTAAATTGCGGATTTCAATGAATTATTCCAATTCAAGTAATCTAACCTTCACCCATAGGCATTCAGGCAATTAAACACTTAAGCAATTAGCCTCATGACAAGCCTGTTATACATGGCAATCAATAACATACATGCAGTATGCTAAAGCGTAAACACTCACAGTGTATTCTGAGCCAAAACAAAGAACTAGTTAGAAATCAATGCATGATCCTAGTTCATGTTAAGATGGCTAATGCAACACATGCAAAATGCAACTGGAAATAGGCTCGGCTATTCTAAGAAGGCATATGAGATGCAACTTGATAATCATGTATTCAAATTGGTATTGAAATACAATGCAGTTAGTATGATGCGCCGAGCCTGGTGCATGCAAGATAAATGAATGGATGCATACATGCAAAGCATAAGGTATGCTAAACAAAATATGCCCTAAAACTAACCGTTGAGGGGGTTGGAAGACATACATCGCACACACGCACACTTATTACAACAATTCGCCTTCTCGACGGAGGGTCTGAATGAATAATACAAATCAACTAACTAACTAACTAACAAGCTAGTTAATTATTACAAAACCAAATCGAATAACTAGCAATCTACTTACTAATTATTACAACACTTAATTAATTAACAAATTAACTAATTAAATTACAAATCCAAATGCTAAGTAACAAGTAAGCAATAAATAATGTTGTTTCAGCGCTGGTTGAAGGAGAAGAGGATGCATGCTCGATTCCCGTCCCGAAAGCTCTCCAAATACACTTTAGAGGCTCTGTCTGCAGGGTGTCCTTGAGAACTAACCACTGGATCTTACCAAAAACATGCTGGAGAGTGCACCAGTGACCTACCGGCCATGAGGAGATACTGTCGAGCACCCTGCTGGCCAAGAGTACACACTACCAGCCAATAATGAAGCAATGCCGGCCATCTGCAAGGCACTGCTGGCCACTGGTGGGCTGTGACACCAAGCTACAACAGAGCACAAAATAAAGAAAATGGAGGGTCTCCCAAGGATATGTACGCACTATGCCACCCCATATCACCTCGAAACATCAAGGGAGAGGCATAATCAGATCCAAGACCATCAATCACGCATTTCGATACATGATGGCCAAAGATCCAACTTGTGCAATTCAATGTAAAATGAATGCACAAAAACACATAAATGCCTAGAACTTTATCATGCATCGTCAAGAGCGTCGGCGACCGAGAATTGAGGCACGTTTCATCACTTGAAGTATGAAACGTCCCTCGTTTCTCGTGCTCGGATTAATGCGTAATCCAAACAACAATGCAACACAAGCATGGCAAACATGCAATATGACTTAAGCATGCAAACATGCAACTACATGACATACTCAATGCAATGTAATATGATTAATTTAACAAAGCTAATGGCATGCACAATGCTAATGCATGCAACAACTATCATACACAATGCGAATGTAGGATGGCATACTACATACAATGAACAATATGGCATACTCGATGCAATATATATAGCATACTCAATGGACTTAAACCAAAAGGGTAGACCTCAGTCATGCCCCAAATCAGTGGCCATAACACCAAAATAAGGGCACAAAAAGGGCAAGGCAAGCATGCACAATGCAATGGCCCAATAACTAGGCCTCAGAACACAAACCTCAAGCATGATAAAGAAGCGATAAACATGAAAGTGTGACAACACTAAAGGCTCTGAAATCAAGTGTGAAATGATGCCAAATCATTCAAACAACACATGTAAAGCATGCAGGATGACCTAAGGCACAAAGCCATTAAAGAGACTACACAGAGAGCATGCAATACATGGCACAAATGATTGAACCAAACATGGACAGAGGTTAAATAGGTCTAAACAAAGACCTAACACATGCTGAGATAAAGGCTCAAGGGTCAAGGTATGCAAGCATACAAGCTAGGCCACAAATAAGGCAATAATGCATAACACTCAAAGGCGCTTAAAGAGTAAATGAAGTGCTAATATGGAAATCCTAAAAGCTCTGAAATAATATGTTAGATGATGCCAAATCATGTACACAACACAAATGAAGCATGCTATAATGCCCGAAGCTTGAAGCTAGCATAGGCACTTGTACTACAACTATGCAAAATATGAAGCATGTGATCAAGGAAATGCAAAACAGTCCTAGAACATGTCAAAATGAGTCTAAAACATGTAAGGAAGGAAGCCAAAACATGCAAGCATGAGGGGCATAAAGCACAATGCATACAAGGCAAATAAGGTGGATTATACTACACCTATTAGGACCAAGCATGGGATGACTTAACCAACAAAAATCAAAGTTATATCATGGCATAATAACCCCAAAAACACATTGAAATGATGGCTCGCAAGCTAAGGCGTGAAGGCATACACAATGATCCATGTTAAGGCATAAAGGGGGAAACCCTCCAACGCATTAAATGAGTGATAAATGCAAGTGCATGACCATGAAACATGGACTAAAATCACATATGAAATGATGCCAAATCATTCGAATAGGCTAAGCAATGCATGCTAGCGGACCCGATGCACAAAGCTAACAAGCTAAAATGCACTATAGCTATACAAAGCATGGCATGCATGACCAAAACAACCAAAATCAGAGTTATAGCATGCTAAAACATGGACAAAAACTTCTTGAAGTTAAGCCAAAAGCATGCTAGGATGACATGTTAAAGCATGATGCATGTTAGGCTATTTCATGGAATTGCACTACAAGTGCATGGAGTATGCAAGGGCCAACCAAACCAAACCAAAACAGAGTCATGACATGGCAAAACATCACCAAAAACATGCTGAAATGGAAACAAAAAAAGCTAGAATGACATGCTGCCTCATGAAGCATACAAAGCTAGTTTGTGAGATTTACACTACAAGTGTATTAAGCATGCATGGTGTGACAAAACCGAGCAAAAAAAGTGGCATGCCACAGCAAAATAACCACAAATACAAGCTAAGATATGGCCAACATAAGCTTAACAAACATGCTCACATATGAAGCATTCAAAGACAAGTATTGAAGACACAAGGAGAGGGGATGACCCTCTCCCATTTAAGACTCCAAAACAAACTTTCCACCACTAAAAATCCTCTATATTTTAGTGGTAGAAAGGTCATGCGAAGGTTACAACAAGAGCCTAAAGGAAGTGGCTCAAAACAAGGCCTAATAAGGCCTAAGAAGGGGTAGATCACCCCAAATGAAAAAGTGACCTTAAACAAAATTCTCAAGCATGCAAAAACAGAACTTTTTCCAGTTAAGAGTTAATCTTAAAAACGTATGCAAGAAGGGCTAAAAGTTTAAGCAAAAATGGGAAATCTAAAGGTTAAAGACTCACCCTTGAAGACCTTCTTTACCACTGCAACTCCAGCCACTTGTTTGAGCTCAAACCAGCCCAAGAACACCAAAAACAACCTCAAGAAGCCTTAGCAACACAAGCAAGGTGTTTGAGTGTGTGTTTGTGTACAAAAGTGAGACAAAACTACACTTTTAATGCACAAAAATAAAGAAACAAGGAGATATAGATACAAAGCTATATCTATCTTTTAAAGCTCCAAATTCTCAACCTCTGAAATGGAGGAGGAGCCTCTCCTTATATAGAAGAGAGGCAATGCAAAGCTTGTTCAACAAGCTTGAAAAGAGGCTCATCCCTCCATACACGTGTATGGAGGAGAGATGAGTGAAAACCAGCTAGCTCAAAAGATCTGGCGTGAAATCTGCTGAGACAAAGGGTTCTGCCGGCTATTAGTTGTGGCCAGCATTGCCTCATTGATGGCCGGCAGGCATCATCAATAGCAGGTAGGGAAAAGTTCATGGCCAGCAGTGCCAAACAGTGGTCGGCAGTAGCCCATGAGAATTATGCTGGAAGGACGAACATATGGTCCAAAAAATGGGCAAAAATGGTACAGGGTTTGGAAAGCTCAAACCTGTGACGTTCTGCCGCGAAAGTCGAATACCCGACGAGCAATCGAACTTGTGGTTGAATGTACCTGCAAGCACAACCAAGTCTTGAGGACGGTCAAAAATGGGGTATCTACAGTCGCCGGAGATTCGACGGATAGAGAGGAAATAGTGATGCTGGCGTTAAGATGGTGGTGATGAAGAAGAAGGAGGGTTGAGAGTTAAAGGGTTGGTGATAGTGGAATGTGATTAGTTGGTGGGTTTGTGGGGTTGTAAGAGAGAGAAAGATAGATAGAGATAGATAATGAGAGGTAGAGAGAGAGGGACAAAATCTATGAGTGATTATGAGAAAAGTGGGTTAGGTTTTGATGAGGGCAAATTTAAAAAAATAAAAAAATAAAAAAATCAGATTTTTGTTTTTTGCTTTTTTTTTTATTATTATTTTTATATGTAAATAAAATAAGGAAATAAAAATAAATAAAGAAATAAAATTTGTACATTTTTTTTTTTTGTAAATAAAATAAAGATTAAAATTTGTAAATAAATAAATAAAATAAACTTTTATTTTATTTTATTTTATTTTTGAAATAAGTAAGTAAATAATAATAATAATAATAATAATAATAATAATAATAATAATAATAATAATAATAATAATAATAATAATAAAACAAAACAAAATTTGCAAAAAAAAATTAAATAAGTAAATAAATAATAATAACAAAAAAAAAAAAAACAAAATCTGCATTTATTTTATTTTTGGTTGAAATAATAGCCGCACGTATGGATGCACACCCCGCACGTCCCTCGTGCATCTGCTTTTAAAGCAGTAGATGAATTGGTAAGTCAAAGAATTGCCGTACGTGTGGGATTTTTTTTTTTTTTTTTTTGAAGAACAACATTTTGCACGTGCGGTGTGCAAGCTGCACTCTTCCTCCGCACCTGCATTTAAAGCAGTGTGCACAAGTTGGAGGATGTAATTTTTCTGCACATGTAGTGGGTATTCCCGCACGTACGAGATTTTGTTTTTTTTTTTTTTTTTTACCAATCATTTTTTTTAACCCAACTTATACCTTAATTTCACAATCAAAATAAGATAGCTCCTGCAAACAAATAAAAGTTTAATAAATGTATAATCTTCACACGAAAACCACGGGTATTACTTTTCTCCCTAACTGTGTTTGTAACTTTCCTTATTCTCCAACAGGGTGACAGACTAGGTTGATTCAGTATCCAAAATCGAGGCGCATAAAGCTAACTTGATCTATGGGGCTGCTATATAGAGTTCAAGTCGGGGTGGTTTTGAAGCAATCTCCACACCCTTGAGTATTTAAACCAAACTCTAGTCTCAAAAATTCCAAACCTTTTTGTTTTAGGCTTTGCCATTTGAACTCTAGTTTCCATCGTCTCAGTTGGTCTCCTAGGAACACGGTTAGGTGGCTTTACCAAACCTTCAGATGCCGTTTGGGCACGGCTAACACCAAAGGAATTACACTTTTAGAGGATTTAAAGTCTCCTAGACGCAAATAAAGCACAACAAGAACAACGAAAAATAGAATAGAAGGGAAGGGAAATAAAATAGAACAAGAAATCAATCTATCAATCATAGTAAAAAGGGTCCATCAAAGCAATGGACTCAATCATATCCTCATTCCCAATCCCCTCTATATATGGCTTCAGTCTTTGGCCATTCACTTTGAAAATGTGGCCAGTCTTTGAATCTTGCACCTCAACGGCGCCATGAATAAATGCCTCAACAACTACAAAGGGACCATCTCATCTTGATCTAAGCTTACCCGGAAAGAGTCTCAATTGTGAGTTAAAAAGCTACACTTTTTGGCCGGATTCAAAGAATTTTCTATTAATGTGCTTGTCATGGAATTCTTTAGTCCGGGCTTTAAAAATTCTCGAACTCTCATATGCATCATTCCGGATTTCCTCCAACTCATTAAGTTGCAATTTCCGGTTTAGCCCAACTGTGGCCATATCGAAGTTAAACTTTTTTATGGCCCACAATGCTCGGTGCTCAAGTTCAACCAAGAGATGGCAAGCTTTGCCAAACATTGCCCTATATGGTGACATCCCAATGGGTATCTTATACGTTGTGACTAATCTTTCCTATCTGGCCTCACCATTTTCTCTATTGTGTGCTTTACCTCCCTATTTGAGACTTCTACTTGGCCACTAGTTTGAGGGTGGTATGGAGTGCCAACTTTATGAGTGATAGAGTATTTCTTGACTACGGACTCAAAGAACCGGTTACAAAAATGCTTATCTTGATCACTTATTATGGCTCTAGGAAACCCAAAACGACTAAAGATGTTTTCATGCAAAAATTTGATTACAACTCTATGATCGTTTGTTCGGGTAGATATCGTCTCCACCCACTTAGACACATAATCTACTACCAAGAGAATATACTCAAATCCGAATGATGATGGGAAAGGTCTCATAAAATCAATCCCCCAAACATCAAATATCTCTACCACAAGAATAGGGGACATTAGCATCATGTTACGCCGAGATATCAAACCCATTTGCTGACAGCGCAAACAAGTTCTACAAAATTAATGGGCATCTTTAAAAATTGTGGGCCAATAAAACCCACTTTGTAAAATCTTGGCGGCCGTTTTATGCCTACTAAAATGACCGCCACATGCAGAAGAATGACAAAATGTAAGAATGCTATGCACCTCATTTTCCGGTACACACCGTCGAATCACTTGGTCGGAACAATATTTAAACAACTCCGGATCCTCCCAAAAATAATACTTGACCTGCGAAAAGAATCGGTCTTTGTCTTGCTTAGACCAATTCTGCAGAATTTGCCCAATGGCCAAGTAATTCACAATATGTGCAAACCACGGGGGGCTCGCTCATGACAGCTCAAGGAGTTGTTCGTCTGGAAATGAATCATGCAAAATAAGAGGGTCACTAGTATACTCAACGAGGATTCGGGAGAGGTAATCCGCCACCACATTCTCGGACCCTTTCTTATCTTGGATCTCTATGTCAAATTCCTGAAGTAACAAAATCCATCTAATTAATCTAGGTTTGCTCTCTTTCTTTGATAGTAAATACCGCAAAGTGGCATGATCAGTGAAGACTATGTCCTTGGTGTCATGACCCGAACCCACCCCTATGGGTTAAGGACATAATCGGCCAGTAATCATGAGATTACCTACGACCTCAAACCAAAATAAGATATGTTTTAACAGAGTTAAGGGGGGCCAAATGGAAGCAATTTCAAACTTTTGTCCATAGAGCTGTGCTTACATGACATATCATAACGATCCATTCATATACATGTTAATAACTCACATCAAAATATGTAATAACACAAAGTTCTGTACATACAGGATCATTAAGTCTAAGTCGGCCAAACCCAAAGTTTATATACAGAAGTAATCCAATGTTTCGCCAATATAACAGAACCATATCAAAAGAGCAAAAGAGGCGAAGACAAGTCTCGTGCGTGAGACGTTTGGGCTAACTCTTCAAAACCATGACTGTTTCTCACAAACTTCACTGAGGCTGGGTTTGGACCTCCCTTGGCTCACCTACAGACACATGAATGAGCGTGAGCAAAAGCCCAGTGAATAATATCAAATAAAGAAGATACACGAACAGTATTTAGAACGATATGCACCAAACGGCCTGGGGCCCAATTCGTATTTCTATCTAGTATATATACATATATATAGGTCAGGTAACTGTAGTTCCAAACACATCAGACGGCCTTGGGTCCAATCCATTCATGTCAGTCGGCCTTTGGCCCATTTATCTTTTATTCATGTCAAATGGCCTTCGGCCCATCCATTCTTTCGTTCATGTCAAACTGGCCTCTGGTCCATTCATACTTTCATTCATGTCAAACTGGCCTCTGGCCCATTCCTACTTTCATTCATGTCAAACTGGCCTTCGGCCCATTCATACTTTCATTCACATCAAACTGGCCTTCAGCCCATTCATACTTTCATTCACGTCAAACTGGCCTTCGGCCCATTCATACTTTCATTTATGTCAAACTGGCCTTTGGCCCATTCATAATTTCATTCATGTCAAACTGGCCTTTCGCCCAACCATTCATTCGTGTCAGACTGGCCTTTGGCCTAACCATTCATTCGTGTCAGACTAGCCTTTGGCCCAACCATTAGGCATAGCAAACATTTGTCCACCATTCAAATTAACAAACTTATAAGACTTACATAGAAGTGAGCAATTAGACAAATAACATACTTCATATATCTTTATTAAGATATTACTCACAGTGTTCTGCCGATGGATTCACCCTTGAGCTTGACTATAACAACCCGGATTTTAAATTGATGTATAGTGGTGCCTATCACCTTAAAATTTGTATGGTTGTCGGACTCTTGATATTGATGGGTTAGTAAGTGAACTTTAAATATTATAATTGAGGACCCTTGGATAATGTTTGGAACCTTGATTAAAGCCTTAATAAGATATATAGATAAGATTAGATAAAAAGTCCCAAATTTGAGTTTGAATTTTTGACCAGCCGTCACTCTTTTGCCCTTTTCTTTTTCCACAATTTGAATTTGGATGTGAGGTTAGAACCATTGGAAAGCTTATCTCCGGGGCTTCAATTTGCCCACAAGAATGACCTAAAACGGAGTCCGGATAAGAGAGTTACGCCTGTTCAAACTTTTGGAATCTGTGCTGAAAGCAGGTACGCTCGAGCGTGGGAAGCGACGCTCGAGCGGGGGACGCGAATTCAGCAAGTTTAAATCGCATTTCTGGATCACTTTTGGCATTTTTCATCTCCTTCCTCCTTCCTCTCCTTCTAGGTCCGAAACCCTAGCCCCCAAAACCTTGATTTCCCTTACTTTGATCAACAATCCACCATGGTTCTTGCATCAAGGATGGAGAACAAGAAATGATCAACATTCTTAACCGATTGGAACTTGGATTTGCGAAGGATTCTCATTAAAGCTCCGTCCCTTTGCTTGTTTCTTGAGGTAGGGTCCTAGTTCTCCTTCATGCTTCCATTGATAGATAGATTTGTGATACTTTTGAGTATATAAATGTAAAACCCATATTTGTTTGAACATCTAGTGTAGTGTTGATTATGAAAATTGGGGGTTTAGAGTTGGAGATGTTGGAAGTTAAATTGGTGGGTTAAAATGATGGATTGTGAATCCTAGATGTATAATCATTGGGAAAATTGGAATAAAAAGTAATGGGTTAATAAGTTAGAATTTTTCTTGAAATTTCAATATTTTCTTGAAACCCTAGGTTGATTAATGATGATAACCAATGAATTGGCCCAAATTGAAAGTAGAATAATGAAATTGAGGTATTGAATTATATGTGTTCAAGTTTAATTAGAATTTGGAAATGTTTGAGAATTATGTTTAAAATTTGCGAATGAACTTTGTTATGAACATTGGAATTCATGCTTTTATGTGAAGGAAAATTGGGGAAATAATCTATTAATAGTATGAATGATATGAACTTGGCTTTGGAATGTTGAAATGGGATTCAAGGATTTATTTTGAATTATGTTAAATTATAAATGGTGTTGATGAACTAAATGTTGACTTTTGTTGAAGTTATGTTGTGTTGAAAATGTTGAATTGAATGGTGATGTACTATGATATATTATGTTTGACTTACGTGAATTGTATGGGGTCAGCTACAGGGGCGGACCAAGCACTCGAACACTGTGAGTAATAGTACTACAAATGTACATCAATTACTGTTAATAATGAGTATTATTATTAATATTCCATTTTTCCATAGTAATTATGTTAACATGTTTGTATTTGAAAATTGGTGTGAATATAGAAGGAATTAGCATCCATTGATATGACTCTGAAACTATTATGTATTCCGTCTATGATTAATGATTTCGGCAATGTGCTATAATCTATAGAGTAGTGTGTTTAAAAGACATTATTAACATTCTGTTATCCGTAGATTGAGCTTAATGATTCATGGTGAACAAATGGAACAATGATGCTTATGTATCCCGAACTATTCAGTTTTACCGAGGATGGTTAAGACTGGTATGAGGTATTTATTTTGTCCCTACAAATAGCATTGTGATGGCACCTGTACAATTTGTGAGATACGTTATACGTATTGCTAATGATTATCATTAGTATTCTGTTACACGTAAACTGACTACATTAATTCATTAAATGATTGGAATAATCTATGTGCCTCTGAATGACTATAAGATCAGTCTATTCTGATAATATCTGTGGTTATTCTGTTATGATGTTCGTTTCGTTTATATTATGACATGATGAGACTTATGGATTTATGTTATGGAACAAAGTGTTGTACGAAACTAAGTGCTACACTTTGGTGGGAGCCACCTCTAGAATCCGTACGAGCCACCTCTTGTGTCCATACATATGTTATTTCGGGGCCACTAAGCCGTTCCGATATTTCTAGGCCTATGGCCGTTTTGTACATTACTGGGCTTAAAGCAAATTTATGAAGATATGAAAAGTATAAACTTGTGAATTATGAAATTATGAGGCCAAGAGCCAACTTGTGAATTATGAAATTATGAGGCCAAGAGCCAACCTGTGAATTATGAAATTATGGAAACATCGAAAGAGGTTGTGAAGTTATGTAAGCTATATGTGACACCTTGTGAAATTATGGAAGGTATCTAAAGAATTGTGCGCTATGAACCTATATAGCCAAGGGTCATTTGTGAGCTATGAAGCTATGAGGCCAAGGGCCAATATGTGAAATATGAATTTATGAACTTGTGAACTTGTGAACTTGTGAATCCAAAGGACTGAGGTCCAATATGATAAATTGTGAATCTATGAAACTCAATGGCCCTTTTGTGAATGTGTGAACTCCTCAAGCCAAGGGCCAAATTGTAGAATTGTGAATTGACAAAGTTGTCCTACAAAGTTACAGAAACAGACAAATCACATGGTTATGGCATTATTTATATACTATTATTCACTGAGTTCGCTCATTTTGTATTTTGTCTATCTATTCTGTAGGTAATCAACCGGGAGTTCAGGCCTAACCTTTAAGGCTCGTCTTTCTCTTGTCAGTTTTGATACGTCCAGGCACCACCTGAAGCTGTGCATTCTGTAAAGTCTTGTTAGGTTATTGATTTATGCTTTGGTTGTCTTTCCTTAATATTTTCGTTACTCGCCCAATTGTGGGTTTAAGTATGAATGTATAAGTGTGTAACCGAAGTTCGGGTGTATGTTTCTATATATATTGTGTGTCTAATGCAATGTGTGTGCGATCCTGGCATGGTAGTGGTAGCTCAATGGATGATGTTTTATGTTATTTTATATTGATAATACTTCCGCTCAAGCCCCATATGTTATATATAACAGGTTAATGGTCCGTTTCTGAATAGGTCATGCCCAAAACTTTTAGGGGCGAGTTTTGGGTCGTGACATTGACCCTACACATTACATAACACATATGGGTCATAAACAATTCAATCCGTTCTTAATTCACATATTCCTCTATAGGCTTCATTCTTATCCTTTTAACTCATTTACAATGCTTAATGCATGCCTAAGAGTACTTAGAAGTGAAAGAGAACGGAAAATGAAACACAGAACACATTTACAAAATTTCCAAAACAAGGGTCCCCGCTCAAGCGTGGACTTGCCCGCTCAAGCGGGCCCATTAGGTCTGCAAAAGTACTGGTTGCCTCGTTTTTACGCTCGAGCTGAAGGTCATTCTACATAGCTCCTCGCTCGAGCATGAACTTCCTCGCTCAAGCAGACATCATGTCTACAAAAAGTTCTGGGAGCTCGAGCGGACTTCATGAATTCTAGGTTTTCCAGAACTGCTCTTCAAGTTCAAAGTCGACCTTCAAAGGTCCAAAACTCATAATTTCGGTCCAAAACATGCAAATACATCATATAGCATATGGATGTAAGCAACATGAGGCCAATCATTCAAAATCATGGTCTAATTCTTCAAAATTAAACAACATTTCTTTGTATAATCATGGCTCATGCATTCAAACTTCCTATAAGTTCCTTATCTTCAATAATCAAACATACATGCAATCTTTTAACTCCAATTCCATTTCAAATGGGTCAAGTGATGCTTACATACATGAAATTCATCCAAATCATGCTTGCATGTATGATCCAACAACTCAATTTTTTCATGATTAACAAGCTACATGACAGATTATACAATCCTTGCTAATTTATGATAATTCTATACATGCATGTATATTCTAACTTCATTTTCAACTAAATCTTTGCCATGAGCTACCAAATCACTTGAATTTATAAAATCACAAGTTCAAACTCATGAATTTACTCACCTAGGGGCTTTAATCTTCCAAATTAAGATCAATTCTTGAGTGTAGCTTTAAGATCACCAAATTCCTTAGCCAAATCTCTATATTGAGCTCCATCTCTCTCTAGATTCGGCTCCTCTCTCTCTCTCTAGAGCATAATTTCAGCCAAATTGAATAAAAAGAGAGGAGTTGAGTGTATAATGGCCCTTATATAGCCCCTCCTAATCAAATTTGATCATAGCCAATCAATGGCACTTAATTAATCGTTCTGAATCTAATTATTTTGATCCGAATCAATTTTCAATTAAATTTCACTGTAGGCTCTAAAAATTATGCCAATCACAATGGTGTAGTCAATTTTGGTTTCCGTAGCCGATAAGGTCTTCAATTTAAGTTTATAACAGTAAGTTGAACAGGTATTCCTATGGTGAACAGATGGAGATTCAAAACCACATATATTCATATAAATGGCACATGAAATCATATCAGACACATAATCACATTTATAATAAGGATTAATTAGCATAATGCGGAACAGGGTTATCACACTTGGAACCTAGGAGATAGGACTGGAATTTATCTAAGGCAAATACCACAGCTAACAACTCTTTCTTGGTGGTAATATAGTTCAATTGTGCATCGAAGAGAGTGCGACTAGCATAGTATATAGCAAATGGTGCCTTGTTGACCCTTTGGCCCAACATAGCCCTGACCGCATCACACATGATTTCAAAAGGAAGCGACTAATCTGGTGATTTCATGATTGGGGCGGTGGTCAGGGCCATTCTTTGTGTTTCAAACGCTTCAAGCATGCCTCATCAAAGATAAAAAGCGCGTCCTTAACAAGTAAACTACACAAAGGACGTGATATTTTACTAAAGTCTTTGATGAACCTACGGTAAAAACCTGCATGCCCTAGGAAAGACCTAATTTGATGCATGGAGTTGGGTGGAGAAAGGCCTGCAATGAGGTCAACCTTAGCCTTGTCTACCTCTATACCTCAAGAGGACACAATGTGTCCCAACACTATACCCTCACGAACCATAAAATGGTTCTTTTCCCAACTCAAGATTAGGTTTGCCTTAGTACATCGTTCCAACACTCTAGTCAAGTTCCTAAGTCATTCCTCAAAAGACAGTCCAAACACCAAAAAATCATCCATGAAAACCTCTAAGAATTTCTCCACCATATCGGAGAAAATGGCCATCATATACCGTTGAAAAGTCGTTGGTGCATTACATAGCCTAAAGGGCATGCGCCTGTAAGCAAAAGTGCCAAAAGGGCATGTGAATATGGTCTTTTCCTGGTCAGCGGGGTACATTGAGACTTGATTATACCCCGAGTAGCCATCAAGAAAACAATAGAAACCCTGCCTTGCTAACCGCTCTAGGATCTGGTCAATAAAAGGTAAGGGAAAATGATCCTTCCTAGTCGAGGAATTCAGTCTCCTATAATTGATGCACACTCGCCACCCAGTAATGGTTCGTGTGGGGACTAACTCTTCTCTCTCATTCTTAACAACAATGATGCCCGATTTCTTGGGCACCACTTGTATGGGACTCACTCACTTGCTATCCGAGATGGGGTATATAATACCCGCATCTAATAGTTTCAATACCTCATTTTTCACCACCTCTTTCATATTAGGATTAAGTCTCAGTTGCATTTCACAAGAAGGTTTGGTGTCCTCCTCTAGATATATATAATGCATGCACACGGAGGGATCTATCCCTTTCAAATAAGCCATCGACCACCCTATAGCACTCCGATGTGCCATGAGAACATTCATTAACTGACTTTTCTACTCTGCAGTCAAGTCAAATGCAATGATGACTGGTAAAGGATCCTGGGGCCCTAGAATACATACTTGAGTGTGGCTAGGAGTGGCTTCAACTCAAGTGTAGGTGGTGTGACCAAAGATAGTATGGCGGGCTCGCTCGATAGATAAGGAAGTGACTCAAACTGGGCTTTCCATGGAGGAAAATTCGGTGTAGAAAAAGTATTAAGTAAGGCATTCACCTCCTCAACTGACCTGTCAATATCAGAATTTTTGAACCCAAAATGAGCTAGACAAGCCTTTAGAGGGTCCTCTACAAGAATGGAGGGCAAAGTTTCCTCCACAATCCCATTCACAACATCCACAAATAAGTACTCCTCTCTCTCATGGGGTTGTTGGGATGCTTGGAAAACATTAAGTTTTACTTGCATGTTAACCAAATGAAACTTCCATAACCCTAGTACGACAATTAATACATGCATTGGCTGTAGCCAAGAAAGGTCGACCTAAGATCATCGGGATTTGTTTCCTAGAGCTAGCTACTGGTTCCATATCTAACACCAAAAAATCAATAGGAAAGTAAAACCTATCAACCTTTACTAACACATCCTCAATCATGCCACGTGGCACTTTGAGGGATCGGTCAGCCAACTGGAGAGTAACAATAGTAGGCTTCAACTCGCTAAGCCCAAATTTTTCGTACACAGAATACGGTAACAAATGACACTAGCCCATAAATCTAATAAGGCCCTATCAATGAAATGGTCCCCTATAATGCATGCAATGGTTGGGGCACCCGGGTCTTTAAGTTTATGGGGTGTGTCATTCAACAAGATAGAGCTTACTTGCTTCGTGAGTATGACCTTTTGGGACACATGTGTCCTAGATTTACGCCTTTACGTACAAAGGTCCTTCAGAAATTTAGCATAAGAGGGTGCTTGCTTAATCGCCTCCAATAGGGAGAGGTTGATTTTTACTTGTTTAAAAACCTCAATCATTGCTTCCATGGATGCCGCATTCTTATTAAAAGGGGATGGTATATCAAGGCATTAGAGAAAGGGTGCCTTAGGCACATAAGGTGCCTTCGGCTCATGTGAAGTACTAGGGACTAAGGCATCCCTCTTAAGTGTTTCCCCTTCACCCTGGCTCTCATTGGGTGTACCACCGTGGTCACCCTTCTTAGCTCTAGTTGCATCAAACGTAACTGACTAAGGCTCTAACTCCCTACCACTTCTCAAAGTAATCACCGCTTACACCTGCTCATGGTGCTTTCCATTCCGACCCGAACTCTCTGCCCCGTATTGTCTCTTAGGGTTAGGCACAGTCTGACTCGATAATTTTTCCTCCTCTCTCTTATTCATGTTGTTAGCCATTTGACCCAATTGGTTCTCTAGCTTGGCAATGGAGTGAGTATAGGAGTGAACTATTGGTGCTAACCCCTTAAGTTCTGAGAGAACTTCTAATACCTAAATCTTGAAGGGCGAGTTGCATTGAGAAACAGACGGGGTTATAGGTATTGGAATATGGGTCATTACCCGGGTTGGAAAATCCTTGAGCCGCATTCACATGCTCTTGGACTAACTCCGAAAATTGTAATGCCGAAGGGTACTTACTCAAGTCATAAGCAGGGCTTGCAAATATAGCACATGCCTCGTGAAATTGAGGCTGATCTTGCTGCGTAGGGGCATGTCCCGCAGCTAATAATTGGTCCATTTTGCAGGACAATGCCTCAACTTGTTGAGCTAACTCTAGGTTTTGCTCGACCTCATAAATGCCCCATCTCTTCGGGGCTCTAACTACTGGTTGCCGGATTTGCCAGGCTGCGGAGGCATGGTGAAGGGAATTATCACTTAGGTTCTCAAACAATTGCCATGCCTCGGTATCATTTTTGGACATGAATGTCCCACCATAGGATAAATCCACCATTTGGCGGTGCGGCTCAATTAAGCCATAATAAAATGTTTGAACAAGTTACCAATCAGGCACTTGATGGTGGGGACACTGTTGGAAAAGGTCACGAAGTCTTTCCCACGTCTCATGAAATTGCTTGCCATCAATTTAAGCAAAATTAGTGATGGCTCGCCTAAGTTGGTTGGTTTTACCTATGGGAAAGTACTTCTCCAAGAACCATTGCTGTAATTGGTTCGAAGTTGTGATTGAATTAGCAAGTAAGGAATTCAACCAGTGTTTGGCTTTATCCTTTAATGAGAATGGAAACAATCGCAACATTAAGGCCTCATTTGTGAAATTTTGGATCCTCACTATTGAGCAAATTTCCAGAAATTCATTTAAATGTTCGTAAGGATCATCATGAGCTAGTCCATGGAATAATGGGAGCATTTGTATGGTGTTGGACTTAATCTCATAATAAGTAGCAGTGGTGTTGGTTAATTGGATGTATGATGGTGATGTATATGTAGTGGGTGTGAAATAATCCTCAAGGGTCCGGTTAGGCACATTTGGGACATTTGGATTTTCCATATCTAATGACTCAATGTATGAATATGAATATTCAAGCCTAGGAACATGGGCAGAGGTTCTAAGTTTCCTAAGAGTCCTTTCTAGTTCAAGGTCCAAACTCCACAATTTAGGGCGACAAGAACGGCGCCCATGCATACACTACTCACACACACACAAAAAGTTCCGACGTTGTGCACTAAGTTACGAAAGCAAAATAAAAAAGGGAGAAATACTCACAGTAGTTTAACGAAAACGCTTTACTCGCCTTGCGGGTGCTTGACGTGTAGACGTTGTCTCCAACCTCTAATTGAGCTTTGTCTTTCTTTTTAGCACTTTGGTGCTTTACTTGTAAGTGTTTGCTTCTGTTTAAGTACTTTGGTTTTTTTTTTTTTTTTTTTTAAGCTTGGTTGCGCTCTGCTTGCACTTCGGTAATAGTTTCCACCTTTAAATGCTCTGCACACTTAGCAACACGAAAGTATAAAATCCTAAACTAAGAATTAAAATAAGAATATAACTTTAAATTAATTAATTTCGCTAGAAGTCCCCGACAACGGCGCCAAAATTTGATGGGTCGTTACACACACCAAAATTAAACACAAAGTTATACCAAATTTTTTCAGAATAATGGCAAGTCCAGGTATCGATCCATAGGAACAATTGTGAAATTAAACTAATTTAATTGTTAAATCCCTAAATTAATTTTGATGAAAAGATTGATTGTTCATAACCTAATTTAATACTAGATAAATTAAACTAAGTAATTAAATTATCAATTATAAATAAAATTGGTTTTACTGATTTGGGAAAAAACCTAGGGTAATGAGTCCACCACTAGTTATGTAAATAGAGTTTCAAATTGAAAACAATTATGTTATGGTTCGAACGGAATAATACTTCGCAACTACAAGTTCAAAGCATTTAATAAGAAAATCATCACGTTCAATGTACGAGTACGAATCATCTCAAGTAGTACGAATCGTTCACTCTAAACTAAGGTAGTGACACGACTCGTCTCTCGTAGTTTGGTTCATCTCATATCTTGAATGTGAAAAAATAGAAAACTCTTGTATGGAAAATATTCAACAATCATAGAAAGCCGAATATTTGAAGAAATAATGGAATATATATATATATATATATATGAAACTTCTAAAACACCATACAATTGTTCAAATTTTTACATAATTGAAAATCAAAAAGAAAAACCTAATTATATGGCTAGGATTTCATCAAAATCTTAGAAAAAAAGACTAGCCACTCATGGAGGAGTAAGAAGAGGGAGAAGATGAGAAAGAAAACCCTATGGAAGTGTCCTTAAAGCTTTTTGAAGAAAATCCCCCCTTGAAACCCTAGCCTTTCTTTCCTTGCAAAAACAATTTCAGAATCCTAATCCAGTCTTTTTCTTGCCTATTTATACCTCAGCTGTCTTTCAAACAGGTTTAAAACATTGGGCACGTTTTTCCAAAAAAGTCAACGCACGTGCGAGAATCTGTTTTCTCTCCAAATTCTATCTTTTTTTTTTTTTCCATTTTATGCTCCGGCTATGTACAACCTGATTAACATTAAACATACATAAAGTATACAGTTTGACAAGTAAGTAAAGTTAAGAGATACTAATTAACGGCCTCAATGTTGTACAATTTGGCCTTAATCAAATACACATTTTTTTGTAAAAAGTCAAAAAGTTATCTCAAATATCATCTTTTTTTTCCTAATTTTTTTAGCTAAAAAGTACATTTATATAGATTATCCCAAATAACCCCTTAATATGGGGTTTGCTCTGATATTTTTTATTCTTTTTTTTGTTATGAGAGCACACTTCCTGAAGAAAAATTATTCACTTTCTTTGGTTTTAGTTTTAAAAATTTACTTTTCAAAATTTTTTTACTTTTTTGTTTTTCATATATTTTTATTTTTATTGAATTTTTTTAATAATTTAAGTAATTTTTAATTTAATTTTTAGACACACCTAATATAAATACATTTGAAACGTATAATATTTATGAATTTTTTTTAAAAAAATTCACTACCAAAAATACAAAAAACATAAGAAAATTTAATATATTTTTGTATTTTTGTGTATTTATTAACTTTTTAAAATATTTTTTCAAAAATATTTTACTATTTAAATGCATCTAAGTAAGGCGTATCTAAAAATGTAAAAAAATTGTTTAACATTTTAAAAATATTTACTAAAAACAAAAAATACAAAAAATAAAAAACTCAATTTTCATAAAATTAAATCTAAAAAACTGAAACTAAATATATTGATTAGTGGTGAAGGAGATGGATAGTGACAATAGACATTGATAATGAAAATGATCAAACACTTATGGAGGCAATCAACACAAATAATAGATATAAATAAGTCTAACTAGGTAAAAATGAAAAGAATTAGTTATAATATGGCATAATTAATATCATAATAAACAGTTAAACAGTCAAAAATTTATATGAGTATAGTCATTTGATAAGTAGTATCAACATCACTATGTAAGATTTTAGTTCTACATAACCTATCAAAATCAAGTTTCACACAATTAGTTTGTATTTTTATATATTTTCGATCACATTAATAAAGTAATTGAAACTTATCAAATCATATGTAAAAATAAAACTAGCACAAGGTTGTTTGGAATGTCTTAAATAAGTATATTTTTTGACTTTTTATAAAATATAAGTTGAGTTTAAGTTAAGTTTGAAATGATGTGTTAGAGGAGTGATGTGACTTAAATAGAATAATGACTTTTTACCTTTTTAACTTTTTTTTAAACATATCAAATCAGGCCTAATTCTATTACCTCAACAAAAAGTAAAATAATAATCATTCATTCAACCATCACTTATTTGATTTTTATTTACTCATTAGGAAGATATTTTTTGACAGTTGCATTTGCAACTAGTTGAATCGATGACAATTAATAATAATAATTGTCATTGTTCTTTTTTTTATAAATATATTTTAAAATTTGTACTTAAATGTACACAAAAATAATTTTGAACACTAAAGATAAATGTACTTAAATGTACACTAAAAATTATGTGTAATTGTGAACACTAAAGATAAAGTGTAATTTTGAACACTAAGGATAAATTTTAAAGTGTAATTAGAACGAGATTGGGTGAGAACACTAATTTTTTTTCCTTCTTTTCATTGAGTTGAATTTGTAAAATTACAAAAAAAAAAAAAAAAAAAAAAAAGAAGCTTAATTCCATTGAGTCAATTGGTAAAAATATCAAACATCTAGGACAAAATTCAAAATTTATTAGAAAGAATTGAGAATTGTGGCTCCGGGGGTGAGCATGGTCTGGATTGGACTAGATTGGGGTAAAATCAGGACCAATCCGTTATTTACGGTTCCTAAAAAATTAGAATTAATCCAATCCGTTTAAATCATGGAATCAATCCGAACCAATCCATTTAAATACGGACTTGATCGGTTTAGGACCATGGATTCGTATAATTAAATAACAAAAAAATATATATTTAACACTTTAACTTTTTAAAAATATAAACATAGCGCCATATTAGTTTCACAATAGCAATATGTTTTTCTATAATAACGACATACTGTTGTAGAATTTAAACAATCATAAGAAAATTGGTTTCACCATAAGTATTTAGACCATTACAAATTAAAATTAAAAACTAACAAACAAAAGTAATAAAAGAAGATATTATACGAATTTATGTTTGAGTTTAGCTTTTATATAGAATAGGAGAAGATACTATGGGAGATGATGTATAATAAAAATATAGACTATTTGTATACGGTCCGGATCGGTTCCAATCCAGAACCGTGGGGTTCAATCTGGAACCAATTCGTGAACTACAGATTTTTAATTCTTCAATCCAGAACTGAATCACGGATTCAAAAAATCAATTCAAACCTATCGGATTGGACTGAACTGGATCGAATTACGAATTTTACGCATACCTTACTCAACCCTACTCCGCCCATAATAATGAGTTATGTCATAATAAACATGTCACAATCAAAGACTATAAAAGTCGTAATTAGATATATATTATATTTATTTTTTGAGGATTGTATTATAAAATTTTGCCATAAGTTAAAAATGAAATTAAAAAAAAAGAAAAGAAAAAGTAAAAGGAAAAAAAGGGCTAGTTTGGAGGCGATATTGTGAAATGAACCCTAATATTTGAAACATTCCTGGACATGTTCATGGGCCATGAACAAAAACCCACTTTAACGAAGGCTTCTCTTTGTGTTTCTGGTTGGGTTGTAGTTTGTAGCAGAGCCAGCAAGCGCCGAGGAAGTAAATAGAAGAAAAAAATGGGAGGAAGAGGAAGGTCTCGTACTCAGAGGAAACACTTTCGTGAGAGCAGAGACAACGTTTGGAAGCACAGCAGATCTGATTCCCAACAACAAGAACAAGAACAAGAACAAGACGACAATGGCAACAACAAAAGCAGCAACAACAAAAACCCTTCTTGGGAGCCCTTCGCCACTCAAAACCCCTCCTTCGATGAGTACTACAAGGTGCACACATAACCCCCTAAATTCATCTACATGTAGAGTTGTGTATGTATATTTATGTACATTAATCATGGCAGGAGCAAGGAATTGTGTCCCCTGAAGAGTGGGACGCATTCATCGAAGTTCTTCGGAAACCATTGCCTGCTGCTTTCAGAATCAATTCCAGGTAAAATTTATAAGCACACACAATTGGACAATTTAGTTTCCATGAGGTTTAAAAACTCAACCTTTATGTAGTTTGACAATTGATGTATTTGGACATGTTATTTTCTTTTAATGGAAAGTGAGAAATGATGATTCTGTTGTGTTGTCAGCTGTTTTACTCTTGCCACAATTTCTTTTTTGTTACAGTGTATTACAATTTCCATACAATTCATGAGGAATAATACCCACACATGGAAATACTCTATTTTCAATTTCTACTATCCTCACTGTGCGATGCACAATGTTTAGAAAAAAAGAAAAAAAAATCATTGTGCTTCAATTTCCTACTTAGTTCTGATTGTGGAGCACATCTAGATCATTTAAGTTGGGATTAACTATTTACTCTCCAATACCTCCCATCCACACCCACCTCCAAAGAAAAAAGGACAAAAGAAAAATAAGTTCGTGTTCAAATGAAATAAAAGGAACTTTGATGTTATAGTTTTACTTTATGAGTTTGCCCATATAAAGAAGATGGAATTCCAGTTACCAACAGAAGTTAATTACTTGTTGGTTTGCAGTTTTAGATTTTGTTCTTGAATCATTTTAGTTTCATTTATGTGTGTCAAAACTAAGTTTTCTTGCAGTAAGAGAAGTATTTTGAGCTTGTTTCAAATGTCATGCTCATATTGTTTCTTTTGTTTAATGTTGCAGTAGCCAGTTTTGTGGAGACATTAGAATGCAGTTAGAGAATGATTTTATGAAATGCCTCCAGGCTGAGGTTAACGAGTTGCATTCTTCCTTTCTCCTATTATGAATGTTCTGAGGCTACTGCTGGATATTTTTAATTTTTTTTAATAATCTTTTTCTAGACCTTTATGTATAGGCTGCAGATGGGAGTGAAGTGGTGGGAATTAGACCATTACCTTGGTACCCAGAGAATCTTGCTTGGCATTCAAATTTTTCTCGCATGCAGCTGAGGAAGAATCAAACCCTTGAAAGGTAAATGATGCATTTGACTATTGTTTGTTAGTATTGTCATGTGGATGATTTTATAGGCCATCTTCAACATAAAACAATGACCAAAGATCTTGCTAGGTTAGGGGAGAGTTTGGTGGTGTTGGAAGGTACATACACATGCCTCTTAATTTACATGTTTCTGGAGTTTCAACTGGCATCTGATCACATATAAGGATGATGGTATGCCAATGGCCTGTTTTTTATCTAAATTATTGGCCAAATTGCAAATACACTTCTTGAGGTTTTGCTTAATATACAAATTGCCCCCTGTGGTTCCGTAAATTACAAATAACCCCTTTTCAGAATGTGTCATTTAACATAGTTGACAAAAGAAAAATGAAATTCCTAACTATCCTACTATGCAATAATGAAATTGCTAGAATTGTTAATTGAAATATATTGTTGACATCATTAAAAACTATTAATTGACTTAATGGTTGATTAATGAAAGGGGTTATTTTTTATGTGATTAGAAATTTGAAGGGGCATGATATAATTTTCGGAACCACAAGCGGCAATTTGTATTTTAAGCAAACCTCAGGATGTGTATTTGTAATTTACCATAAATTATTTGAAATGAAATGTAATGTGTGTCCATGTGTTAGAATTGTAGGGTGAATATAAAGTGGAAAGAAGAAAAGAAAGACAAAGGAGAGCAAATAATTTGCAGAAAAGAGACTAAATTGGTGTTTTCCTCTCTTGTCACATATATTTATACTAATAGGAAGATAAATACAAAAGTACTCACAACTTAACCCTTCTCCTTAAGTTGGTGCGTATCTCTCATTCACAACTTGCACACAATAGGATGAAAGACTTTACTACTCAACCCTTTATGTTGTGCTTGGGATCATGGATTTGAAAAGGAAAATGAAAAAAAAATTTAGCTTATATTTCATTCACATTTCCCCTACCTGTTCCCTTTCCTTTTTCAATTCCCAACCCAAATCCATGATACAAACACAACATTAGTGAATACATCAACTGACTAGTCTTTTGATTTCACTAAAGCATACAAATCACATCATTAATCAATTTCTCCTTGATAAAATGTCTGTCGATCTCAATGTGCCTGGTTCTACCATGTTAAACTGAATTATGAGCAATGTTAATAGCATCTTTATTATCACAGTACAGTCTCATGGGTCCATAGCTCAACCACCCTAAGTCAATCAGTATGAAAAGATATATCAATCTCCCTGTATGCCTCCAACATGCCTATTTCTTCAAGAAGGTCTATGATATACTTTCTCTGAGTGATAAAGATGATCTTGTTTGACCTAACATCTTTAATTTCAAATTCCTTGAAAAGATGAGCTTTGATTTGTGATGCTTCCTCTACATCATTACCGGTGATTGCTATGTCATCCACGTAAATAATGAGTACAATAATTTTATTTTCACGCCTTTTGATGAACATAATATGATCAACATGGCTTTGTTTGCCTATACCCAAAATCTTAGTATAACCTTAGGCAACCTATCAAACTAAGTTCTAGGAGACTACTTCAATCCATACAATGCATTTTTTAACTAACAAACCTTTCTATCAATAATCTGAGAAGAGAATCCTGGAGAGACCATCCATATACACTTCCTCCACATCACCATTAATATGCATTCTTCACATCTAGTTGTTTCATGGGTCATCCTAGATTTGTTGCACAAGAAAGATGAACCCGAATTGAGTTTATCTTAGTCACTAGGGCAAAGGTTTCCTGATAATTGATGCCATAAAGGAATCCCTTAGCAACTAGTCTTGCCTTATATCTCTCAATGGTTCCATCAGCTTTTTGCTTAATAGTGAACACTCATTTGCAACATACTGTCCCTTTTTTTTATTTTTTGTTTTCCCATTGGAAGAGAGACTAACTCTCAGCCCATTCAAAGCCTCCTCTACTATAGCTTCTTTCCACCTGGGATTATCGAGTGCTTCCTTCCAATCCATTTGGAATAGGTATAGAGTATAAAGAAAAAACGAAGAGATGGTATGAAAGAGATAAGGAATCATCAGATACAAATTTAGATATATGATAAATGATAAGAGCAATAGGAAGGTAAACCATCAACTCTATGAATATCTACAATATGAACACAAGCACAAGTAATAATAGAAGTAGTAACTGAGGACTCATTACCTGGAGAATCTGTGATTGGAGCTTGGGATGGTGATTGACATGGTGACACATAGGTAGACCGTTCTTTTTGTCGCCGTGAATAGATCTTGAGATCTGTCTAATCTAATATGCTATTCTCCCTCTGTGTACACTTGTACTTGTCTCACAACCTGTATCTGTCTCCCCCTCACCAGTAATAGTAATCCCTTGAGTAGAAAAAAATCTGGAGAGAGCATCTCTTCCATAGTATTAACCCCCCTTTAAAGAGACGTCTCCGATATAAAGGACTCAGATTCTCAAAAAGTAACATCCACAGTGACAAACCTTGTGAGATCGAGGATAATAACACTGAGTAGCATAGTAACCAATGAAAACACACTGCAGAGCCTCAACATCAAGTTTCCTGCTCTATTAATGAGAGGTATGAACATAGTAAACACAACCAATGACCTTAGAAGGGAGAGAGGCAGAGAGAACGGTGGTATGTGGGGAAGCTACCACATTGGTACTTCTCCCAATAGTAGCTTTTTCGTCGGCTCTGTGTATTTTCTTAAAAATCTTAAATTCATAATAAATGAAGTATCAATGGGACTATTGTTCCATACTATTACACAACTTGTGTTGCACATGTAGTGCGTGTGTCCAACAACGATTATTAGAAAAGGTAGTTTGCCAAACGTGGACTTGATATAATAATTTGCATGGAAACTCCTGTATATTTTCAAATGATGCAAACAAATCACATTCATAGTGCAAGCACAACTGGTTCTGGTTCAATGTTGACCTGTTCTCATTTATTTATTTATTGTGACTTCACATTTTCAGGTTCCATGAGTTCTTGAAGCTAGAAAATGAAATTGGAAACATCACAAGACAGGAGGCTGTCAGCATGGTTGGTCAATTTTATATATTGTCTATTACTCCTTGGATTTTTATAATGCAATTTATTGCGAAATCTCGTGAAACATTTCAGTGGTAAAGTGTTCATTTTCTATTTAATGAGTGCTTTTGACTCAGGTACCACCACTATTCTTGGATGTACATCCGGACCATTTTGTTCTTGATAGTAAGCTGCTTTTTCTGCATTTTAGTCAACTTTCTTTGCATGTAGAGCTTATAACTGAGTCCTGTTGAATGATTAATGATATTATCTTGTAGCAGTTTATTCTTGAAGGCCTATCCATTATAAAAATCAAGTAGTTTTTGAAGTTTTAGTCAAGAAACTGTTAGAATTACCAAATGTAAATGCCATATGTACTTGTTACGGTGTGACAGACGCCAATAAAGGCATATGACCATGCCAATAAAGGCATATGTACTCAGGGAGGGAGGGACTTATTTTTACGGTTGATTTTGAAAAGGCAAATGACTATGTGGATTGGCAATTTTTGGATTTTGTAATGGACAAGAAAGGATATGGTGGGCGGTGGAGATCTTGGATTAGGGGCTGTTTGTTGACTTGCAATATGTCAGTCATAGTTAATGGTAAATCGGGGGAGTGCTTTAGGGCTTCGCGGGGGCTTCGACAAGGGGACCCACTCTCTCCCTTTCTTTTTATTTTGGTGGCTGATGTTTTGCGCAGGATGGTTGATAGAGCTAAAGAAACAGGTCTTTTTGAGGGGTTGGAGGTGGGGAGGGATAGAGTTAGTGTAACTCATTTACAATATGCGGATGATACTATATTTTTTTCTACGGGGGATGAAAATTAGATAGTTAATCTTTATTCGATCTTGAGAATTTTTGGGCTTCTTTCGGGGCTCAAGGTTAATTTGGGAAAAAGTAGCGTGGTGGGAATTAATATGCAGCAAGATCAACTTCAGAACAGGGCGCCTCTTTTAGGATGTGGTATAGAGTTTCTTCCGATTAAGTATTTGGGTCTCCCATTGGGGGTTAATCCTAGGAGTGAAGTTTTTTGGACTCCAGTGGTGGAAAAGATTGGCAAGAGATTGGAAGGTTGGAGTAAGGCTTTATTATCACGAGGGGGTAGATACACTTTAGTTAAGACTGTTTTGAGTGGTATTCCTATTTATTATTTATCTTTGTTCAAGATTCCGGTTAAGGTGGCAAGGTCAATAGAAAAGTTGATGCGAGATTTTCTTTGGGAAGGTAAGGATGAGGGAAAAAAGGATCACTTGGTGAATTGGGAGGTGGTGTCGTTACCTAAGGAGAAGGGGGGTTTGGCTATCGGTAACATTGTGGCTAGGAACTTAACCCTTCTTGGCAAGTGGTTATGGAGATTTCCACTTGAGACTGATTCACTAGGGCATTCGGTTATAAGAAGCAAATATGGGATTCAAGACAATGGTAGGGATTTACGAGTGGTTTTAAGGGGTAGTTGTCGTGCTCCTTGGAAGTCAATTTCTCAAATTTTCACGTGTTGGTCTTGACATCTTTCTGTAAGGGTGGGCAATGGGGAAATTGTTCGGTTTTGAGAGGATGTTTGGATGGGTCAATCTTCTTTTGCTGCGGATTTCCCGCATCTTTATCGAGTGACTCGTTCTCATAACACTGCAATTGCTTCCATGGCTTGCTCTCTTTTGGCTCCAATTGCTTGGAATTTTGATTTTTCTAGAAATTTTAATGATAGGGAGGCTTCACAGTTGATTTCTTTATTATCTAGAATTGATCACTTTTCTTTATCTCCTCTTTTGGAGGACAAGAGGGTTTGAGCACTTCATTCGTCCGGAATATTTTCTTGTAAGTCTTTTTTTGATTACATCATCGATGATCCTCGAGTTCTTCAATTTCCTTTTTGCAAAAAAGTTTGGAAGGCTTGTGCTCTCCCAAAAGTAAAGGTGTTCATGTGGGCCTTGGTTCATGGAGGAATTTTGACAAATGATATATTGTAGAAAAGGAGACCCAATCGGTTTTTAAATCCTCAGTGGTGCATTCTGTGTTGTAAGAGCGGAGAATCCGTGGATCATTTATTCTTGCATTGTCCAATAGCTTTGAATTTATGGCATAGATTGTTTTGTATTGGAAATGTTATGTGGGTGGCCCAAAAAGGAGTGCGCATATGCTCTTAGTTGATTTTCGCACATTTGGAGGATCGAAGAGAGCCAAAATTCTATGGATTTGTGCCTTCTTTGCAACTTTTTGGATTCTATGGATGGAGCGAAATCAAAGTTGTTTGAAGATAAGTTTCGAGAGGTGGGCTGTTTGTGGAATCATGTTTGTCACTTATCTTCTTTTTGGGTGTTGGGGAACTCTTTATTTAAGGGAGTCCCACTCTTTTTGTTAGCTAGAGATTGGTTGACGGTGTGTGCTATGTAAGCTTTTGCCCGTTTTTAGTTGGTTAGGGGTTTTTTTGTGTTTGTATTTTCATTGTCTTGTGTTTAGAGGATGCCTCATCCTCTCTTCCCTTTTTTTTTTCATTTATCAATAAACTTTTGTTGTTGATCAAAAAAAAAAAAAGATGCCAATATATTTTGACTGTTGCCTTTGCTTTATGCAGTGTGTGCAGCTCCTGGTTCAAAAACATTCCAATTACTTGAGATGATATATGAGTCAATTGAGCCTGGGTCATTACCTAGTGGAATGGTTTTATTCTTTCTCTAACTCTTCTAACTATATCTTGAGTCTCTATTCTGCTTTTGGTCCAATCTATCTTTTTGCACACTGAAATATAGGGAACAAATTGCAAGATTGCAGCCTCTCATCAACTTGCATGCTGTATTTCTTTCACTTGTTATAAATATTCCAGTAATTCTTATTTACATTTGCCTTGATATTTTGCATGGTTTAGGTGGTAGCAAATGACGTTGATGTCCAGAGATGTAATCTTCTTATCCACCAGACAAAAAGAATGTGCACTGCCAATTTGATAGTCACAAATCATGAAGCACAACACTTCCCCAGCTGTCACTTAAACAAGAATTATGCTAATGCTTTGGAGAATGGAGTTGCAATGGAGCCAAGTGTAAGTCAGCTCCTGTTTGATCGTGTCTTGTGTGATGTTCCTTGCAGTGGAGATGGTACTCTTCGCAAGGCACCTGATATCTGGAGGAAATGGTAATCTTTTGGCAATATATACTATTTTTTTAGTCATTAGTTCCAACTGTGAACTGCCTCATAGCTAGCTAATCATTATTTCTTATACAGGAGTGTAGGAATGGGCAATGGAATCCATGGTCTACAAGTTCAGATAGCAATGCGAGGTACCTTTCATCATTTTTATTTTTGTTTCCTCTCATCAAGGTGGCCGAGAGTAGCATAAATACAAAACAAACTAACTCCATCAGAAGTTTTCTACTGAGTTTTCTATGAAATCGCTATCTTGGATAATTTATTTATTTTTTTGAGACACTGAAAGATTATGCCAAGTTTGAGCCTGATTGACCACCGCCACTTTCCTGAATATAATTTGTGATGCTGATCATTCCTCAGTCTTATTAAAATTTGTCAAACTATATCACTCATTGCAGTGTGGTGGTCTTTCTTCCTTAATGGTTGATATTTCAAATGTAGTATAGTTTAACAAGAAATGATGACAAGGGTTTAATGGCTGTCTAATCTTCATTTTGCTTTCTCAAGTGTTCAGGAATGATCTACTTTCTAACCATATTAGGATTCAAGTAGCTATATGGTTTATTTGTGTTTAGTTGGTAAAGTTGATATGAGGTTCTTACTTTGTATATAAAATTAAGAAAATGGTATATTTTTCAAAGACATAACATGTGAATTTTGTATATTGATTATAACATCTATGATGACTTAGAACAAGGAGTTTTTGATGCCATTGATATTTTCCAATCCATGTTACATGGACTCAGATACGAATATCGGGTGGAGGTCATGTCCAAACATCAAAACTCTCTAAACCCTATATCTTAAGGATATAGAGGTATGTATTCAAAAGTTGGGTATTGGCTTGTAGATACTTTGGACATTTAAATATTTGCATATTTTATTAAATTATTTTACAAAGTTGTTTTGTTGAGTGCAATGTTACAAGAAAACTCTAATACCTTAACGATTTACATTTTTGGAACGCACATTTCGAAAGATGGTAAATTTTCATTCCAAAAAGGTGAAATTAGTGATCCATAGTGATCACAACTTTTTTCCCTATTAATTTTCATAAAGGTTTCCTTTTGCGGGAAAAATATCAAAATCAAATATAACAATAAACTCAAATCTAGGGAGTGGAGTTTTGGTAGGACAACTTTTACAAAAATGAGCCATAATGCTTATAGAAATGAGTTTTTATATGATTAATAAATAATATATTTTATTGGATGTGCAATTGTTGAAAGAAAATTTCTTTAGAAGTACCTTAATTTCTGATGGTGCAATCTACACAAGTCTACTCCTATTGTACCACATTTTAGAGCATGTGATGTATTGTGGTCCCGTTCCACGTACCGAAACAATCCATATTTTAGAGCATGTGATGTGTTGTGGTCCCGTTCCACGTACCGAAACAATCCATGTTGCATGTAACATAGGTTGAGGGAAAGAGAAACGAGCGATTTAAATTAGTTTAAGTGTATAAAAAGTGAGGATTCGAGAGTGTTAGTCAAGGCTAATGAGATTAAAGAGGTGGAAAATTTGTTTTGAGACATGGTTAAATGAAAGACATTTAGAGGTACCTATATATAAAAATAAAAGATAACTACAGAGGTATTAAGTGATGAGAGGGCAAAAAAAATTTGGTTGTGAGATGAAGGAAAGGACAGAGAAGAAAATGGAAGGTGTTGTAGCGACTCAAACTCTCTGCCGGAGCTCTTGCTAGTGGTACTGGCTCATCTTTCCTTAAAGGACACACCAAGCACAGAAATTTAAGGATGATTGTAGGTCGGTGGTTACCTAAGGAAACTAATTCGATCTGCTCCCCGGCTGGGAGGATCAATTGAACAACTTTATAAATGTATAAAAAATTCCAAACTGCTACTATTTGATCGCACACTATAGTCTTCAATTGTTAAACCGACTTGAATCAATTGGGCTTCGTTCCAGTTAGTGTTTAGTCATAGGCCTTTCTCTTTGGATCTTCACTTGTCTTCTTTCATTCCACTTCTTTCCAACTCATTTTCGGTTAAACAATTTAAACACCAGGCTCCTTCTCCAGGGTGGCAGATGGGCCTAGAGAATCTTACAGTCTTGCGATTTCCTTTTGGTTAGCTAGACTTTTCCTGAGAAACTCCCATATCACTTGAGTAGTAATACAAAACCTTAAGAAGTGGTGATCTACTAGTTGATTCAAGGGTTTAGGGTTTGTCCATAGACGAGTGTTTGTTGTTTCAGTAGGAAGAATACAATCTTTTCCAGCACCGATGCAAAGTAGCATACATTGGCGGCAAGGAAGGAGGCATTGGTGTGAATCTGACACTTCATGCATCCCCTGACGAATTTATTACAATTTTGATTCGTTATATCCATCATATATTATTAATGCATTCATTCCATTATCATGGAAATATTTACCAACGAACATCAGGTTTTGGAGACCCACGTCCTAGTAAATTGAATAAGAGCGCTTTCAGTAAGGACAGCTCTGGAACGGAGCAACTAGAATGAATAGGAAATCAAAACTGTACTCGACTGTTCCAGCTGAAATACTTGGAATAACTCTAGGAAATATTTTATAGAACAATTATAAGGTCATAATTGCTTTACAGGATATAATATTGAGCAACTAGAAAACATCTATAAAATGAGTGTCGTACCAAGAAAGTTAGAATTAGAATTTAATAATTTTGTGAAAAGATAGGAGTAACACCAATTGAAGATTAAGTTGAGTGAGAACAAACTAAGATGGTTTAGTCTTGTACAACTAAAGAACAATTTTTTTAAAAAAGTTTTTCCATTGAAAGGATTGAAATATTTCCATCAAAATATACTGAAACATAGTGAAATACACCAAATCACTGCTCAATATATTGAAACAATAAGTTGCTTCAATACAAATTTAGAATTTTTTATAAAAGTTTTTACTTTTTACAATTTTCTTTGGGAAATTGTTAGTGTTGTACTGTTTTTACTATATTAATAAATAATATTATTAGTTACTATTATTACTATTGTCTAACTAAATTTTTTAGACCTTATTTTGTTTGGAACATATACATTTTAGAATTATTTACACTTGTATTTAATAAAATTGGGATAATATTTAATAATTTTTGGTTTATAGCAACGATAAGGATGAGTGATAAATGCCAAAGGGAGGGAAAAACCTAAATTGACATGAGATACTGCAATAAAAAAAGATATTTTTAACTTATTGACAGCAAAATGATGAAAAATTATTCATGTAGCTGACCCTAATTAATTGGGACACAAGGCTTTGGTTTGGTTTATTGTATTTAGAATTATTTAGCAATGTACTTGAAATTAAATGAAATTTAGGGGAAAATGGGATTTCTATCTCGCATCCACGTGAGAGACTAGAATATATATAGTTATTATCAAATTTGAGCTTCTTTTCCTCCATATATTGTACGAAATTAGAGGATCAAGTGTCTAATTTGGGTATGAGGGTTGGACACATATCTTAACCCCTTTCCCTTCTTATATCAGATGGACATAGGTACACAGGTATACTGGGGAGAATAGAATAGTCCATATAACACTGTTGCTAGATGAATTGACTGTCCCAAATTAATCATTCGCTTTTTTTATTGGAAGTTAAGTTAGAAGCTTTTGTGCATTAGGGATTACCATGTTTTTTTGGTCATTTGTATATTTGATTATTTCAGGGATATCTTTGCTCAAAGTTGGTGGAAGAATAGTTTACTCAACTTGCTCAATGAATCCAGTTGAAAATGAGGCTGTGGTTGCTGAGGTAATGTGCCAGCTATTAGGAATCTTGTAAGCTGTAACTATGATCGTTTCTCAACTTTTGATTTTATTAAGAACAGAAATAAATGTGGTTTCTTTTTAACTACATCCAAACGTTCTCATGACTAATGAAAAGAGAGGGCGGAGTAAGGTAGGGTGTTTGACCATGCCACATTGTCTAGTAGCTGCTACTGCCAATTTGCTTTGCTTTTCCTGGAAGCTCTCTCTTCTATCTCTACTAAGAGCACAAGACAAAATGACTGTTTGATTCGCCACAAATCTCAATCCCAATTTTGTACTCATTACAGTGACAATGATTTATTTCATTTTCATCTTCATCCATGTACTTTATGTTGAAGTTGCACTTATCTCTTACAACCACAATGAATTTCTTCTTTTAATAAAAGAAACATTGTATAAACATCATGGATACGTTGTTTTTATTACTTATGGAAAAAACAGGATACATCTAAGTAGCACGGACACGGATACGAGATACGACACAGACACGCGGACACGCAATTTTTCAAAAAATGGGGGACACGACACGCTGGGGATACGTTTAATATATATAATTTTATTTATATATTATATCTAAAATTAAAAAATATATACTATTTTTATTTAGTTTTATTTATTTATTTTATTTATTATATGTAAAATTAAAAAATATATACTAATTTTATTTATTTATTTTATGTAAAATTAAAAAATAAATTTATTATTTGTATTTATTTATATTATTTATTTACAAAAGAAAGGCATAAAAAAAAAAAGAATAAAAAGAATAAAGAGGAAGGGAGAGACAGACACGGAAGAGGGAAAGAAAGTGAGGCGAGGCGAGGCGATCGAGAGGCGAGGCAGAGGCGATCACGAGAGCGAGGCGACACCAAAGAAAGATGGACAGAGAGAGCGGAGATGAAGACGATGAGAGACGAACAGGTTCTTCCTCGATCGACAGGTTCTTTCTCTCACTCTCTTTCTCTTTCTCTTTCTCTCTATCTTCAATGGACTAGGTCTTTGGTTAGGGTTTACATAACGTGTCCTGACGTGTCAAGCGTGTCCGAAAGAGTGTCCACCGCAAAAATTCAAAAAAACAGGACACGTTAGGTGAGTGTCGGACACGTGTCTCACTGCGTGTCAAGATGTCCGCGTGTCGTGTCAAGCGTGTCCGACGCTGCCTCCAGCAACGTGTCCGTGCTTCTTAGGGATACATTTTCTTTGTTACTTATGAACTGCCTGTATGTCAAGGAACGGAACGAAAGGGCTTTTTCTTCTCACCATTAAAAGAGTAATGACCTAAGATTGGGCATATTTGGTATCGTTTTTGTTCTCTTTTTTTGTTCTTGTTCTCTTTTTTTGTTCTTGAAAGCTGAAAAAATGGAAACTGATACTAAAAACAAAAACAAAATAAATGTTTGGTCATGTGTTTCTGAAAACTATTTTCAACAAAGTTTTTTGAAAATTTCTTAATTTTTGAAATTTTGTTTTCGTGCAAAGTTGAAAACGATTGGTGTTTTCTCACTTTTCATTATTTATTTTTCTGAAAAATGAAAATTTTGAATGTCTCTTTTGGAAAGGTTTTTAAGACTTTTAAGGCTTAGCCCAAAAGTTGAGAGAGAATGAGTGTATTCGAGAATGGGTAGGAATAACACCGATAGAAGATAAATGGAGAGAGAATCGATTGAGATGGATTGGTTATATTCAACGGAAACCAACAGAGGTAGTAATGAAGAGATGCAATGCTGTAACGGTAGATGGAAGTATTAAGGGACGGGGTAGGCCTAGATTAACATTGGCTAGCGTTGTAAATAGAGATATAGATCTACTTAATTTGACTAACGTAATGGCCTTTGATAGGGCTGCGCGAAGAAGAATGATTCATATAGCCGACCTCATTTGATGGGACTCAAGACTTGGTTTGGTTTATAAACTTTTTCATGGCTTTGTAATTAATTTTTGAGGTTCCCACTAACATGTAAATTCCCCTTTTTATTTTTATTAAAGGAATAAAACTGGCTTCAAAGCCTTTCACAAACAAGGTAAGTAGCAAAATATTTTTGGTGTTTGTCATGGAATTAAGTTAATATCATTTTTGATACTACGTAGGACCTTATGGAGATGACCTAATCACGCCTAGATTCAAAAAATAATAAAATAAAGTTCTTGGCACTATTAATATGAATTAACAGTATTACCTAAGTAATTTCCTTCTGAGGACTACTGCTGATAATTTGTCCTGAACAGTTGACATCATCCCATAAGTAATGAAGGAGGGTCTGGTAATAATGCACCTGAAAATGCCCAGAGAGTTGGGTTTCTCTTGTCATGAACTGTTTCAGCATCCAAATCTTTTAATTATCTTGCAATGAATTGCCCCCTAGGGAACACCCCAACTGCTTGGTTGCATTGCCCCAACAAAGAGACTCAAGTTTGAGTCTCCTTACCTTTCCTATCAAAAAAAAAAAAAAAAGAAAGTCTTGCGATGAAATTGTATCCTTTTCAACTTTAAGTCATGTCTATTCCAAACGATATTATTTTGTGATTATATTTTTTGGACTTCTGCGTTTTAAGAAGGGACAATTTTCTTCTTTTTGTTTTGTGATTGGATGTTGTCCAAGCTCTTGATTTGCATAGGTCAGATTTGACTATGTAACTTTCACTTGCCTTTCTAATTCTTGCCCCTTTCATGGGCTCATAACCTCTCATTTCCTTCAGATTCTGCGGAGATGTGGTGGGTCTGTTGAACTTCTTGATGTCTCCAGTGAGCTCCCTCAGCTTGTTCGTAGGCCAGGTCTTAAGAAGTGGAAGGTTTGCTTTTAATTTAACTAGATACTTTGTTAGATTACTATATTATTGTATATTTGTAAAATAGCATATTTAAACTGGTTCAACATGCTGGTTTAAGTTGTTTTGTGTATTGACCTTGGACTTTGAAATTGCAATTCCATGTACAATATGGTGTCTTGCTTCTTTTGCTTGGGTAGTTGAGAGGAATTTGAGTTCTAATGCAACTCGAAACTTCCTTTCTTATAGCTTTCTAATTATAATAATGGTTGCATTTTTTATAGTCGTCATAATTAATTTACCCGATGACTCATGCTTGTGGATGATTGAACTCAAGAAGCATGGACACTTCTATGGAGGAAGTGCGTCGTGTTGGACAATCGTGTTAGACACAACACTCTGTGGATACTCCTAAAAGTGTGTCCGACACTTTTTCAATGCATCTTAATTTAAAATTTAAATTCATAATATCGGACACTTTAAAAACATTTCGGCTACACTTGAACCTTACGAAAATGAATCTCTTTATAGTAACAAGCTGACAATATCCTGCATTTTTGGGAATGCAACTTGTGTACTATGTTTTAAACAATTTATAAGGTGAATACATCATGCGTATTTCAGTGTTCTACAATTGTTTTGCATTCTTTAAATGCAATTGTTATGTGAATGATATCTTCATGTTTAAGCCGTAGAATATATGCCCCCCCCCCCCCCCCCCCCCCCCTCTTCCTTTTTTTAATCATTGCATTTAAATAAATTATTCATATATTTGATATATAATAAATTTATAAAAATATAACTATTTAACCTGATTTACGATTTAACTAGTGGGATACATGTCTGTCTATGCCCTTTTTGTGCTAACACAAAAATAAGGGGGAGATGATGAAGAGTGGCTAGTTAAAGTCTATGCTTGAAATGGAGGAAAAAGAAACTACTTTGTGAGCTGTACTAACAAACCAGTGGTCCCTGTTGCAGGCAACACTTGACTGGATACTATTTCTGCACGGGTTTGGTCAGGCCCAATTGATTCTAACTCCTTCGGAGTTTAGAAAATCAGATAAGCCATTAGTGTTTTTGTAATGATACAAAACTAGGGGTATTCTAGGTTCTTAGGTTGTTCAGTACAAAATTTTTCTTCTGTTTCAATGGTGAGACTTCATCTATTACATTTTGGTAACAGATCTTAAGGCCTTTCTGACTATAAGGTTTCTATCCTCTTTCTTCATATTCTTTTTTGTTTATTTTGTTGGATCCTATGCATTATCAGCAGAAACATCTACCCTCCTTCACCTTAATTGAATTCCTAAAGCCCTAAGCCTTTCACCTTATACCTAATTCTAATTACCTTCCAATTGGGCAATGCATGTGTGACACAAAATGAAAGTTTAGCTTGATGGATCATTCTGTAACACTTGATAACACAAAATGACTAGTTTATATAGGTTAAGGCTTTTTACATGTTAAATCTATGTGGAAACAATATATGGTAATTATAATTAAATGATCTATTCAGTTTATTTCTTCTTATATTCAGAATCAGATAATGGAAAATTCATGTTGGTGATCTGATTCCTCAATTTTTAAGGAGTTTGTGGATTGGTGTTAAAAGACTGACAACGCTGATTATGACCTAGGATGTGATCTCATAAGTGGATTAAGTGCCTACCCCTTACGCCTCAATTTTTAAGGTTAACAGGAAGGATATCATATTCCATTTATTTTGGTTTATACATTTGTCTTGTCTTCTTCAGTATGGTGTTAATATAAATTGCAAAAGCAGGAGAAAATGATTGCCATTTCAATCCAAAAATGTTACCAAGCAATTCAATTGTATTTAGTATGTTCTTAGTCACAATGTTTTCCTTACATCTGATTTTTTAATCTTTCACTTGGACATGCAGGTTCGAGATAAGGGTATCTGGTTAGCTTCTTACAAAGATGTCTCAAAGTTTCGTAGAGCAGGAATCACTCCCAGTATGTTTCCTTCTGGCAAAAGCTACATGGACACTTCTGAAAATGATAATCATACAGAATTGGGAGAAAGGCATGATAATGGTGGTGATGAGAATTCAGAAAAGAAGGATCTTGAAGCTCTAACAGATGTTCTGGACGAGGAAATTTCAAGTCTTCCTTTAGAACGTTGCATGAGAATAGTGCCTCATGATCAGAATACTGGGGCATTTTTTATTGCTGTCCTTCACAAACTTTCCCCTTTGCCAGGTATTTCAAAACATCATTCCATTTAGATAATTCTGAAGAATTTTAGGTACTCCATTTGTTGAATTTAACAAACCAAGAAGATAGCATCATAGCATGTCTTTGGTGTAATGTGTGAGTCATGTAGCTTACTAGACTTTGCATGGCTTCATGATGATAAAAATTCACTGCATTTGCATATTTGTGGACAGGTAAAACTTGAAAATTGCAATAATCTAAACAGTCTAGACAACACAGTTATAGCAGTTTACAGGGATATATGTATAGGACACCCAGTTTAGTCTGCATTGGATGGGTGTCTGGGAGAGGTAAATTGGGTAGAGACCTAACATTTGGCATAATTTGCATAAAGTGGCTATTCTCAAGTTCAAACTCACAACCACAACCTATATATATGTTTTTTTTCCTTCCTTTTCTGGACCATTTCAGATAGCTGATACCAAACTACAACTTCCATATCTAGTCCTTTGGTCGAATGCAACGTCAGCATGCTCCTTTCATATATTTCCATCTCTTGTTTGACATTATTGGTACTACTGTCTGCAGAAGATAATTATCCTATTTATCTTTGTGTAGCTATTCAGAAGAAACCTACCAGTCTGTATGGCAAGTTGAAGTCGAATAATACTGCTCGACCTGAGAAATTAGCAAAGGATGTGAAAGAGGATATAAATGGAGTGGAATTTAATTCGACAGATGTTACAGAAGAGCAATTACCAGAAGCAGTTTCTAGTGCAGATTTACTGGCAGCTTCTGATGCAGATTTACTCGGTAATGAACTGGAGGAATCTGCTTTGAATACTGATCCTAGCAAAATGTGTGATGAAATTGAACCAAAGGAGATCCAAGATCCTGTTGATAAAGAAACTGGTCTTGAGAAAGTTGGGGGGAAAAGAAAGTTACAGAGTCAAGGCAAGTGGAAAGGTGTCGACCCAGTCGTGTTCTTCTCAAATAATGACATAGTGGATAGTATAATGACATTCTATGGTATTGATGAATCCTTTCCATTCAGTGGTCACCTTGTCACAAGAAACAGTGATACCAACCATGTGAAGAGAATTTACTATGTATCAAAGTCTGTTAAAGACATCCTTGAACTGAATTTAAAAGGGGGGCAACAGCTGAAAATAACTTCCATTGGCCTGAAGATGTTTGTAAGTTTTCCACATTTATCTCTGGTTTTGACATTTTTTCGGCCTCAAGAATTATTCGTATTCAAATATTTCATATTCAGTACTTGTGATCTAAGTAACCAATTAGCAGAGCGGGAGCGAGAGTCTTTTGTTAAAAAATTTCAGTGTGGGAGCACCTCCAAAACGTGTATACGTGTTTTTAACCTAGTTGGGTGAATTAGATGACTTAAATGAAAATCTTAACGAATTAGTCGCCTAAACAATTTAAAGCTCCTTGCAACCTGCTTGGTCACAAATACATCCTCACATCAATTGTAAGTTTTGAATCATCATCTAATCAGTTTCTTTTTGTTTTTCAGGAACGGCAATCATCAAAAGAAGGTTCATTGTCACCATGTGCATTCAGGATATCATCTGAAGGATTGCCACTGCTTCTTCCACATATAACCAAACAGATCGTACATGCATCCACAGTGGACTTCAAGCATCTCTTGGAATATAAAACCATTAAATTTGCAGATTTTGTTGATGCTGAATTTGGTGAAAAGGCTTCAAAACTAATGTTAGGTTGTTGTGTGGTGGTCTTGCGTAAAGGTTTGTGTAAACATTTTTTGGAATATAATCAATGATGGTCATTGTGCATCCACCCCTTATAGCTCCTTATCCATTTTTACAGATGGCGAAAGTTCAGCAGATCCTCCTAAAGTGGATGCGTCAACAATAGCAATTGGATGCTGGAGAGGTAGGACCAATGTATCTGTGATGGTAACAGCGATTGACTGTCGGGAAATGCTTGAAAGGCTGTCGATGCGGATGGGGACCAAAAATGGCTCTGAATTGCCAGAAACCAAACCCTCTAATGCTGATCCTGAAGAACTCGGAACAAATGATGTTGAATCTAAAGAAGATGCTGAAACCAGCGAAATGGCAACTGTTGGTTGAACCTGAAACATTGGAGTTGGGACTTTCCAGGGATCTCCCCCCTTATATTTTTGTTGTGATTTAAACCTCACAATTCAGAACACTTACTATAGTTTAGTTTGACACCTTCATAATGAATTTTAGTATGTTTCCTTAGACAATGAAGTCATCTTTACAATGTTTGTTGCAAAGCAGGGTGTCTGCTCTATTGAGAGCATGATCTTATATTCTGATGGTCTGATTAAAACACTGGGCAAAAAGCTGCGGCTTTAAATTATGGCATCATAAGATGAGAGTCCGGGCTGTGTATTTTCTGTATTGAAAAAAAAGTTTTCAATACAGAATATATGCATGTTCGCATTTTCACAATTGAAGATACGGGTATTTTTTTTTGTATGTTTGGAACTTAGCACAACTGTTCTTTAGTTGAAGGGATTGTGACAGTGAATGGATTCCAACAACGAGAGAGTAAAAATAAAAACCTGTGCATTAAATGGCTAGTAATTGTTTGTCTTGTTGCGGGTGTTTTGGAGCTGTGTGTTTGACACATCCCAAAGAGGCAAAAATAAAAAGATTGAGATCACCTAAAAAGCAAAATTTTTCCGTCTGTAATACATATCATATATAATTTTATATAAAATTACATAAATTTTTATGAACTTATGCAAGTGACATTATAAAAATGTGTAAGTTGAACATAAATTTGTGTAATTATACAAGTTTTACTGAACCTCATAAATGTATTTAACTTATTCTTTTTTGTAAGATCACTTATGTAAGTTTGTAAAATTTACGTAATTTTATGTAGAGTTTCATATGGTGTGTATTGCACATTGGAGCATTTCTCCATTCAAAAAATGTTTCATAATTTTATCTTGAAGGAAATTTATTAAATTTTAATTTATCATTAATTTAATCATGTAAAGTATAAATTTTTTTTACAATAATACTTCATAGCTCAAGAAATTTGGCCCGAAAGTGGCACAAATACCCAAAACAATGTCGTTTTGGGTGTTCTTCTTTTCTTTTTTTGCTTTCTTTCCTTTTCTTTTTCTTGCTTTCAAATACAGAAGAGAGAAGAGGCAAGAAGAGAGGAGGAAGCAAAGGAAGAGAGGAGGAAGAGAAGGCAGCGCCTATCTCTCTCTTTGCAGGTGGCGGCGCCGATTGTCTCTTTCAGACTCTACTCTATTTTTTTTTTAGTTGATCTGGATTTGAAGATGAGGGGAAAAAAAAAAATGGTTGAAGATGATGATGTGTTGATGAAGATGTTGATTTCAAACTTTGTTTTCTCTACTTTTTTTTTAATTGATTTGGATCTGAAGATGAAAGGAAAAAAAAAAAAAAAAAAAATTTGTTGATGATGATGATGTGTTGATGAAACCCAGCTCCTTTTGATGATGATGATGATGATGATGATGATGAAACCCAGCTCCTTCTTCTTCTTCTTTTTCTTCATTTTCAGTAAAACGCATAAAAAAAAAAAAAAAAAAAAGCCAAAACGACGTCGTTTTGGTGTCGGGCCATCCAAGCCATATTAATTTCGAGCTACCAACCGGAACTGTTTTTTTTATTATAGATTGTAGATTTCAAATTGTGAATATTAAGCATTTCACAATTTAGCCCAACTCTAATTGGGCCACCATTAGGCCGACAACAATTGAGCCATCCTAAATGGAGCCATCTCAGTTCATTGTTTTGATGGCTTTGCCATTACATTTCTTACACTAAATAAAAAAATAATAATAATAAAGATAGTAAACTATCATCAATAAGTCTTAATAGTAAACTTATTTCCGATAAAATCCTATTGAAAGTCGGTCATAGTAAAATCGTCGTTAAAAATAATTTTGTGACGATTTTTTACATATCTTTAAAAATTGACAATTAATAATTTTTTTGTCACGATTATAAATTGTCACTAAAATTTATAATTTGTGACGTTTTTCTGTGACAATTTTTTTAAATTGTCGCTAAAAATTAAAAATTAATGACTTTTTTTATTACTTAAAATTGTATCTAAAATTTATAATTAAGGACTTTTTTGTAACAATTTTTAAAATGTCGTTGAAAATTAACAATTAGAGATTTTTTAATAATAGTTAATAAAAAATGCCATTAATTATCACAAGACTTATTGAACAATAAATATACCTATTAAAACCAACACCTAAGTACCCAAAAAAGTCAATTTAAACATTAGGAATGTGTTTAAATCTAAGGAATTAAAGTTCTCTTTGAATGAAGAACTACAAAAAAAAAAAAAAAAAAAACCCCTTTATTCAAGGATTTCGTTCACTTCTTCGCTTTTCATTTTTTTGTCTTCCACAAATCTCCAGTCAAATTATTGATGTAAACAAAACCTACCAATACATTCAAGACCTAAACCCTTTACACAACTCCAGGAAGGAAAAAAAACAAAAAACCCCCTCTATTAAAGGATTTCATACACTCAAGTTTTCACTTTTCTTTTGTTTTTTCTTCCATAAATCTCCAGTCAAATTATTGATCTAAACAAAACCTAATGATACATTGAAGACCTAAATCCTTTACACAACTCCGTGGCAGCACCATGGCAAACGGTGAGCCATTCATGATGCAAGGCCAGTGATCTTTCTATCCCAAAATCCTACGTCTGCAATGTAATCCCATTCAATTAATTTACGAATCTCAAAGCAAAGAAAAATTTATAAACATGATCTCATTAAGATATATAAATTTTGGAACAGAGGATTACATCAATTAAATTGGAACCTTGAACTGTTTAGGCGAATGTTATTAGTCTCAAAAATCACATTACTTGGGTCAAAGAGAAGGATCTAACTCTGTGAGAATAAATTCATACGACCATAAAACATAAAATTTGAATCAGAAAAAAAAAAAAAAAAAAAAAAAAAAAACAATCTGCAACCAGTCTCATCATCTCTCCCCCGTTCAAAACAATAACCAATTCCTCATTGCACACTAAGCTATAGAGTAAATAAAAGATATATATAACAACAAACATATATCAGACATCCAAAAAAATACTTACTAGGAAACATGAAACAAACGTCCAAACAAATCTGGAAACCCCCAAAACAAATCACGATGATGTACAACACATCCTGCTCTTGACAGGGATTTCTTGAGCTGGGCCTGGGATTAAAATCTTCTTGCCAGACAGGTTTGCAGGGTTGCCGTTAGCATGATCCTCACCTGCGACAAGGTTCTTCCTATTCACAATGTTGAAGATCTCTGTCAACACAGTCATGAATGCATTCTCAACATTTGATGAATCCAGTGCTGAGGTCTCCAAGAAGAACAACCCTTCCTTCTCTGCAAATTCCTTGGCATCCTCAGTGGGGACTGCTCGTTGGTCTTCAAGATCGGTTTTGTTTCCAATCAGTATGATGACGATGTTCTTGTCAGCATGGGCACGCAACTCTTCTAGCCAACGGGGTATGTGATCGAAGGTCTGGCGTTTGGTTATGTCGTAAACCAACATAGCCCCAACAGCACCTCTGTAATATGCACTAGTAACAGCCCTATATCTGCTCATCATACAAAATGGAGGGCGAAATATTCAGTTGCCCATTTAATATGATTTTAGGAACTGTAAGCATGAGCTTGTTCACATTGCTCCGCTCTTGTATCATTGTTCTACACAATTACATTTAACTCTACTGACAGAACAATTGTTAAAAGAAGCGTATCAATCCCAATTAACCTAAAAGTTGCAGATGAAAATAAAAGTGTTCCCAATTAGGCTAGTAATAAAATTTAGGATAGCTAAAGAATCTAAAGTGTGAAAATGTAGGATAGTAATAAACTTTATTTTAAGCACTCAACACTAATTCACCAAGAGATTCCACATCCTAGAAAACATATGCTATTGATCAAAGTGAAAGCAAAGCATGATCATTAAAGAATTTCTAAATATTTTGAATAAATGGTTCCCAATTGTTTATTATCTCTTTCATAGAATTTTATTTGACCTTGTCTCCAATTTTTCCTCCCCTTTTGTAATGTATCAGTGGTTTTCCTTTTCCAAACCAAACTTTGATCTTCTACCAAAAAGGTCACCTAACAACACTCACATTTTACAATTATATTTCATCTACAACTTCTGAACACATCCTAGCTTCTAGAAATTGTAAACAATTGAAAGAATTCTTGATAGTTCTGTAAGTTTTACCATTAGTTTAACCAGTCTTAAAGGACTTTGGGAACCACTTTTTTTGTTTTATTTGTTGGGGTGACAGGAATTTTTATGGTAATCAAAATTGAAAAGCTACCAAATCACTGAAAACATCTCTTGGATTTTTTTACGGATGATTTGAATAGATTCATTAAGTTCTTTACAATATGAGATTCGATCCGACAGCAATAATTATTGCCATTGAAGTCTAATAGTTTTGGGGGTTACTTAGTCCAGAAAAGGCAATTAGTTCTTTCAACCCAGCTATTTTTGTGAAATCACAAATACAGCCAAATATAGCTGTTGATGATTCAACCGAATACAATATTCATTCCCTTCTAAAATGTTTATAAGAAGCCTCCATTTTTGAGGCTTCACATCTTAGTAAAATGAGATACCATTGAATTCGTAGGATGGGTTGGCGTAAGCCATAATTGGAACTTGGGTGTTTTAATTCAAGACAAGATGAGGAGAAGGGATAATGTATGTAAGACGCTTTAATAATATGCAACAAAAACAAAGACAAAACCAATGGTGAGTGATTTGATTCAAAAAATAGCTAAAAAAGACGGAGACGAGACATGCCAACGCAACAATTTTCATGACACATGGGGGGCGCAAAGTATATAGTTTAATATATTTATTATGTTATACATATGAATACTTAATAAAAAATAATAAAAATAAAACATAGCACTAATTTTTAAAGTTTAAAGGAGGATAGATTAATAAGTATAAATCTACATTTTTTTCTTTTATCATTATGTCCTACGTTAATTAATTCAAACTTGTAACAAGTTTAATGTGTGATTAAGCAATTAAAAATGTGTTCTCCAAGTGTCCAAAGTGTGCTCAGGGTGATAAAAATTTAAAAATATTAGGACAAGTTTTGAAGTGTCCAAAACGTCAGAAAGCTTCTACCAAGGACACGCATCTGCTCAAAAGTGGCTGTGCTTCTTAATTTCTAGATGCGACATAAACAAAATGAAGGGAGAAAAAAGTTCTGATGCTGATGAAAAACATGATGCCCCCACAATTTAACAGACAACATTGCCCATTAATGCAATTGTTCAAAAAGTAGTTGGGGGTTGAAGCTTAATTGAAATGAACAACAGAACTTTGAATAAATAATCAAAGGGAACTTACGTGTATGTCTTAATAAGTGGACTTATTGTTCAATAGGTTCTATGATAATTAATGATATTTTTCATTAAACGCTATTAAAAAATGTTACTAATTGTTAATTTTCAGTGACAGTTTGAAAATTTTGTCACAAAAAATGTCACTAATTATAAGTTTTAGCGACAATTCAAAAAAAATCATCAAAAAAAAAGGGTAAACTATCAATAGGTCCTACTTTGGAGACTTATTACCTAATAGGTCCTACTTTGGAAACTTATTACCTATTAAGTTCTATTTGATATAATTTATTAAGTGATAAAGATAAATTTATCAGTTTTTTTTTTTATGAATAATTTTATAGTGATAAATTTATCAGTCTCTTTGTTTTATGAATAAATTTTTAGTGATAAATTTATCACTCTCTTATTTTTATAGTGTTAAATTTATTAGTTAGGACCTGTAAGTAAATAAGTCTAGTTAACAGGACTAATTAGTAAGTACCCCAAATAAGTCACTAATTTATAACTTTCAACTACAGTTTAAAAAACTTGTTATAGAAAAATATCACTAATTGTAAGTTTTGACAACAATTTATAAAAATCGAGACAAAAAAAAAGCACTAATTGTCAATTTTTGCAACATATGTAAAAAATCATCATAAAAAAATTATTTTTAACAACGATTTTATTAGGATTTATTTTCAATAGGACTTGATAGGAATTAAGTCAAACTATTAAGACCTACTGGTAATTTACCCTTAACCCAAACACCCCAAGAATATTTTTACAAATTAAACAAAAATAATGAAATAAACCCTATTTCCCAACCTTCTTTCAAATGTGTTTGGCATGGCTAAATATTTTCATAACAAAAGTATTCAAAGTATGATAAAAATATTTAAATTAAATGTACAAAAGCATCATTTAACTATTATCAACTACAATAGCTCAATAAAACAATATTTAACTTATAATTCAAACTAAAAGGTGCTAACCTTGTTTTTTGGCTCGACAAGTAATATCCAATCATGAAGGTGTTACCAATACATGCTTCAAATCCTTGACAGTAAAGAAGGTCTCTAGTTCAAACCAAACACCTTATGCAGAAATTGGAGGGATAATAATCTAACACTAATTAGAGCACAAGGAACCATACTGTTTACTTAACGGGAGATCATTTCAACAAATTGAGATAAAATATCTAAAAAGTAAAATTAGACAGCAAATGTGCATGGAAATGGAAATTGAAAAGATCAAGAGTAGCCACACAAGATTTCAAAATTCAAATCGGACATCGAGACAGAAATTTTGTACAGAGTCAATGTCAATCGGAAACCGCTGTTTCAGCAATTGGAAATACAGTGAAAAATTGTGCGTGAATCGGCAAGATTTCATTTCATGTAGAGAAACAATAAGAATATCGTTAATCAGAAATCGTGTCACACAGAACAGAGATCACAGGTGATTGTTTATTGTACGTTTATTGATAATAGCAATCAAAATCACAACTGAAAATAGAAGTCAAAACATAATAATAGCATAGAAAATCATCCAGTAAAAATAAATAAGTTGATAATAAACACCGCATAACAGAGCAAACCTAGATCAGATTACAATAATAATAAAGTATATAAATCGAGAGAATAGTATATTTATACCGTTCTTGGCCAGCAGTGTCCCAGATCTGAGCTTTGACGGACTTGTGCTCGATGACTAGGGTTCGAGTCTGGAACTCAACACCAATAGTAGCCTTGGAGTCCAAACTGAACTCGTTCCGAGCGAACCGAGCAAGAATCTGAGACTTGCCGACGGCGGAATCGCCGATCAGCACCACCTTGAAAACGTAGTCGATCTTCTGGTTCGCATCACCATAACCACCGCTTGCCATTTTCCCCAACTTTCTCTTTCTCTCTCTAAAAACGGTGGTGTCTCTTCTTCGAGGAGGAGGAGGAGGAGGAGGAGGAGGAGGATGGGTATTTATTTATGCTATGGAGTGTTTGTGTTGTTTTGGAAATGAAGCAATCAAAGGATATTTCTTGTTGTGTTGTGTGAATCGATATCTAATTATTAGCACTACTAATTTGATTGGTAAATTTGAAATTAATTTATTAATTAATAATTTAGAAGATAAATCAAGATTTTAATTGACTGTGAGTCCCCCCACATGGATCGACCTGTCAGGGGTTGTGTTTTTGCGGATGTCTCGGCTGGGTTGTCTGACGGTAACTCGTCTTTTCTCCCGGACTTGAATATGCACGTCTTGTTTGGGAATTATTCAGAGGATTTGATTTCAATTTTTTCAATTCCATTTTTTAGAAATTAAATTTTTTATTTTTTTATATATTTTTATTTTCAGTAAATATTTTTAAAATTTCAAGTAATTTATTTTATTTTTTTAAATATACCTTATTTAAATATATTTTAAAAATAAGACATTTGTGAAAAAATATTAAAAAAAATTAATAAATACATAAAAATATATTGAATTTTTAATATTTTTGGTATTTAGTGAATTTTTTAAAAAAAATTTTTAGAAAAATTATACTTTTTAAGTGTATTTATGTTAGGTATATTTTACTTAAATAATTAAAAAAAATCAGTAAAAATAAAAAAATATCAAAAACAAAAAAGAATAATTTTTTGAAAAGTGAATTCTGAAAACCAAAAACAAGCAAAGTGATTATTTTTTTTTAATCCACTTGATAAGTAATTTTTTTTGGGGGTTATTTTTTGGTAAATTTTCTTTCTAAGTGTTTTATTCCACCCAACTTATATTCTTTTTGATTATTCCATTAAATCATGTTTAATGTAATATGACTAAATCATCATTTCTAATTTTTTGCATATGTTTCTATTTTGAAACTGATACATAACAATAGTTCCTTATTTCATGGAGAAAATCTCTCCCTCATACTAAAGAAAAAATCTTTCCTTTATTGTATGAAGAAAATCTCTCATTTATTCTAAGGAGAAAATCTCTCCCACATTTTATGGAGAAAAATCTCAAATTATGAACTTTAAACCTTTTTATAATTTAAAAATTTTAAAAATAACGCAACAAAAAATCTGAATGAAAATCAACATACAATGTGCATATTCACAGTAAACAACAAACATACAATTAACTTTTAAAAATACAAAACACATACTAAAGTACATGTGAATGTTCACAATAAATAACAAATATACAATTAATTTTCTAAAAAAAAAAATTCATATTAAAATACAATGTGAATGTTCAAAATTTATAATTAACATATAACTAGCCTTAAAAAAAATCTCATACCAATATAAACATTTACACTGCAACATGAAAACATAAAACAAAATTGAAAAAGTGAAAATCGACTATTTCAATTATTCAATGGTAACAAAAAATTGTTTAACTAACAAGTATAGTAACAAAAACAATATACATACAATTAACTATCAAAAAAATAAAACTTATACAAAATACAATGTGAATGTTCACAATTTACAATTAATATACAACTAGTTTAAAAAAAAAAATATACCAATGTGAATATTGACACTACAATGTGAAAATATAAAATAAAATTGAAAAAAAGTGAAAATCGACTATTTCTATTGTTCAATGGTAACAAAAATAATTGTTCAACCAACAAGCATGGTAAACAAAATAACAAAATACAATTAACATTCGAAAAAATTTTCAAAAAAAAAAAAAAAAAAAACTCATACCAAAATACAAGTGAATGTTCACAATTTACAACTAACATACAACTAATCTTAGAAAAATTAAATTCATACCAATGCATATTCACATTGCAACATGGAACAAAATTGAAAGGAAAAAAATATAACTATTTCAGTGTTTAATGGTAACAAAAAATGATTGTTTAAATAACAAGTATAATAACAAATAACTAATAATATGTGAACATTCATATCTTGCAAAATATATAATTATGTATATATTTACATTTCAATACTTATTTTTCAAACTTTCAAACAATGTGAAATGTAAACATTCACACTGATTGACAAAAAAATAGAAACAATGGCAGCAATATAATTAGAAATCTAAAAAAAACTCAATCACTCCTAAAACAAAAAAATCATTCACATCTTCATCATCATCTTCATCATTATCACTATCATTAACAATCTATACAATTTTACTATTTCACAAATTCAAATCAAACCAAATCCACCTTTGAATAATATGTTTGTAACAAAATTGACTAGATATAAATAGAGTTTCGACTTACAACAATGGAAAAATATAGAGTTTCGAACACAGAGCAATAATGAACGAACACAAAACTTCGAACATAATGGAGGAACAAAAAGTTTCACTGTAACAACAGAGGAACATAATATTATTTCACCACCATGTGTAAACTAGAATTTCTAAACCCTATCAAATAGAGAATTTTGAAACCCTAGCACAATGAAATAATACCACAAATGTGAATGAAACTGATCAAAAAGAAAAACATGAATAATAGTAATTACCAAAATAGACGTAGTAATAAAAAAAAATGTGTATATCTTTTTTCTATATAATACTTATTAACAATAGGTATAAATGTATGATAGTCCAACAACTAATATAAATCAGGAAAAAAAGATCTCATGGAATAAAGATACAAATACATGGGATTAATTAGGTTATAATTTTTCTTAGTGGATTTATTGAGTTAAAATACATCTAAATGAGATTTATCAATAAAAAAAAATCTTTTTTTAATAGTTTATTAGTGAAAAATCCACTTTAACAATTGTTTAAATCATTAGGTTCAATATATATATATATTTTTGATCAGAGGTCAACTCTTTGTAAAATTGTTTGGTAAAAAGTCTTTTTGTTTATTTTGGAGAACATTTTATTTCTAATTCTAACTCTTAATTTATCTGTTGACTTTTTTTTTTTACCATTTATTCAAATATATATCAAATTTTTAAATTTTTTTATCTGTTCAAATTTATATCTATCTATCTATCTATCTGTTCAAATTTTTTGATTTTCTGTTTAATTTTTTCTCTTTGTATGATTTATCTGTTCAAATTTTATCTATAAAACTTTTATCTGTCCAATTTTTTTATCTATCTGTCCAAAATTTATCTATTCATTTTTTTTATCTGTACAAATGTTCTATCCAAAATTTTTAACCTATATGTTCAAAATTTTATCTATCTATTTAAATTTTATCTGTGTTTAAATTTTTATCTATACAATTTTTTTTTTTTTTAATCTATTTAGTGTTTTTTTCCTTTCTGTTAGAAATATCTATTCAATTTTTTTGGATCCATTATATGTTGATAGTCTTTTTCTCCTATCTTTCTCTATTTGTTCTAATTTATATTTATCTATTTAAATTTTTTTTTATCTGTTCAGATTATATCTATCTATTTGTTTAAATTTTTTGATTTTTCGTTTAATTTTTTTTCCCGCCTGGTTTGATTTATCTATTCAAATTTTATCTGTCTAATTTTTTTTTGATCTATTTGTACTAAATTTATCTGTTCAATTTTTTCTGTACAAATGTCCTATCCAAATTTTTTATTTATTTGTCCAAAATTTATTTGTTAAATTTTTTTATTTGGACAAATGTTCTATCCAAATATTTTAAGCTATATGCTCAAATTTTTTTATTTATCTGTTTAAATTTTATCTGTGTTCAAATTTTTGTCTATACAAATTTTTTGTCCAAATGTTTTTTTATCTATTTAATTTTTTTCCCTATCTGTTAAAAATATCTATTCAATTTTTTTGAATCCACTATCTGTTGATAGTCTTTCTTCCATTTCTTTCTCTATTTGTTCTAATCTTCTCTAATTCTAATTTAGAGCTATTTCAACAAACACTTGGATGTCCATACTAGATCTACAAATCCTGTGCAATGATCAAACACATACACAAATTGGGCCATCTAAAATGGGCCACATGAAGCCAAAGTCCACTGGACTGAAAGTTATTGCCAAATAGACATGAAAGACAATGAAGAAGAACGCCGAGTTAAGGGTACTTGTGTTGTACGTCAGAGCTAAGTATATCACGTAAGTCAGCATGGATCCATTACGTGGGACCAGGCTATTCCTTTCGAAAAAGTATAGCAGGGAGATGGGCCCTAACAGAGTGATGATAAAGGGCTAAGCTGCATAGAGAGAATATCAAGGAGAATGACTCTATAAAAAAAAAAAAGGGAGGCTGAAAGAGCAGGTAGGTGCTAAAAAACTTGTACCTTAAGAAACCAAAGAAAAACACTAATCTTTTTATAGAGATTAACTTGCTCGTCAGAGTGCTAATTTCGACACCATCAGAGTTTTATTTTTGTTTCAAGTGATAGCTAAGAAGATCCTACAAGGGCTTGTTTGGATTGAAGGAGTATTTTAAAACCATCTCCCTACAATTGGCGTCGTCTGTAGAAATATTCGAACTCGTCCATGGCAAACTCAAACTAAGATCCTTCGGTTACTGGAGTTGATAATGCTACAGTAGGAGCAACTCTCAGTCTAGAAGAAACCTCCGCAAGGAGGTCTTTGAACCCGCTAACCCCATTTCAGCCTTCAACATCCATAGAGGATGCCATGCAAACATTGATGAGTCAAATGCAACGTAGTGAATAGCGTCTCTCAGACATGGTAACAGAGAATGAGCGCATGCGTCAGGAGTTGGCAAAGTCCCAACAACTGCCACTTTCTAGCGAGAGTGGTCGGTCGCCAGGTGTGCAAAAGAGGTAATGTCAGCCCCAGTGGCACAATAGCAGCACTTAAGATTCATTTCAGTCGGGACCCAATAAACGAACCCGAATGATGATCTCAATTTGATTGATGGAGAAGATTCTTTGCGGGCTTGATACACACAAAAGAAAGAAGACTCAGATTCAGAAGATAGACACAGCCCCTTTATTTGTCGAATTACAAAGGTGATATTGCCTAAGAAGTTCAAAGCATCGTCGTTTACTCTATACGATAGAAAGTCAAACCCTGCGGATCACGTTCGTCATTACAAGCAAGCAATGACACTGCATACAGGCAACGAGGCACTTATGTGCCAAATATTCCCCAGCAATTTGGGACTACTCGCTGTCAGATGGTATTACAAGCTTGAGCCAGCTTCGATTGAAAGTTTTCATCAACTCCAAAAATCTTTCAGGGCTAGATTCATCACTAACGAGACTTAGCCGAAACAAGCTGACCTTTTTGTGGGCAATGAAAATCAAACCAAACGAGACTTTCCGCAAGTACTCAGTGCTGTTGGGAATGCTTTAATTTGGTAGATGACAATTGCAACGACTCCATAACAATCACTGCCTTCAAGATGGAATTGGATCCCGATAGCTCACTTAGGAGTTCATCGACTTGAAGGTCTCCAAAGACAGTTTGGGCCTTGATGAAGAGGGTCGAAGAGTACTACAAAGTGGAAGATGATGCAATCCGAGTTAAAGCCAGACTGCAAGTTGTAGAAACGACAACACCTATCCTGGTACAGCCATTGACTATTCCACTACCAGACGTAATCTTACTAAGGAGTAGCCTAGAGCTAAGAGGCCGATCAAGAAAGGAGAATCGCTGAGATTCGCACCGACAAAACTAACAATACCAGGTAGAAAATAAGTGCTTTAGGCGGTCAAATAAGAAATACACAGAATTTCCTGAGCCAATCAATAAGATTCTGTCAAAAATTCAACATCTAACTTCCTTTAAATGGCCGACCAAGATGGGCGGGCCTCATGATATGTGACGGTGAGACCTGAAATATAAGTATCACAAAGACCATGGACACATAATCGACAATTGTTATGCCTTGACGGATCATTTAGAAGACCAGGTCTAAGATGGTCGACTAACTGAATACCTCTAAAAAATGATTGACCTACCAGGTTTACTTGCGGTACGCCCTGATTTACCTTTACTCGGCATAATCTACATGATATACAGCTTATCCCCACCAAACATGGTGAATGCAATCCAGTCGTAACAATCTTCCCAACCTAGTTCTGAGCTCAGTGTATCAGCCAAACGACCACGGTTGTCGAATGAAATTAGCTTCTCCGATGCCGATCTTGAAGGGGTCACTGTGCCTCATGATGATGCCCTCGTTATCAAGTTACCAGTAAATAAGTTCGTCGTTAGGCATATCCTGATCGATCAAGGGAATACCTCTGAGATAATGTACTACAAAATGTTTTTTAAGCTCGGCCTTAAGGATATGGATCTCATGCCGGCCGACTACCCTTTTTTCGACTTTAACGCCAATTAGGAATACCTTCTAGGTAAGATCATATTACCAGTGCATGCAGGCACCAAGACGCTGGAGGTTGAATTCCTAGTCGTTAGGCTTCCATCACCTTATAATATAATCATGGGTTGAACATGGCTCTATGTAATGCAAGCCATATTAGGTACTTACCATTAGCTCCTTCGATATTTGACTCAATATGGCATTGAACAAATTCGCAATTCACAAAAGTCGGTGAAGGATTATTATCTCACAACCGTAGAGAAGAAGCTAAAGGAACTAGAGGTAAATTCAATTGAAATTTCGAATTAGGAGAGTCTTGAGGATGTTGGAAAGATCTTGACTAAGAAAGTAATAGAAGATCTGGACCAAGTGCTAATTAATGATGATTCTGAAAAATTCTTTTTAGTCGGCATAAGTTTTAGTGTTGCCAAGCGATAAGAGCTAGTGTTCTTCCTCCTTAGCAACATCGTCATTTTTGCATGGTCACTTTACAACATGCTAGGGGTAGGTCTCGCCATACCTATGCATAGCCTAAATGTTGACCCTAAAGCTAAGTTAATCATTCAGAGAAGCCGTCGTTCAGCTGTTGAATATACCGCAGCTGTAGTTAACAAAGTTGACAAGTTGTTGAAAGCTGGGGCGATTTGGGAAGTTACCTATCCCACGTGGTTGTCCAATACTGTCGTGGTAAAGAAGAAGACATGGTTGTGGCGTGTTTGCATAGACTTTACAGATTTGAACAAAGCTTGCCCTAAGGATTATTTTTTTTACCCAGAATTGATCAACTTGTGGACGTAATCGCCCAACATCAGTTGTGACGTGTATCATCAAACTGCCATGGATTTGATTGACTAAGACAAAATGATATTTCTCATTCCAAGGGAAACCTATTGTTACATGGTCATGCTTTTTGAACTGAAAAATGTCGGGGCAACATATCAAAGATTGGTCACTTCCATGTTCAAAGATCAAATTGGTAGAACCATAGAAGTTTACATCGATGATATGGTGGTGAAGTCTAGAGAAAATGGTGCATACTTAGCCGATCTTGCCACAACTTTTGATATTCTCTAGAAATTCAAAATGAAACTCAACGTCTCCAAATGTGCATTCGTCATTAGATCAGGAAAATTCCTTAGCTATATTGTAAATCATCGTGGAATCGAAGCTAATCCAAAACAAATCAAGGCTATCTTAGAACTTGACTCACTAGAGTCGGCCAAAACAGTTCAGAAGTTAATATGTATGGCTGCAGCACTTAACAGATTCATCAGTCGGTCCGCAAATCGATGCAAGCCATTCTTTCAAACATTTCAGCAGGGCAAATTATTTAAATAGACCCTAAGATGCCAAACCGCTCTAGAAGGGTTGAAAACCTATCTAAGTTCTGTCCCATTTTTGGCTATCCCCTCGCCAGGCAACACTTTTATCTTATATCTGGCAGTATTCGATCCCAAGAAGAACCGCCTTTGCATGAGGAACTTGAGCGTGAAAGCCTATCTTTTATGTTAGCAAGGCAATGGTGGACAACGAAACCCGGTATTTACCCTCGGAGAAGTTAATTCTAGCTTTTGTAGTGGCTGTCAAAAAATTGATGCATTGCTTTCAAGCCTATACCATTAAGGTGTTAACAGATCCTCCCATCTGTTCGAATAAGTTTCCAAATAGGCATTGGAACTCGAACAATATGACCTCTAGTTTTTACCAAGGACGACTATCAAGGGGCAAGTCTTGGATGACTTTGTTGCCGAGTTTAGTATGCTTACTTCACATACCGAGTTAAACCTTTAGGACCAGTCGACTCCCCAATTACATCTGGAATGGAGAATGTATGTTGGGGATATTTAACAGTTGTATTGTGACAGGTCATCTAACTAGCGTGGCAGTGGGGTATGAGTAGTTATTATAACCCTCGAAGGAGCAGTGGTAGAACAATCGGTTAAACTTGGCTTTGACGCCTTAAACAACGAGGCCGAATACGAAGCCCTACTGGTCGGCTTTAGAAACTCACTTCAAATGAATGAAAACTAGACAGTTGCGAATCTTTTGTGACTCGAAATTGGTCATAAACCAGTTAAAGGTTGAATATGCAACTAAAAATAATCGCATGATGGCCTATATAAGGGTAGCCAACTCCTTGCTCTTGAAATTTGATAACCATGAACTGAATCAGATTATTCGCGATCAAAATACACACACCGATGCTCTTGTCTGTTTAGCTCCGGCTATAAACTTAAAAGTTAAGCGCACTATCGAAAAGGGTTTCATTCCAGAGCTGAGTATCAATATCCTTGAATATCCTATTGTAAACATCATCCAAAGGGAGCCGAGTTGGATAAATCCTATTGCTACATTCCTTACTTTAGAACAATTGCCAAAGGATAAGAAGAAAGCTCACAAGTTGCGGAATAAGGCTTTGAGATATTATTTGGATCTTCAAGGAAAACTTTATGAAAAATCTCTCTCTAAGCCTTACTTGGAATGTGTCCATCCGGACAACATGGAGGATTTTTTGGTTGAGATACATAAAGGCAGTTGTGGCGCTCACTTAGAAGGAAGATCATTGGCTCATCGAGTCGTTACACAAGGGTATTGGCGGCTGATTATGCATGTCGATGCTGAGGATTATGTTAAGAAATGAGAATAATGTCAGAAGTTTTCTCTACTAACACATCTGCCCGTTGAAGAATTGAACTCCGTGACCAGACCTTAGCTTTTTGCTCAATAGGGTTTGGACATAGTTGGGCCACTACCGAAAGCTCCAAGCAATAAGTGGTTCCTAATTGTTGCTATTGATTATTTCACGAAGTGGGTTGAAGTAGAACCATTGGCACATATACGGGATACAGATATCAAGCGCTTTGTTTGGAGGAATATCATCACTCGATTCGCCATACCCAGGGCGTTTATTTCTAATAATGGCACTTAGTTTGATTACGGCGTCTATAAGAAGTTGTGCGACATGTATGGCATTTAACCCTATTTTTCTTTACTAGCCTACCTATAGTGTAACGGGCAGGCGAAAGTTTCTAACAAAGTAGTCTTGGATGGCATCAAGAAACGTTTGGAAAAAGCCAAGGGCAAGTGGGTTAAAGAATTAGAGAGTGTATTGTGGGCCCATCGCACTATGCCAAGACATTCTATGGGGGAGACACCATTCGCCTTGTGTTTTGGCAATGAAGCTATTATCCCCTAGAGATTGGCCTACCGACCCTTTGATGAAGGGCTTTTGATTTAGGCCGAGATGATATGATGTTAGCCTTTGATATGGATTTAATTAAAAAACACCAAGATTGGGCTGTTGTGACTATGCCGCAATATCAACATCAACTTGTTAAGTTATGCAATCAACAAGTGCATCTATGCTGGTATACTCCTGGAGAGTTGGTCCTTAAAAAAGTACTCCATGTTGCTAAGAATCCTGCGGATGGTAAACTCAGCCCCAATTGGGACAGCCCATACCAGATCGATTCCATTGTCAAGGCAGGGACATATCGACTCTCAGACATGAATGACAAAAAGTTACCCTAGCCTTGTAATTCTACTCATCTCTGCAAATTTTATCATTAGTATTAATGGTTGTGTTAATTTCTTCAACCTTCATAATAATGTTCGTCGACTTTTGTGTATATTACTACCTTGTATACGTACAATCAATCAATGATACAAGACGTTATTTTACTTTATTTTCATTTATCTTTGATTGCCCTACTTTTATTTAGCTTTTCAATTCGGAGGGAGATCTCTTCGCGCTTGGCACGAAGTGCCATCATTAAAGCCTTCGAATTCGGAACATCATGCAAGGCATCATTTTTTAGTATAATTTAGAGACATAATTAGCCTAATGAATGCAAACAAACGTAATTGAATTTTTATTAAGAAAACATCATGACAAATCCGCATTATATTACGGGTACATTTATTCTAAGGTCGATTGGCGTCCTAGTTACAGGAGTTGAACCCAAAAATCAAATTGGGATTTATTACACCGATTAGCTTTACTCAGGGTTTGTGGTATCTTCCTTATTATCCCTTTTTTGGCATTATAGGCTTCAAACGACATTACATAGCTCTGGTATAACAGTGAAACAGAATCCACACCCAAAGCTTGAAGAGCCTTTGTCCATCTATGCTTGAAACCATAATTTTCGTATCAGCAGACGTCATTAGCATATTGCTCCCTTGTCTTCTCAATGCCAATCTTCATTCCCTCAAAGAAGCCTTTGTTGTAGGCTCTACTATCTATCGTTTCACTGACAAATACGTTTGTCGTATCTTGATTGGCTATTGCCTGATCCATAGGGCATTGGGTTACTCTGTCTTTTGACATAGTTGAATCCATTACCTCCACCGCCTTAAGCTTTGCTACCCTGGCCTTTCGAGCCTCGTTCTCTACCTACTCTTAAGCTTCCTCAAGTCGGTGCTCTAAATTTTAGATCCGCCTATCTTTATGATCAATTTCCTTCTGGACGGCGTGAAGGCGCATGCCGACTTCATATAAATTGTATAGTCCTTTGATAGCCCTGTGGACTCCTTCCTTGAAAACCTCATAGTCTCCTCGATTAGTCATTGATTGATGCATTTCAGGGAGAAGATTTGCCGAGTAAATTCAACTGCCATATTTAGGTCGTGGATGATTGAATCAGCTTCGGTCATGGGTTTGTTCCCAATAAAAACGGAGATGCTCAACGGATGTGGCGGTCTACTCGGCTCATTTTGCGCTGAGGCTTGGGCACCAGTAGTTCTAGTGTTTCATTTCTTTTAGATCCTACTTCTAGGAGATCTGCTTTGTTTATTTCTTTTGGGAGATCTGCTTGGTCACCTGAGCAATTGATGCTTGTTCTGCTTATCTCGTTCGATGGTGTTTTTGCGCACAGAGTCGCTTGACGCTTGATGACTCATTTCTGCATTCAATTGTGCTAAAGTCTTCTCTTCCCATCTACTGTTGAAAAATAGTCTACCTGATATACATGAGCTTCTGAGTTTTGTCGCAGGTGAGTTTCCCTACTACGCTCTACGCTTCATCAACGATAGAATTTTAGGTGCGATGAACCGTTGGCAACACAGACGTCTCTTCACAGTAACAACCCTCCTGAGACAAACACACTAATTATAGAAGGACACCCTTTTAATGTACAACTTTAAATTACTTACGGAGGTGCCACTTTCAATGTTGCCTAACGATTCTACGTGTCCACTGACCCATTAATAACCAGAGCACACGCCGCCGATTGCATTCTATGTAGTCGGCCCATGTTTGCTTTTATTCCAGGTAGGGTAGGGGCAGATATATGAATCTACTCGGTGTACACATTGCCCCACTTGTAACTCGGTAGGATTCATTATGTCAATCTCAATAAATTCATTTCTAACTGGGGTAGGGATAAATATATGAATCTATCCGGCACGTGATATATCCCGCCTGAGAAACGGAAACACGTGTAATCGGCTTACAGTTAGATGTAGATAAATATTTATTCGATTCATAGGTTTCCTTCGTTTCTAACTGGGGCAGAGGCAAATATATGAATCTACTCGGAGTACACATTGCCCTGCCTATAACTCGACATGATTCATTATGCCGATCTCAATGCATTCATTTCTAACCAGGGTAGGGGCAGATATATGAATCTGTCTGGCATGTGATATACCCCGCTTAAGAAACAGAAACACATTTAATCAGACTGATTCATTACTAGGGATGATTGTGAATATATTCGGCAGTTAAGTCTACAATTACATCAATATACATTGTGCCAATTGTACGAGCATCAATTCAAAAATGATTAAGTATAGTTCAATTACACCCATTCAATAAGACAATTTTGATGTACAAAAGAATGTTTTCATTTATAAATTGACTTGTTACATTGGTAACTTTACATATGAAAATGACCGTAGCATATCTATTACAAAAACAAACAATAAAAAAAAAAAACAAAAATGAAGTATTACAATTAAAGCATTTAGTCTAAAATATTTGGCGTCTGAGCTCTCTAGGTTTGACTCTAGCGGCTCAACGTCCTTTACCTGAAAAGGAATTGCCACGTCGAGCGAAACTTAAGCGGTAGTAAGGGCCTTTTGCCAGCCATGTTTGAAACCTCTATGTTTGAACGCCAAAACCTGGTCGGCATATTTTTCAGTGACAACCATCTCTCCTTGCTCAAAGGCCTTCGTCGTTACCGTTTGAGCCTCCGTTAACAGTCTTTGTGTCTTAAGCAACTTGGCTCTCAATTTCCCCAGCTCGTCCTTGGCTGTTTTCAGGGCCTCTTTAGAAAGCTTCGCCTTCTCTTCAGTAAAGTGTGAAAAAAGTCGGCATGCTTCACTTTCTTCTCTTCGGCAGAAGCTTTTTGTTACTTTTTTGTAGCTTTTTGTTGTGCGGTCTCTAGTTTTTGCGTTACAACTGCCAGCTTAGCCATTGCCGACTTCGCTTTATGTCGGCTAACTGTAATTTTTGCCTAAAGCCGATTTCTTAACTCCATTGCATCATGGAGATGGCGGCTAATGTTGGCAATTTGTTTGGTAGCCTGTGAAACAAGTTTCTTTAGACACTAGACATTTAAAATGCTAGATATAACCAAGGGATTGAAGTAATGAAACTTACCAAAATTATCGATTGCACAGCTATTGCAACAAACAAAGCAACGGGTTGAGCACGGAACATCACCTTGTCCAATGACAGTGTAATAGAGGTTGCCATGCCTAGTGCGACCCCAGGCTCCATGACGGCTGAAGCACCTGTCGGAATTAGAACACCTTTGATTTTAGGCAATATTTGGAATAGCACTGTCAAGTCAAGATTAGATGCAACTTTAGCTCTTTTTTCAATAGGCTGCTCCATCAACTGCAAAGATTCGACAAGATGCTTAGAGCCAGTCACATTAGCGGCTTCTACCGATGCCAACAAAGGGGCTTCAACCAACACCAATAGCATTGGTTGCGTCGATACTTCGATTGCGGCTTGCTTCATGGCCTCTTTCCGTCTGGATAGCCGGAGTATCGACTACTTGGTTGGTGGTATCAACAGATGCCTTTTTGGACCTAACTCTTTTAGTGTTCCTTTTCCTAGAAAACTAAGCAAGGGAAAAGGATTCACCTGCCATTTCTTTCGACCTGGATCCAGGCAAATCTCCTAAATCGATAAAGATATCTTTCTCTCAAGGAATCTTGATATCTATTCAGTTAGGAAAAGCTACAAGCTCTAAGCCACTAACTCTTTCCTTGGAGCCAACTTGATCAAAAGCTATGTCATGTTTCCTATCTAAATCTTGCTCTTCTATTTGACAGACGTCTTGTTCGGTGGTAATGTTTAGCTTTGCTTGATCTTGCTTAATGATTAGACGAACTTTCTGCTCAACGTCTTGTCCTAGCCTTGTTCAGCATCCTGACTATCATTTCCATCACCTTGTTCACTGACTGATGAATATCCAAACCCAACATCTCTAAAATTAATGAAGCTATGAAATATAAGAGCCAAGAGTTATTTCTCGCCTCTGGGAATCGGTATGTGGTCAGCCGCTGTGAATAATGAATAAGAAGGATCATATCTTAGAAGAATATGGGCATTGTGTCCTTGTCCTTGGAGATTAGGGCAACTAGCAAAATCAAGAACGACCTTTACTTGAGCGAGAATGGCTTCGTCTCTTGAAGTGTGAGACTTCTTAAGATCATTGCCTACAAGAAAAAAAAAAACATGGTTAGCCTACAGAGGAGCTGATTAACAAAAAAAAAACTGACAAAAGAACTACTTGACCACTTGGTTCACTCTTTTGCCTAGGCACAAGATTCAAGTGATCTTCTCCTTCGCCGAATCCCTAATTACCTCGAATGGTAACCAATACGTCATCTACCCTTTTGCCAGAGCTGGTAAGCAGGGCGTAATAATGCCAAATGGCAGGAATCCGTAAGTTAAGTCAGAGTTGACGGTTTAACTTTACTATGCCCATTATTATTCGGTAGAAATTCACGTTGGGTTATGAATGAATAAGCCCTCAATAGTGAAGAATAGTTCTAAGTAAGGTGTGGAGAGGGAAACGAACTCCACCTTCGGCAATCACTAGTAAAGGGAAGACGATGGTATTGATGTCAGCCCATGTCAACCTCTACGTCTCTAACGAGGGTCAGTTGAACGTCGTTAGGGATCGAAAAGTGACGACAAAAGGTGACGACTTTATCATCAAATATGAGGCTTTTAAGTGATTAGTCATAAGAAGATTGAAACAGAATGCAAAAAGAAGAAATCGCAGATAATGAACCGAAATTATGAAAATGAAATAAAGAGTGAGACTAAGAGGACTTACAGGTTGAAGTGAAGGATTCACGAATGATAGAAAGAGCAGAGCAGTCACAAATGAGGTCTTAAAGGTGGAAAGTTGTGAGAATGCAAGGATAAAGTCTTTTCAAAAACGAAAGGGCGAAGAGTTTTCAAATCGCATTAAATGAATGGAAATTACGAAGAGACGGGAAACTACAATCATTTCATATCGTCCCATCTGATGTATCGGCAATGGGATAGCGTGTTCATTACGTGCCTAAATTTCTAGGCATGAAGTATAATTAGTTTTGAAGTTTGTGAATACAGTCCAGTAGGAGTCGAGTACGCAACCCACTCGGCATATAAATTAACCTGGTGCTCGGGGGGCAATTGTGGGAGCTGAAAAGAGGTATACCCAAAACGGCAAACAGCGTGCATCCAAGCCCATTTGCGATAGGTCAAATGAAGCCAAAGTCCACTAGAGTGAAAGTCATTGCCGAATAGATATGAAAGACAATGAAAAAGGACGCTGAGTTAAGGGTACTTGTGTCGTACGTCAGAGCCAAGTATATCAGTTAAGTTGGTATGGATCCATTACGTGGGACCAGATTGTCCCTTTCGAAAAAGTATAGTAGGGAGATGGGCCTTGACAGAGTGATAATGAAGAGCTAAGCGGTATGGAGAAAATATCAAGGAGAATGACTCTATAAAAAAGAGGATGGAGGTTGAAGGAGCAGGTAGGTGCTAAAAAACTTGTACCTTAAGAAACCAAAGAAAAACACTAATCTTTCTACAGAGACTAACTTGCTCATCAGAGTGCTAATTCCAGCACCACCGACCGAAGCTTTATTTATGTTTCAGGTGACAGCTTGGAGGATCGTACAAGGGCTTGTTTGGATTGAAGGAGTATTCTAAAATCACCTCTCCACAATTTCTTACGGCATGATTTCAAATAGTTCTTCACATTGTTTTGTTCATAGCATCTCTGCTCTTGGTTATTTGTATATACATGTATTTGTAGAGAGGGGGAGGTAAAGTTACAAGGAGGGACAGATGGAGGGAATCACACACTCAAACCCTCTCGATCGGGCTACTTGTCGCCCTAATCTTCCAAACTGAGATCGAGATCTAACTCTCTCTGGCGGAATGCATGGAATGATGATGATGATGGATTAATCTGTGGCACCTAAAGAGAGAGAGAGGCACGTTCGGAGATCTTGAGATCATCGGAGATCTAACACTGAAGCATCTGAGATATATGACAGTGTTGATCTGAGATAGACGAAGGCACCGAAGAAGACATCGGAGACGAAGGCCGAAATAGGAAGTTCAGGCGGCTGCCATGTTCTTGGAGGTGAAGAAGATATAAAGGTAGTGATGAAACCCGTTGGTGGGTGATGAAGAAGTGAAACGATGATCGCACCAATGCAAAGTGCTTGAAAGTTCTTCACGCATCCTTCGCTGATGGTGACAACTGATGTCCACCGTAGTAGCCAGACCTAAGAGAGAGAGAGAGATTGAGAAAGAGAGAGAGAGAGAGATGGTTACAAAAGCACTTGGAGTTCTATTGATGCCCAACATAAGAGTCCAGATTTGTACAAGTAAAGGGAGAATGAAATAGGTAGAGAGAGAGAGAGAGGTGCTGGTTTAAGAGACTTTTGATTAGGGTTTGATATGGAAACAATATATATATATATATATATATATGCATGGGTAGTTTGGTCATTGTGCAAAAAGCATACCCTTATGGACAAAGAAAATCAGCACTGGACCTTTGGAGAAAGAAAATTCAATTTTGGACTTTTGGCCCGAGTGCTATTTTTTTAATATATTTTTTTTGACTAAAATATAAAGTGAAAGAAATTAATATATTTAGACTTTTTTTATTTTTTGCAAAAAAAATAAAGTGAATGAAAAGAATATTTTTAACTTTTTTGTATGAGTTGAATTATTTTTAGTATTTGTTTGACTAAAATAACCAGTTGTCAATAAGCCCCTTTTATTTTATTTTTTTACTGAGATGTTTGAAATAGCTTTTGGTGAAAAAATTTCATTCACCAATTGTTAATAAAAGGTTTTTAAAGATTAACATATCAAATTTTAAATATTTGGGTGGAGATACTCTTATAGTTTATATATCAACTGTTGTTTTAGAAAATAGGTTAAAAGTTAATTTTTTTTTTCACTTTTTAAAAAAATATATAAAAAAATAGAAATGTGATATGATCTAAAAGATATTAAAAGTAAAAAAAACTATTTTTAACATATTTTCCAAAAAAAAAAAAAAAAAAGGGATTATAAGATCGTAATGTAAAAATAACTCATTACATGTAAGGTGGAATTGTCAAAACATAGCTATTTTTCTTAGCAAGAATTATTATAGTGGAATAATGGTTAAAAAGTGACATTAAGATTTTCAAAATTTAACCACTACTTTGCTTAGGACCCCCACTACTCGTCATATTTAGTTTGGCTGCACACATGACTCTCGAAGTCATGATGATATTATTAAAGAATGTCTTTATCAGAATAATTTTACTTGCCACTTTGGATAGTTAGTAATAATTTTTCTATGGACTTTCCAAAAATCTGTTTCATGTTGTTTGGTAAGAAAATTTTGAATCATGGGTACACAACCCTTTACATGTAAAGATGTTTGGATAGTTGGGTTGGTAGCTTTTAGTTAAAATAGTTAATAAAGAAAAAAATATGATAAAATTTATATGATATATTGAAAAAAATGAGATTTTTAACTAAAGAGTCTTGTGAGAATTTTAAAGTATCATTATAAAATTATTGAATTTTTAATTTACAAAATAGATTAAAAAACAAACTATTGACTGATGTATTCAATTAATTATTAATTATTTTAGAAATAATAAATATCCATTGATTTTTAAATTTCAAATTCACATGGAAAGATAACAAAATATTCTATAATCTCCCCATCATAATCTCTGTCACCAATTTTGAAAAAATTAAAACATTTCTTTTTACTTTTTTTTATTTTTTTATTTTTTTATTTTTATTTTTATTTTATCAAAAAACCCTTAACTACCTTACCCAACTACATTTTTTTTTTTTTTAATTATTTGTTAATGATATATGCAACTTGTTTATTCTTAAAGAGATTATATCATGCAAGAGAACACCGCACTTACTTTTTCTAAGGATGTTAAAGGTTAGTCAATATTTAATTTTTTTTAATCATTATATTTTTATTTTTCAACAGTAACATTTCTCCTATTATTTTACAGCACATTATTTTGAATCTCTTTTTTTGCTTGGAGATGATTGTATACGCATATATGCATCATATTTGTATGCTATAATGATTTATTTAGGAACATTAAGTAAAAAAGTTAATTAGAGAATACTTCTGTCTAAAAAAAAGTGATTAGTCAAATAGTAAAAATATTTGGTAATTATCATTTTAAACATTGGTTGTTTGAATAGGTTAGAATTGGATTAAATACTAACGCTCTGTTTGGTTGAACGATTTGAGAAGGAATTTGAAAATAGAAAGAGAAAAGGTGTGTGAAATTAAGTAAAATATAGATATATTTATTCATATTTCACTTATCTTTTTCCTTTTCCTTTCCAAATTCTTTCTTAAATCCCCCAACAAAATACAACGAAAGGGTCATACAAAAATAGGATCAAGTCGATCTCGATAATAACATGAATTATTGCTTCATTATATGTTCAATCCTAAGCCACTTGCTCCATTTTTTCCCCCCTTTTATTTCTTAAACAAAATTTTCTAATTTTTTATTTGTAAGAAATTTAAAAAAAAAAAAAACACTTAATTGGCTTGCCCATCAATAAATAAAAATTTAAAATAATGAATACTATTCCATAATTTATGGATTTTAAAAAAGATTATCACCCATATATGGAATAAGAAAACTTAAAATCATGCTTTTTATTTTTTATTTTATTTTTTTTTCATTTTTAACTTTTTAGAATTCTAACGGCAATTTCTCTAATATTGTCTTTTTATATTTGCAAACATCAAAAACTAGAATAGAGTTGCATAGTGATTAGTGGAGACAAGGATGATGATAAGGTTGGTCAAGAGAATTGTTTGAGTGGGTTTTGAAAAAGTGAGTATTACTTAAAAAAATAGTAAATAATTTGGGAGATGAATTAATTTAGAAAAGTAATGCATGGTTGAAATTTATTCAAAGCGTGAATTTTACTATATAAAAGTTGAATATAGATCATATATTATTTTTCTTCATATAATTTTGGGTACTATCAATTTTTTTTTTCAAATTTTAACTTGATCTGGTCTTAAATAATTTTTTAAATATAAATATACGTTAATATATTAATACAATAAATATTTGACATAGTTTAGGTATCACTATATAATTTCTTAATTATAAATATACCAAATAAATATGTACATATTTCTTATTTTTGATATAAAAAATATTTTAAAAAAATATTTACTAATTAAAATGTAAATAAATAAGTCAGCCAACTAACTATAGGATTTGATATGAACTAATACAATTCTCGAAGCACCAAGTTTAAACCAAGAATTGTTGATTAAAAAATCGACTCGGATTAGATTTCAACTACTTTTTAGTATTTAATTTAATATTAGAACTTCCAAACTAACTTATAATAGTCATGACCTGATAAATTATGATATAGTTTAACAGAAAATTTAAATTTATTTTACTAATTAATCGATCAATTTTTTAGATTAAGTGTAAGATTAGGGCTAGAATATGCCCTATTAAATATATGTAACTATTCATTTAATAGTTTTAAACATAAATATAAATTTTTTTTTAGCTAAGTTCAATTTTTTTTAATAAACATGCTTAAAATATGTCTATATTTCTTATTTTTATTATAAAAATACTTATAAATATCTATTTACAATTTAATAAATATAAATAGGTCAAATGATTCATAAGTTGAGCATATTTTTAATAATTGGTTTAAGGTCAAGCTTGCGTAAATATTGAGCCGTCTACTTTCTAGGTTACTTATAATGTTGAGCTCAACTTTAACACCATAAGTTAATTCTAATCAATTTTTACATGAAAAGTTATGACACATGACAATTTATAATTTTAATGCATGAGTAGACAAAGGGGCCATTTGGGAAGAAAAATAAAAGCTGTGTTTTGCAATTTTTTTGGCATCAAAACCATTTGGGAAGGTCGCTAAAAACTACCTGTGAAATTATAGTCATACCTTCCATGTTTACATTTGTAGGTAGGGCAAAATCCAGGAGGGTAGGAGTATTTTGGTCATTTGAATGTAATGTGATAACATAAACAAATATTAATCAAAAAAAGTCAAAAAATAATTTTTTACCAACTTTTCAAATGACTTTATAAAAAAATCAAAAGATTAGTTAAAAGCCAAAAGTCAACTTTTAACTAAAGGTGGGCGCGGGTTGGTTGCGGTCACGGAACCTCCAATCCGCCATTCGTCTGCCAGATTGGCAGATAGGAGAAAATTAATCCGCATTCGTCTGCCAATCCGGCGGATGTGGATTGAGCGGATTGGCATTTTGGCAGATGGATGCGAATCGGTTTGGCGGTTTAAGATTTTATAAATTTTCAATATAATTCAACTTGTACACTTCCTCAAAAAAAAAGAAAAAAAAAAGAAAAAAAGAAAGTATTACAGTTAATGACTTAAAAAATTATTATAATCACTGTATGTCTCATCTAAAAAAAGAAAGCTTGAAACTTTAAAATATCACAATCACTACATGGCTTATCCACATATTACAATCACAGCATGATTCATCCACATAAAGTATTACAATCTGTGGTTCTTAAAATATAATAACAATTCAAACCATCAAAACCATGAACAGGGCAGTAGTAGAGATTGTATGTCTATGTATTGTTACATCTATATATGTTTTTGAAAACAAAAACCAACCATCATATATCATATTTTTCATTTATTATTTTTAGAGTTAAATTTAAAAACCAAAAAATATAGATAAATAATACGTTTATTTTTTTCAATTCAAAAAATATATTCAACTTGAAAATTTTTTTTCAACTGAATATTTAAACTCTTTTTCAATTGAAAACACAAACAAAATATTTAAATAAATTGAAAACATAAAGTCTTATAAATTATCAGGGGTGCTCGCGGTTTGGCGGTTTGGTTGCGGCCAAAGCAATCTCAAATCTGCCATCCGTCCGCCAAATTGGCGGATTGGAGAAAATCAATCCGCAACCGTCCGTTCGTCATCACACATCCGTCCAAAATACGGCGGTTCGGTTCGGTTCGGTTCGGTCAGTTTTGGCGAATCGGTATATCCGCTGCTCATTCCTACTTTTAACCATGTTCTTAAAACACTCCAAAGTTTTAGTCTTTACAAAACATAAAAAAAATTAGTATTTTGACAAATGTAATTTGCTACTATCATATGATAAATTAAAATTTAAAAAATTCATAAGACAAAATGTATTTATATTTTATCAATTAAATTATATTCTTTAATTTTTACCAATTCAATTATGATATGTATTTTTTTTTATTAAGAACTTAAAACATAAAATTAATGACATAAGAATAATAATAATAAAAAACTTCTCTTATGTATAACTCTAATAAAAATAAATAAAATTTAATTGATTTAAAATAATTTTTACTATATATTTTAGATAAATTCATATTATTATTTAATTTAAAAATTATTTTTTGATTATTTATTTATACTCGTGTATACCACACGTGTTGCTAGTAGCCAGTAAGACAAACTATCACATCTAAATCATAATTATTTGATTTTTTTTTTCCACAACTATTAGATCAACTACAAAAAGAAAAGTCGACTATTATCCTAAATACAACTTTTTTAGCCAAACTAAAATAATCAAAAAAATCAATTAAATAGCTAAATTCTCAAATGAACCCAATATTTGATGATTAGGCCCAACATATATAAAGTAAAAAAACGATAACAATTATACTTCACTCAGTGGCGGAGCCACATGGGGACTAGGAGGGTCACGTGCCCTCCCTGAATTTTTCTCTTTTAAATTTTTTTTTTTATACATATGTATATAAATAAAATTTTAAACAAAATAATATTTAGAATAAAATATCAATGATATTTTTAAATTTATGAAAACAATAGTGATTGTTTTATTGAACATGAAGTGATTACAACAAATTATAGTTTTATGTATGAAAATTTTGTGAAAAAATCTCAATATAAAGGTAATATCCATCATTATTGACATGCAAATATAATTATCTCACTATATATATGTAAAAATTACTAGAGTGTTAGTTGTATTTACACGTGGAGTTTACCCTTCATTTGTTGTTTTACTATTGGTTGGTAATATCACATGTCAATAATGATATGATATCACTATTATATGAAATTTTTACTCAAATTTTGTAAAAATTTAATTTATCTTACCATTGTATAATTCATTTTACGACTTAAATATATGATTTTTTTACATTGTTCATGATACACTGGTTACATGCAATACTTTTTTTTCGATTTTGCTCGAAGTTAATTGTGAAATACTTTTGTAACAATTTATTTAATTTTTTGTACTTAATATTAATTCAAAAATTATTATTATCTTCTTATTGTTGGTTGTGAAAAAACAAAATTAAAGTTGTAATTAATACGTGCCCATCCTGATTTAGTATCGTGACTTCGCCACTGACTTCACTTATTATATTTTGTTTAGCATGTGAGTTTTTTTTATTTGTTGTCTTATTATCATGAGTAATGTTACATTTATTTAAATTCTTACTAACAATCTTATTAAAATATATGTCTAAATATCATTATATTTTGACAATTAATTACATTTAACCTATTATATTTTTAGTAAAATTATTAATCTGTGCAAATCTATTCTATTTTCACATGTTGTGATACACTTATATTAGTCAAATATTAATGACATTTGCATGGAACCTATTATATTAATAATTGCAAGTTTGACACATTAGAAAAGTCTATTTTTTGGCAAAGTCTGTTTTCTTGTTTTTTGGATTAAAATCCACAAAAAAAAAAAAAAAAAAGAGCTAAAATAATTAATAAGATAAAATATCACATCAAATCCATAATCATTTCACTTTTTTTTTTCTTTATAAATATCATATCAAACTACAAAAAAATCTAATCACCTTCCTAAAACACAAATATTTTAACTTACTAAAATAATTAAAAACTAAAATAACCTATTAAAATAATTAACTTCTCAATCACCCACAATGGTAAACAAAACATGGTTAAAAAAAATTGTCTTCTTACCATCAATCTACGACACATAGAACCATTTAATATATAAAAGCATGTATTTTATAATTCAACGTGAACATAAAAAATATACTTATTTTATTTATGTGTTGATAGGGACATATTCAGAACTATCACTATAAGAGTGCGAAAATATATTTATACTGTGTTTGATTGGGAGATTCAGGGAGGGATTTAGAAAGGAAAATAGAAAAGGTATGTGAAATTATGTGAAATATAGGTATGATTTATTCACATTTCACCTACCTTTTCCATTTCTCTTTCCAAATCTCTCCCTAAATCTCACAACCAAACACATCATTAGAGATGCAAACCTTTATAATTTTATATTATTTTAAATTTTATAATATAATATATGATATCTTTTAAGTTTTGGGATGCAGCCATTCCATCCGCACCCGAGATCCATCCTTGTATTGAATTTTTTTTTTTTTTTTTCACTTTTTATGTTAATAAAAATTGATGTTGCACACTTTCTATTCGGACAGTGATTCATCCCCCGAAAAGGGGGAGCCCGAATCCCCCGAAATGCCAAATTAAGTATAAAAAAAAAAGAAATAGAAAAAAAAAAAAATAGTTTTCAAAAATGGAAATTAGGGGGATTAATTTTAGGGGGACAAATCATTTCTGATTTTATTAATGTGTACTCTAATACAGTGGCTCCTTAAATCAAACAATGGTGTAAAATCTTAAAAAAAAAATTTAAACACAAGGTGCTGTTTTGAGGTGTCTCTAGACTAATTCTTTCTTGACACAAGGATTGTCGATACAAGTCCTTACTATTAGCAAGTTAAAAAGCTGATAATCTAATGCATAAGTTAAAACAACTTCTTCAGTTTTTTAATTATTAAAATCATAACTTACTTAAGTAATTTTTTCTCTCATAAAGGATAAACTCCTTAAATCATACCATGGTGTAAAATCTAATAAAAATTGAGTAATACTACGTCTACTTAAAATCTTACTAACAATCTTACAAAAACATATACGTCCAAACATCATTGAATGCTTAAATGTCATTATTTTTTTGACAACCAATCACATTTGCCTCTTTTATTTTTAGTAAAATTGTTACTAAGTGTAGAATTATTCATAAAAATTTTAAACACAAGAAAGGTGCCGGTTTGAGGTGTCTCTAGAATTCTTTCTTGACACAAGGATTGTCGATGATGGAAGTCCTTAGTATTAGTGAGTTAAAAATTGATAATATAACGCATAAATTAAAACAACTTCTTTAATTTTTTAATTATTAAAATCATAACTTACTTAAGTCATTTTTTTCTTTCATAAAGGATAAGTTGAAACCGTACCAAATTCTTAGACACAAACTCCTAAAATAAAAAGCCACAAACACTGGTTGTATCAAACAAGGTCATAGCAAAGGTGCATGAGTGAATGGGTCAAGCATCCTTCCAGTTTGGTCCTAATAATTATGGGCGTAACTTGACCGAGGGCCCAAACAGAGTCCAAATCAAATTCTAAGCCTAGGATAGCATAATATTAAACACGGGTTGAGTTTAGAAACCTAGGGCCAAGATTAAATTAAATTTGGGTTGGTCTTGAGCAATATTCTAAACAACTTGAAATTCAAATTCTATGTATATTGTAACGCCCCCCCCCCCCCCCCCCCAAAAAAAAGCAATGTAAAACAACCAATGAATCCGTCATCAACAAATCCAATATGGTAATCAAAATTTTAAATTCATATTTTTATCTTAGTAAGGGATATACAAAAAGATCCACATGCATTACACATTCAAACTCTTTCAAGTTGAATCCATAGTATGTGTGATCATACAACAACCAGAAATAACAACAGAGAAATGCCTTAAGGGCTACAACTTTTAAGGCTCAAGCCTGATTACACAAAAGTGGTTAATTAACCCATACAATTAAAGCCCTTGGATTGACAAAATAATCACAAAAGAAAAGAGCTCTTGCTTCCAAAAGACTTTCCATGTCCTTAGCTATGTGGGATCAACACCTCATTTCCTGCACAAATCCACTAGGGATGAGTACAATGTCCAACAAAGATATTTGCACAAAGTATATACACTTAAGCAGTCTATTAGATATATATATATATATATATGCAATGTTATGTCATGCCACCATATCACAAGCTTCGTTTTCAAAAAAAAAAAAAAAATGATTGCCATGATCTTTGAAAGAATTATCAAATCATTTCAATAATTTCTAAGATTTAAGACGAGATAGTAAATACGACTCAGGCAAATTCTTAGGGCTAATGTCTGCAAGTAGGCGTATCAAGCACTACTAGATCCTACCTTACCGGCTTGTAACCTGAGGGCTTAGGTACCCACACGCGCATTTTCTGGTCTTATTCCAAGAGCACTCAGGCCAACTTAATTCTCAACTACATCCCCTAACCAAATTTCCCATTGTAATTACCTCAAAACATTACAATAGTAACAATTGTTTTTCTCGAACAACATAACAATTTCCAAGGCATAACGAGAGTCAAATCATATTTTGAAACCATATATATGAATGAATTGAAATGCAATGGTTTAATTTAGTTCCGATATGTGTGATTTCTTCACAATTCCCAACATTTACTTAAGGAACAAAATAAGAAAATATTTATATATGTTCATACACCAACAATTTATATCAATACTATACCCATGTGACATATGACATTCTCTCATATTCACAAAAAACATTTATTCTCATTTTCTAAACGAATGCACGACATGTTACCATAATTTCTCAACCGCAACTTTTATCCCTTTCATGAGTATCTCAACAACACAACAACATGAGGAAGATTTCTCAAATTTCTCAAGGATTTAGCAACAATTTCATGGATATTTCACAAATTTCACTTTTCTCTAATTTGCCCCAAAACCTAGGGTTCAATCAAAAGAGGAGTTTTTCTTTATTTTCAAAATGTGTTCTTGCAAGCATTCCCAAATAGTTCATAGTTCACAAAATAATGTCTCTTGGACCAAAATCCTAAGAAGAAAATCATTTCTTTCACATTTCCTAGATTCAACATTTTAAAACTTAAAACCCAAGCTTGAATTTATAGTAAAATAGATAAGACATGCAAAAATTATATATATAACTCAAAGAAAACTCCCTACCTCAAGACTTGAGAAGAAAACATGAAAAGTCTACGAAATTAACGGTGTCAAAATCCGATCTCCACCGTACACAACGTAGCCCTTGATAAGCTCTCCAAAATTAAAGAAAGTACTAGGGTCAAAATCTCAATAAATATGGAGGGATCAAAGAAGTAATGAGGTGGTTGGAGGGTTTCTTAGAGAGAGATGAGAGAAATGAGAGTGAGAGTAATTGTAGAGAGAGTGAGAGTGAAGTGAAAAGTGAGAAAAAGTATGTAAGGGTCCAACTTTTAAGTGATTGGACACATCTTTTCGGAGTACACTCAGATAGATCGCTTGAGCGACCAAATCTGAGCTCGAGCGAACATGTTTTTCGGATGGACGATATGGATTTTTTCGAGATAGTTAATCATTTTTTTTAACCGTGAGAGAGAGGTCATTCAGAACTTGCTGGCTCCAAAACAGGGGCGACTCCAGAGGTGCTTTCACAGGCTCCCAACACCGACGGAGGTCGCCCACTTCGCTTCTCATCAAAAAGAGCATGTGACACATTGAAGAGACATATATTTAAAATATTAATGGTAAATTAAAATTATATGCCTGAGACTTATAAAAATGACAAAATAATAAATTAGTTGAAAGTTGAATTTTTTTTTCTCCAAATTAATAGTAAAGTTTATAAACTTCAATTATTAAAATCATAAAATTTTCTATGTATATAATTATTTTTGAAAAGTTAACCTAATTTGTAATTTCACCTACTCCCTCCGTCCCAAAATAATGGACCCTTTTGGGGAATCTAACTTTTTTTAATAGTATAATTATTGCACTTTAAAAAAATTGATTTTCTAAAATTACCTTTTGATAGTACATTTTTTGGGAAATATTAATGTCATAATTGTACTTTTTATGTTGTTATTGAATTTTAAAAAAGGGTAAAATGGGAAATTTATATTATTTTTGTACTTGATTTTTGAAAAGGGACTAATATTTTGGGATAATAAAAAATAAAATAAGAGACAAATATTTTGAGATGGAGGGAGTAAAAAAAATACTGATTGCTCCCATTGTTATCACAAATTCAAAAACAAAAGTACGATCATGTAAGTGCACTTCAAAAAAAAAAAAAAAAAAAACACTTACCTACCAATCCTCATCATCATCCTCCCTTACAAACCCCCCTCTGCCCTCCCACACTCGAGTAAATATTAAATGTAATGGTGATATTCTATGTGATAGTTTCATTATTTAATAAGCAATCTTAATTTGTGATATGGACTATAACATTGTTAGGTTAGTGAAAGACAACAGTTGTTCACGAGAATAGAATTAGGAGAAGATTATAGGAAAATCATAGTCTCTTGCTTCTCTAAAAGATACTGTTTACCACAACACATTAATATATATAAATATCTCATTATTTTCCCATCTTGTACTCTCCTTTTATTTTGCCAAAAAAAAAAAAAAAAGCTCCTTCAACCTATTGGAGATTACTTCCATAGTATTTGAATTATTTTTGTGTGTACATATGTAATTTATATATATCATAAATCATCTTTTGACTACTCTATGAAATCCTAATTCTATCATATTGTTCATTTAATTTCATTTGCAATTTTTTATTTACCAATAACGTTACATAAGACGAGGTGATGATCATACTTTCCTCTCATTCTTCTCTACAACCAACGGCCATCTAAGCTACAAATCACAACCAACTTTCCAAACCAGGAAACACACACCAACAATAACACAAGAGTTTTAACGTGGTTTGGCAATCCAGCCTACGTCCACGGGAGCGATATCACTATATATCAACAAGAGGATGATTACACAACTCATACTCTCTGTCTCTCTATATAACTCAGTACTCACTCTCTCTTCTCTCTGCTCCCACCCTCTTTATATATACACATTAGAGAGGAGGTAGGTGGAGAGGTTGGTATGGCTAGCTCATTCGGTGGCCGTCTTCCTTGATTGCGGCTTGTCGGTTGGCAGCCGCAATTCTTGAAATGTTGTAGCTGTGTTCTCACCAGAAGAGAAGAAGAGAATCACCCCTTTCACATGGGGTGATCTCAACAAATCACCCCCCTCAACCCATGTGAGGTGATCTATTGCACACATTGTTACTAATCTTGTTACGCCCAAATTTCAACATAGTCTGCATCTCTTCATTGAGACGCTGTATCCCCTGAAGCTAGAGATAATGCACCAGAGATACAAGAGGATGAGGGAATCCTACATTCTCAACTCAACTCACACCACTTTTTGATTTGGAGAGAGCCTCTACTCCTATCTTCCACAGATCACTTCCATGCTTCCTGTTTCGGATGTCTTCCCTTGCTATGCTTGAACTTACGTAACCAAGATATCCGACACCCCCTGATTGGATGTCCTGCACCTCCTGCTTGGAGTGCCCGGCACTACCATGCAACTTTTTGCATGATGAACATGGGAACAACTAGAAAACTTCAGAGTTTGACACATCAACATCCTTAATTTTCCTTGCTCAGAGCTTATTTCTGAACAACCAGCCTTTGTTTTCTGCACTTCAGACCAACTTCCCAGCGATCTCATATGCCTGTTGTCTGTGCTGCAATCCCTGATGTTCGGTTCTGTCTCACTTGTACGTCCGTACTGATGTTTGACAGTTAGCCTTTCTGCCAAGACAACTTCCACTGGTCTGTACAAGTTACCACTATGCAACTCCGTGCATAGTGCTCGCACCCCCTTATTGGAGTGCATTGCAAAGCTCACTTTGCGACTCGAGATTGCATCCCTCCCTTCCATGCATCTTTTGAGAGGTTGCAAAATGTCTCTAACACAGGAGCAAAAGAAACTCTCTTCTTCACTAGCACAGTCTCTATCGACTTGGTTTCTTTGCTCTGAACTTTCTTCAAGATTGGCTTCACTGGCTCAAATCTGTGCACCTTTGAACTGCCTTCTTGCGTTCCCGTGCACCTTTTTCGCCATTCCTAATGAAAGTCTTGCTTAGTCATACGCTTTGGTTGCGTATGTTCTCTCTTTGTACCCTTCGACTGGCGTTTGACAACACTTATCTTTGTCAAAACTTCTCCTTCCAGTCTGTACAGTTTGTTGCACAATTTGCCTTGCAACATTTCTCTATCACCTCTATATACATGAAGAACTCCACCACTAGATGAGAAACAATTTCCTTTTAGATCTAGCATACTCAAGGAGATTAGATTCCTCCTTACTCTTGGCACATGTCGGACCTCAGATAAAATCACTTTTCTTCCATCCTTAGTAAGGAACCGCACTGTCTCTATGTCGACAACTCTGTTCACTGTGTTGTTGGCCATCCGGATAATGCTACCGTTGACTCTTTGGTAAGTGGAGAAAAGCTTCTTATCCGCACATATGTGGAACGTACACCCTGAATCCAAAATCTAGTCAGGTGTCCCTAACTTTGACGAGACTGTAAGCATCACCTCTTCATCGTCAAAGGAATTCACTACGACTGCTGTAGTTGAGGGACCTCCGTGTCCCTTAGTTCTCTTTGGCTTGTCTGTCCGCATTTTTCTCTGGGCAATCTCTTATTACGTGATCCTCTTGATCACAGTAAAAGCACCTTCTTGTGTTGCCTTGTCTGGACTGTGAATGCCCTCTGCTTTTACTTCTTTCTCTACCTCTGCCCCTTTCTCTATCTCTGACTCTACTTTCTGTGACAAGGGCCTGGGACCGCTCTCCTCCCATCTCTCTCTTCTTTACCTCCTCGTTGAATAAGGCGTTTGTGACCATCCCCATGGCCAGCTTCCCTTCGGGTGCAGAATTACTGAGAGAAACCACCAACGTCTCCCAGCTGTCTGGTAAGGAACTGAGTAATAATAATACTTGCATCTCATCCTCCAACTCCATTTTGATTGATGCAAGCTGGTTTACAAGGTTGTGGAATCCACTGGTGTGTTCAGTAACAGACACACCACTCTTCAGCTTCAAGTTTATAAGCCTTCTCATTATCAAGGCTTTGTTCCGTGCGGTCTTAGACTGGTACATGCCCTCCAATTTCATCCATAGGGCATAGGCGTCCGTCTCTTGGGCAACATGGTGGAACACACTGTGGTCAATTCACTGTCTGATTTGACCGACAGTCTTTCGGTTGGTTTTTATCCAGTCCCCATCCTTGTCTCCATCTGGTTTGACCCCCTTTAGCGCTGTAGGGTCAAACAAGTCTCTACAATACAGGATGTCCTCCATCCGCGGCTTCCATATCGCATAATTAGAAGCATTCAACAGAATCATCGGCCCTGAAACTGATGTGGATTCCTCCATCATCCAGAAAGTGATCTCTATCTGAAAAACAGGCTTTGCTGTGAAGTCCGGACTGCTCAAATTAGCCGGAAAAGTACTTCAGATTGCTAAAATAAAAACTGTAAATTTTTGAAAGCTTATTTGCAAAATCTGACCGTACGGATGTGTCCGAAATATTCCAAATAATTGGAGAACACTATTGGCTCACCCAAATCGGACCTTAAATGGCTTAGATCAAGCCAAAATAATTTTAACGGTTCAGATCGGTAGAATCTGGTGCGTCTGAGATGCACCAGATAATTTCCTCGAAACGGCTTGGTCAACGCAGTCAACAGCACGCAGCGGCACGCACGGCGGCTTTAGCGGGCGCGGATCTGGTTGGTCAACGACTTCGATCAGCGGGCTTGGTCAGCGGCGGCGGTTAATGGCAGCGATCGGCTCAACTCGGCTCAGGCTGATGTCAGCCTAACGTCAGCTCCACGTGCGCTCCCACTCGTCTTCTTCCTTTGGATGGCGCGTAGGGCGCGTGGTGAGACTGGAATTAACGCGCGTCCTTCCATGGGCGCGTGAGGGCGCGTTGCTCCTCTTCTGGGGATGTCAAGCCCCATATTTTATTACTCGAATAACCTTACCAATATTCATTAATTAAGTCCATTTACAAATAACATTTCATCATTTGATGAAATGATGAATAATTAAATATACATATTCCCTCTCGTTTTACAACAATGACATTTACATACAAATAAAAGAAATGCCTTGAGGCTTATAATAAAAGAGAGGACACTACTCTTTACAAAAAGATAGCACTCAGCTAAACAATAAATGAAGTAGTACAATCCATTTCTACATTACACTTATAAAATGGTAAAACCCATTGTTTGATCTTCAATTCCGAAAAGCATTCCCTATACACATGTATAGGCAGGGGGTAAGCAAAACTCACCGAGCAATCCCATATTAAAACATTAAAAGATGTGCGAATACAAAGATACTCATACATATTCGTGAAATCATATCATGTCAAAATCATAAGGTTTTATCACATAATCTCTTAAATCCATTTTATTTAATTAACCACAACTAGTTAACTTAAATAAATAAACATGCTTCAATAGTAACATGACATCCTTTTTAATCCATTCAATCATCTCATTATTAATTGAATCAAATAATTGAACAATTCATCAAATCCATTTTATACAGTCTTATGAGATGAATGCATATGTCATGCTATGTCCTTTTTGAAGATAAATCACATTTTCATCCTTTGAAAACCATCATGCTCAATGATGTCATGCAATTTCAATTGTTCAAAACTTAACAATTTATTTCAAGGGCGGTAAATACAACTCTGATAATCCCTAGGTCAGTGTCTGCAAGTAGACTATACAAGTACTACCAATTTGTCATTTTTACCAATCGCAACTGGAAGGCTGGACACCTTTAACTTGTTATTTTTACCGATCGCAACCGGAAGGCTGGACACCTTTAACTTGTCATTTTTACCGATCGCAACCGGAATGCTGGACACCTATAATCCACACTACCTGTCAAGACTTACCACCGTATTTACCCCAAAACCATTTCATGAAAATATTTCTCAATTTTGTTCAAGGGGCGGTAAATACAACACTGGTAATCCCTAGGTCAGTGTCTGCAAGTAGACTATACAAGTACTACCAATTTGTCATTTTTACCAATCGCAACTGGAAGGCTGGACACCTTTAACTTGTCATTTTTACTGATCGCAACCAGAAGGCTGAACACCTATAATCCTGTCACACCTCAAACCTGCCTCAAAAGGTTTGGGCATGACCTATTCATAAATGGACCTATAATCTGGTAACCAAACCTATGGGGCCTTATCGGAAGCATAAACATACAACAAACATAAATACAACATATACCAATGAGCTATTTCTAATATGCCAGGATCTTATGTCTTATATACTTCATCAACAACAGTCAAGGTTTAGTTTTACAGTTCCAGCCTCATGATTGGGCATATACAAAAAAACACAAAAGTCATATACAATAACTTGTGGATGGCATTCAAAAGGTAAACAAACATCTCCACAGTTTCACCAAAAATAAGTAGCTGGGATAGTGCCTGGACACGTAAAGCTCGACCAAGGGAAACGGCATCCTGAGCTAGGATTGACCACCTGGTGGGTGACCTACAGAAACAGACAAAACTGAGAGTGAGCCGGGCTCAGTGAATAGTAATACTTAAATAAAACATTGCTTAACTTAAACAGATTACATATCAATACATTAGTCTGATTCTGTATTACGTACATAATGGCCTTAGGCCTAATCTTGTAACATAGCTTGGTGGCTATAAGCCCTTGAAAATGGTGGCACGAAGCCCTTGAGACGTGTGGCATAATATTCTTGTAAACATTTTGGCACTGTGGCCCTTGTAACTTGATGGCCTTAAAGCCCTTGTAAATGGCATAAGCCCTTGTGATTGGCACGAGGCCCTTGATTGGCACGAGGCCCTTGAAAATGGCACGAGGCCCTTGTACATGCTTTTCTTTACATAAATTTAGTATTAACATAAGTAAAAACATGCTTGGAACATTAATCTAGTTGCCTTTCATGTCTTGAAACATCGATACAATTACATAACAGTTACATAGGTACTACTACTCACAGTGCTGTGATGACGTGCTATTTCCTCCTAGAGGGTGTCCTGCACACAATCATAACTTGCAAATTAGTTCTTCTTTTTCTCATATCATTGAGTAACCAGTTTCTGAATTATTACACTTCATATGCATCTGTCATTATTTGAAAATCGCCAAAGTACTTTAAAAACATTAGCAGAGGAGTGAGCATGCAAAACAGAAGAAAGCATTTCGTTTTCCTGAAAATGAGTCCCCCGCTCGAGCGGACTGTACATTTTGCCCCAAACTGCTGGGAGGTGGTTTTTCCCGCTCGAGCGGGCTTTCTTCCGCTCGAGCGGACCGCGCAGACCCTGAAATTCTGAACTTCGAATTTTACATCATCAAACCATTCCTCATGCAATTCCAATGGAATCTATACTACCCAATCTCTATAACATGGATTCTACCGTGTAAACATGGCAAAGTGCATAAGATTAGAAGTTTAATCAAGCCATTCCTCACCCAATTCCATTCTTGGATTCAAGTTCTTCACGTTTAGTGAAACATAACACATACCAAACACATACCATAAAAGTTCATAGGGTTAGCATAAAATCAATAGTTGAAGTATAATTTCCATACCATACTTGAATTAGGTTGGAAAACAACCAAATGATGAGAACACCCCCTTCAATCAAACATAAATCATGAACAATTGTCCATTACAACCCTAGATCATCAAACATAAAGTATAGACAACTCTTCTACACAATTGGGAGGATAATTCTTATATATATACTAAAGTTAACATACCTTAAGCTTGAGCTCCTAATTTAATCTCAATTCCTCCATTTGTTGACCCTTCTCTTTGCTCTCTTTCTTCTCCTTTTCTCAACCCTTAGGCCCTCCAAAGGATGCCTTACGTTTTTGATCAAAGATCAATAAGACTAAGTGTATAAATAGTCATAACTAATGGCATATAAGACAAAAATGAATCGTTTAATCATTCCGAAATTGAAATTTCGCGAACATACTTAAAATTACCTAAAAATTATGCTGATCATAAATATATAATCAATTTCTGACAATTAAGCCATTAAGGCCTTCAATTTCTGATTCAAGCATTCTAATGGAACAGATACTTTTCTTGAGCAACAGATAGACATTCATACACATGCATTTCATTTTCTTAACCATAATTCTTCATGAAATTTTTCAGCAACATGTTAAAAGCACAAAACAAGGGTTGAAATATATCAAAAACATAGGCGAGGGTCGGGTCATTACACTCTCCTCCCCTTAAATAAGTTTGGTCCTCCAAACTTGTGTTACCTTAGGATTGAAACCGGTGTGGGTATTGATGTTGCATTTCTTCCTCTCTTTCCCACGTTGCGTCAGTTCCATAATGTTCTTACCACTCAACTTTTACCATAGGGATTTCACGGTTTCGTAATTGTTTTACTTGTCGGTCTAAAACACGAATTGGTTTTTCTTCGTAATTCAACTTGTCATCCAATTCAATCTGATGGTAATCAATAACATGTGACGGGTCCGGAAGGTATCCACGAAGCATAGAGATATGAAACACGTTATGCACTTGACTCATATGTGGCGGAAGGGCAACTCGGTAAGCTACTGGACCCACTCTCTCCAGAATCTGAAAGGGACCGACATATCGGGGCGTCAACTTACCCTTCTTTCCGAATCTTGGGTGTCCTTTCATTGGAGTGACTTTCACAAAGATGTGACTATCCACTTCAAATTCTAAATCCCTCCGTCGATTATCCGCATAATTTTTTTGCCTACTTTGAGTAGTTTTCAATCTTTCCCGAATAACTCGAATCTTTTCTGTTGTCAATTGAACAATTTCAGGCCCTAACAAGGATTTGTCTCCAACTTCAGCCCAACACACAGGAGAACGACATGGTCTTCCATACAAAGCTTCATAAGGTGTCATGTTTATACTCGAATGGTAGCTATTATTGTATGCAAATTCTATCAACGGTAGGTGAGTTTCCCAACTTCCTTGAAAATCCAGCACACACATTCGGAGCATATCTTCTAGGGTTTGGATTGTTCTCTCGGACTGACCGTCGGTCTGGGGGTGGAAGGCCGTGCTAAACTTTAATTCTGTACCCATTGCTTCTTGTAAACTTTGCCAGAATCTGGAAACAAACTTAGGATCCCTATCTAACACAATCGAGACCGGAACACCATGAAGCTTCACAATTTCATTCACATAAATTTCTGCTAATTTGTCTGCATTATACTGAGTTTTTACTGGCAAGAAGTGGGCGGACTTAGTTAATCGGTCCACAATGACCCAAATTGAATTCATACCCCGTGGAGTCCGTGGTAACCCCACAACAAAATCCATGGTCAAATGCTCCCATTTCCACTCCGGGATGGGAAGAGGTTGCAACAGTCCGGCAGGTCTTTGATGCTCCGCTTTTACTTGCTGGCATTGTAAGCACTTGGTGACAAATTCCGCGATCTCCTTCTTCATACTTGGCCACCAAAAATTTTGCTTCAAGTCTCGGTACATTTTCGTACTTCCTGGATGCATTGAAAACCTTGAGGCGTGTGCATCTTCCATTAGTTTTTGCTTAAGATTCATCACATTGGGAACACATACTCGGTTTTGAAACTTGAGCACTGAACCTACTACATGGAATCCCAGTTTTGGTTTTGTTTCTAACTCATCATGTATCTTCCTCAAAGTTTCATCTTCCATTTGGTGCACTTTCATTTCTTCAAGTAAGGTTGGTTGGGCGACCACTGCTGCCACTAAAGCTTTTTGACCATACAATACAAACTCCAATTCCATTTTATCCAATTCAATTGCCAGTTTCTTTTGCTCTGTAACCATACTTGCCATAATTCCCATATTTTTCCGACTGAGCGCATCTGCAACCGTGTTGGCTTTACCAGGATGGTAATAGATCTGCAAATCATAATCTTTGAGTAATTCCAACCACCGTCATGCCGTGATATTTAACTCTTTACGAGTAAAAGGTACTTAAGACTCTTGTGGTCAAGATAGACTTCGCAGTAGTGCCATACGATAATGTCTCCATATCTTTAAAGCAAAAACTACATGCTAGCTCAAGATCATGTGTGGATAATTCTTCTCGTGGGTTTCAAATGCCGAGAAGCATAAGCGATGACTCGTCCACTTTGCATAAGTACACAACCTAGTCCTTTGTGTGAAGCATCACTGTAGATTACAAACCCTTCTGTACCGGATGGCAAGGCCAAAACTGGTGCTGTTGTCAACTTTGTCTTCAATGCCTGGAAAACAGATTCTCGCTCTTCTGACCATTCAAATGCAATTCCCTTTCGAGTCAGTTGGGTAAGTGGCACAGCAATTTTTGAAAAATCTTGAACAAATCTCTTGTAATAGCCAGCTAACCCCATAAAACTACGCACCTCAGTCACATTGGTAGGAGTTGGCCAATTTACAATTGCTTCAATCTTGTGCGGGTCAACAGAAATCCCTTCCTTTGTGATGATATGCCCCAGAAATGCCACCTCTAGTAGCCAGAATTCACATTTCTTCAGCTTTGCATACAATTTCTTTTCCCGGAGGGTTTGAAGGATCAAACGAAGGTGATTCTCATGAGCTTTTGCATTCTTCGAATAGATGAGAATATCGTCAATAAAGACCACTACGAATTCATCCAAATAGGGCTTAAAAATACGGTTCATCAAATCCATAAAAGCTGCTGGCGCGTTAGTGACTCCAAAGGGCATAACCAAAAACTCATAGTGACCATAGCAGGTTCGAAAGGCTGTCTTCTCAACATCCTCAGCCTTGACTTTTAATTGATGGTATCCAGACCGTAGATCAATTTTGGAAAAGACTTGTGCCCCGGTCGATCAAATAGGTCATCGATTCTTGGTAATGGATACTTGTTCTTGATTGTGACTTTATTAAGTTCCCTGTAATCGATACAAAGCCGAAGTGTTCCATCCTTCTTCTTTACAAACAGAACTGGCGCACCCCACGGAGACACACTCGGACGGATGAATCCCTTGTCCAATAAATCCTGCAACTGCATTTTCAATTCCTTCATCTCAACTGGCGACATCCTATACGGAGTCTTCGAAATGGGTTGAGTTCCCGGTGCTACGTCAATAGTAAACTCAATTTCACGGTCTATCAACTGCCCTGGCAATTCCTCAGGAAAGACATCCGAAAATTCACAAACAACTGGAATTCTGTTGGCATTCCCATCCACCACTTGCCCCTCCAAAATACTGCATAAATATCCCCGACACCCTTTCTGAATTAATTTACACGCCTTTGCCGCAGAAATCAAATAAGGTGGAGAAGTCACTTCCTGCCCCTGAACCATAAACTCTGATTGACCCGGAGGGCGGAAACTGATCTGTTTAGTCAAACAATCTATAGTCGCACCATATTCACCCAACCAATCCATCCCCAGAATGATATCAAAACAGGTCATGTCGAGCGGTAATAGATTGGCATATACCCGATTATCCCCAAACTCAAGTTCACAACCAAAATAAGCAGTAGTACAAAACATAAAGTCCCCCAAGGGTGAAGACACACATAACACGTAGGGCAGTGTTTCCTCAATTTTATCTAAGTTTTGTGCAAATAATTTCGACACGAAGGAATGAGTAGAGCCAGAATCAAATAAAACAAAAGTAGAATGACCATGAACCATAAATATACCTGACACCACTTGTCGATTCTGCAGACATCTCTCGAACCAATGCAAACACTCCTTTGTCTCATTGTCTTTCTTGCTATTAGGTTTGACCGGTGCCTTGGTGTTATTAATTGGTGTAGACCCATTGAACTTCGTAGCATTACTGTTCTCATTCGTTGATTCCTTTGGGGGCGATCCTTTATCAAATGCCCGCTTTTGCCATTAATCGATAACAGCTCCAGACTTCCATTGGCATATCATGATGCCTCTTCCCACATTCCGAACAATTGGGAATTGTACCTTGACTAGGAGCAAAAATATTTGAAGTCCCTGAGTTTTGTTTCTTGTTTGGTGGAGTAGTTGCTCCTTTCGACCATTGGTTGTTTTGCCTTTTTCCTCTCCATTCGGCAATCCGGTACGAAAAGAAGGTTCCTCACTATAATCTTGACCCTCTCCAAAGACGTCTACATAAGTAGGCAACTTTAACATATTGACTCGATCCAAAATTGCTCCTTGTAATCCCCCTTCAAATTTCCTTGCCTTCTTATAGTCCGTGTCCACCATATGCGGCGCGAACCGGGCTAGCTCCGCAAATTGGGCCTTATATTCAGCAACAGTCTTGTTCCCTTGTCTGAGAGTTTCAAATTCAGTCACCTTTTTATCTCGCATACTTTGAGGAAAGTATTTATCATAAAATAGCTCTAGAAATCTGTCCCATGTTAATCCTGGATGGGTTGTTCTCATTAGCATCCACCATCGGCGTGCTTCATCTTCAAAGGTAAAGGCAGCCAATTGCACCTTTTGAGCTTCGGTGCAAGGGAAAACTTCAAATAATTTCTCTATGCCCAACACACCAGGCCTCAGCTTTCATCGGTTCTATTCCGCCTTTGAAAGATGGTGGTTTCATCTTTTTAAACTCCTTAGTGAGAGTGATCGTTCGGTCTTCAGCATGGAACTCTAGTACTACCGGTAGAGGTGGCGGTTGTCCTTGTGGTTGTTGCTGCTGTGGTGGTTGTTGCTGTTGTTGCCGTATAGTCTCCGCCAGTTCCATAATCATTCTCTCCATCCTATCCAGCCGTGCGGCAGTAGCATCCTCTTGCTCCTCTGTCCTTGTTCTCACCATGACCTACATAATAGTCAATTATACACAATAGGCATAGTTTCATAGGGTTAGTATTATCAGAGTACACGTAATGTTGCCATCGAACTTGTCTAATATATGTAGGATGTCATGCATGATGCCTAACTCTTTTCTAGACACCCTACAGCTCAATGGATCCGTGTGTGAGATAGCAACTCGTGCTCTGATACCACTTGTCACACCCCAAACCTGCCCCAAAAGGTTTGGGCATGACCTATTCATAAATGGACCTATAATCTGGTAACCAAACCTATGGGGCCTTATCGGAAGCATAAACATACAACAAACATAAATACAACATACACCATTGAGCTATTTCTAATATGCCAGGATCTCATGTCTTATATACTTCATCAACAACAGTCAAGGTTTAGTTTTATAGTTCCAACCTCATGATTGGGCATATACAAAAAAACACAAAAGTCATATACAATAACTTGTGGATGGCATTCAAAAGGTAAACAAACATCTCCACAGTTTCACCAAAAATAAGTAGCTGGGATAGTGCCTGGACACGTAAAGCTCGACCAAGGGAAACGGCATCCTGAGCTAGGATTGACCACCTGGTGGGTGACCTACAGAAACAGACAAAACTGAGAGTGAGTCGGGCTCAGTGAATAGTAATACTTAAATAAAACATTGCTTAACTTAAACAGATTACATATCAATACATTAGTGCGATTAGTATTACATGCATATAATGGCCTTAGGCCTAATCTTGTAACATAGCTTGGTGGCTATAAGCCCTTGAAAATGGTGGCACGAAGCCCTTGAGACGTGTGGCATAATATTCTTGTAAACATTTTGGCACTGTGGCCCTTGTAACTTGATGGCCTTAAAGCCCTTGTAAATGGCATAAGCCCTTGTGATTGGCACGAGAACCTTGATTGGCACGAGGCCCTTGAAAATGGCACGAGGCCCTTGTACATGCTTTTCTTTACATACTTTTAGTATTAACATAAGTACAAACATGCTTGGAACATTAATCTAGTTGCCTTTCATGTCTTGAAACATCGATACAATTACATAACAGTTACATAGGTACTACTACTCACAGTGCTGTGATGACGTGCTATTTCCTTCTAGAGGGTGTCCTGCACACAATCATAACTTGCAAATTAGTTCTTCTTTTTCTCATATCATTGAGTAACCAGTTTCTGAATTATTACACTTCATATGCATCTGTCATTATTTGAAAATCGCCAAAGTACTTTAAAAACATTAGCAGAGGAGTGAGCATGCAAAACAGAAGAAAGCATTTCGTTTTCCTGAAAATGAGTCCCCCGCTCGAGCGGACTGTACATTTTGCCCCAAACTGCTGGGAGGTGGTTTTTCCCACTCGAGCGGGCTTTCCTCCGCTCGAGCGGACCGCGCAGACCCTGAAATTCTGAACTTCGAATTTTACATCATCAAACCATTCCTCATGCAATTCCAATGGAATCTATACTACCCAATCTCTATAACATGGATTCTACCGTGTAAACATGGCAAAGTGCACAAGATTAGAAGTTTAATCAAGCCATTCCTCACCCAATTCCATTCTTGGATTCAGGTTCTTCATGTTTAGTGAAACATAACACATACCAAACACATACCATAAAAGTTCATAGGGTTAGCATAAAATCAATAGTTGAAGTATAATTTCCATACCATACTTGAATTAGGTTGGAAAACAACCAAATGATGAGAACACCCCCTTCAATCAAACATAAATCATGAACAATTGTCCATTACAACCCTAGATCATCAAACATAAAGTATAGACAACTCTTCTACACAATTGGGAGGATAATTCTTATATATATATATATACTAAAGTTAACATACCTTAAGCTTGAGCTCCTAATTTAATCTCAATTCCTCCATTTGTTGACCCTTCTCTTTGCTCTCTTTCTTCTCCTTTTCTCAACCCTTAGGCCCTCCAAAGGATGCCTCACGTTTTTGATCAAAGATCAATAAGACTAAGTGTATAAATAGTCATAACTAATGGCATATAAGACAAAAATGAATCGTTTAATCATTCCGAAATTGAAATTTCGCGAACATATTTAAAATTACCTAAAAATTATGCTAATCATAAATATATAGTCAATTTCTGACAATTAAGCCATTAAGGCCTTCAATTTCTGATTCAAGCATCCTAATGGAACAGATACTTTTCTTGAGCAACAGATAGACATTCATACACATGCATTTCATTTTCTTAACCATAATTTTTCATGAAATTTTTCAGCAACATGTTAAAAGCACAAAACAAGGGTTGAAATATATCAAAAACATAGGCGAGGGTCGGGTCATTACAAATCCACACTACCTGTCAAGACTTACCACCGTATTTACCCCAAAACCATTTCATGAAAACATTTCTCAATTTTCTCTTCTCAATGCAAAGTTTTCAAATCAACATTCAAAACTCTTCATTATCAAATGAATTGATATGCCAATGCCATGATTAAAAATGTAATGCAATATTTCTTCCACACAATATTTCCATTGTGATCAAAACTTCCATTTCTCCTTTCAATACAAGTTTACAAGATGAATAAATACATTTATTTCAATTCATCAAGGGATAACATAATTCCCACATTTCAAACATTTCCAAAACCTCAACAATTATCTTATTCCATGGAAAACCATCATTTTTATGAAATAACTAAACAATTTTCAATCATCATTTATTTTGGCACACAAAATAAATATAACAACATATTCCAAAGATTTTCTACATCTTTCTTAAAAATCCTCTAATTTCTAGGTTTTCTTACCAAAACCATTCATCTTCAAATATTTGAGAAGATCTCACCAAAACATCTTTCTTTTATCAATATAGTTCAAAAATATAAATTTCTATTTTTAGACGGAAAAAGAAAATAAACCCATTTTCAAAATCATTCATCTTTTTGAATCAACAATATATTTTTTCAAAACAAATCAAAGAATGATTTCTAAAATCATTTAGATCTTGCAAAAATATATATATATATAACTCAAAGAAAATCCCTACTTATTAAATATTACTATTTTTTTTTTATCAAAATCCTCGTTTAAATGCAACATGGTAAATTTTCACCAATAGCCAAAATAGTTATCTCTAACATATTAATTAAAAGATAACAACATGGGTATATAATCCAACATATAACTATAACTTGGAATCTCCCATGATTCCCAACATTTAGAAACAAATCATATTCCTCATTTTATCAAATATGAACAACTACACTAGTTTTCATATCACAATCACGTCCGACAACCTCTCAAGGTCCATTTCTAACCGTGTCGGTTTTATTCCAACAAATACATTAAGTAAAATAATACCGTTAATGCCCAAGAAAACATCATTTTCTTTCCAAACTCATTCTCCTAGCATTATTCAACTATGACATCCTATATTGATCGAAAGTCCCAAAGTTAAACGTAATTTCTTTGTTTTCTTTAAAAATGCTCTTTTGGCCACATACCGGTAAAAATTTCAAAACTAATCTAATCGAAGTCCGTTTTTATTCAAATTAAAAACATAATTCTTTCATAACCTTACAATCGTATTCCAAGTTTACACTTTCGCAATTTGGGCATCAACTTTTTATTTTTCTCAAAATTTCTCTTTTAAGCAAATAAAACACAAATTTTTCAAAATTCTAATTAAATTATATACAACTCTAAACTCCATATAATCAAGCAAAAGTGCATAAATATGTGTAGGAAAAATCTCTACTTAACAATTTACACAATATTCTTCAATATCAATTTATTTTTCTCAAAAATAAATTCTAAAACTCAAGGATGAGATAAATATTTCAACCTTAATTTCTTAAAATAAATTATCTAACCATAATATGATGTAGATATAATCCATACAACTATTAAATTCTATTTTCGGATTTCTTTTACAAAATTAACAACACCAAATGATTTTTCCAAAATCAATCTCAAAACACCAACATTCTTAACCTTTTAACATAATTTTTTTTCCAAAAATTACCAAACAAAAATCTGAAAATATACATATATGCAATACCTCTTATAGTGATATATTTTCTCAAAATAATCCCAACATAACTCTAATGTAAAAATATGAAGAAAGTCCCTACCTCAAATATGAAAAAAAACAAATCTGAAAATGCAAACATCGCCCGATCATGAATCTGAGACTACCATTGCGTAGATCGTGACGAGCTCTCCAACTTTCATTTACAACACTTTTGTAAAGTCTCACTCTAAGGACTCCCATTCTAAGCTCAAAGCTTGAGCAACAATGGTGAATATAGAAAGAGAGGAAGAGAGACACACTCTGAGAGAGAGAGAGAGAGAGAGAGAGAGAGAGACGTTGAGAGAGAGAGGAATCAGCCAAAATGGAAAGCAAAAAGGAGGGAAAAAGAGAGAGAAGTGGGGAACAACCCCATGTGGGTTTGTTTCTTTTTTAATGATGGGTTTTTAAAAAACATAATTTAATTTTTGTAATAATAACTCAAAATTTTATAATATAAATTATAAAATGATATAATTTTTCTCACCACAAAAATATAACATTTTTGTACACCACAAAATATAATATTTTGCTCATTTCACAATACATACATGTTTCATTCTTTATAAAATATATAATTTTTCACCGTATGGTACACACCATAAATTTAAATTTTAAATATTTATTATAACCCTATATAATAAATAATAGAAACTCCCAAAGTGGTTACCACCAATCATATAATTAAAAAGGACCAAACATCCAAAACTCACTTTCAAATTCTGCTGTAAATTAAACTGAACAACAATCAGTCCGTGAATTTTCATAATATAAATACTCACCAATAAATTCTGAAATTTTTACCCGACGTACTAGACTCGTATATGAACAACATACAAAAATTTCATAATTTTCTGAGATCGGTAACTATTTTAAAAAAATACAAAACCAAACTATTTTCGCACAGAATTTACACAGCACTCAAATTCGAAAATTTGCTCAATTAAATTATGCACTGGCTATTTTTAAAAAAAAATTTATGAGTCATTACAAGGGATTTTTTTGCTGTTCTGGACTCGTCTCCTCAAGGGCTTCCTCCTGGTATGCTCAAAAGTAGATTTCGAGCACTTCGAAATCTGGGCACTTTCGAAAAAAAAACTCAATTTTTCACAATCCGGGCTCTGATACTAATTGTTGGGGATTGGGAGCACGCCAGAAAACACACACAAGCAATAACACAAGAGTTTTAACGTGGTTCGGCAATCCAGCTTACGTCCACGGGAGCGATATCACTATATATCAACAAGAGGAGGATTACACAACTCACATTCTCTGTCTCTCTATATAACTCAGTACTCACTCTCTCTTGTTGATATATAGGCGGTGTTTGGCATTCGGAAGTTCAGGCTATTATAGCCTCTTTTGGAAAATAAACCAAAAAGCGGTACTATTCATCATTTTTCCAAAAAAAAAAAAAATAACTCTTTGCGGACGGTGTAAATTTGAGCCTCTGTTATCCTGGACAAGACGATGTTAAACAGCAAGGGCGAAATTACCATTTTGCCCCTTTATATCAATTTTTAAAAATAAAAAGTTAGGGATAAATCTGTCATTTTAAATTTAAACATCATTTCAACACACTTTTCAATACAATAACTCAACTAAAAAATCATCTCATCTTTCCAAACACAAAAACTAAAATAGTCAAAAAGCCAAATAACCTACTAAAATAGCCACTTCCCAAACGAGGCCATAGTGATATCGCTCCCGTGGACGTAGGCTGAATTGCTGAACCACGTTAAAACTTTTGTGTTATTGCTTGTGTGTGTTTTCTAGTGTGCTCCCGATCCCCAACAATTGGTATCAGTATCTTGAATATTTCATTAATTTAGTATTTTTGTAATTTTTCATAATTTTATGTGTTTGTTCATAGTTTTGGTATATTTTATATAAAAGAAAATAATAAAACAAATTATATTATGTGTTTAAAATTATTATATTATATGTTTAGTATTTTATATAAAATTATATTAGTATATTATATGTTTAGTATTTTGGTATAAATTACATATTTTATATATTATTATAATTATATTATATTATAAAATAAAAATAATAACCAAAAACAATTTGATGTCGGCAACCAACCATCATCCATGGGAAGGCAACCAACCAAGTCAAGCTTCGCAGCCACCAACCATGTCAAGGGTCAAGAATGAAGACTGCTCAAGTCAAGAATTTCATCTCTCATCTCACCCACCATTTATACACATTAGAGTAGGTAGGAGAGCCTTCATTCTTGACTTGGGCAGCTTCCATTCTTGACCCTTGACATGGTTGGTGGCTGCCAAGCTTGACTTGGTTGGTTGCCTTCCCATGGGTGAATTAAACAAATCACCACCTTCACCCATGTAAGGTGATCCACAGCACATACTGCTGCTAATCTTGTCACGCCTAAATTTAACATAGTCTGCATCTCCTCACTGAGATGCTTGCACCCCTCGAAGCTAGGGATAATACACCAGAGATACAAGAGGAGGAGAGAATCCTACATCCTCAACTCAACTCACACCACTATCTGATTTGGAGAGAGCCTTTGCTCCTATCTCCCACAGATCTCTTCCACGCTTCTGTCTCGAATGCCTTCACTGAGACGCTATGCTTGAACTTGCGTAACCAAGATATTTTGACACCCCCTGATTGGATGTCCTACACCCCCTGCTCGGATGCCCTTGACTGTTATGCCTTATCTTGCAGGACAAGTCATTTGAGCAATAGAAAACTCGTTGTTCATCAACGTCCTCGGTCTTCTTTGCTCGGAGCTTTTCCTCTGAACTATCAGCCTTTGTCCTTTGCACTTCTGAACAACCTCCTAGAGTTTCCACATACGCTTGTTGTCTGTGCCTTTGCAATCCCTGATTTGTTGTCCAGTAGATTGATGATTGACAGTAGCTCCATCTGTCAAAGCATCGTCAGCTATGCAATTCCTTGCATAGTGAACATGGGAGCAACTAGAAAACTTCAGAGTTTGAAAAATCAACATCCTCAATTTTCCTTGCTCGGAGCTTATTTCTTGAACAACCAACCTTTGCTTTCTGCACTTTAGAACAACTTCCCAGCGATCTCATACGCCCGTTGTTTGTGCTGCAATCCTTGATGTTCGGTTCTATCTCACTTGTACGTCCGTACTGATGTTTGACAGTTAGCCCTTCTGCCAAGACAACTTTTACCGGTCTGTACAAGTTACCACTATGCAACTCCGTGCATAGTGCTCGCACCCATGGCTCTTAAGTGCTCATCGTGGCTCCATCTCTCCTCCTGTGCTCGAGCTCGCCTGAGAGATCCGCAACTACTCTGTTTCATTAAGAGGTGCGTTCGTTGCCACAAACATAAAGAAACCACCATAGACAAAAAAGACTTGCCACTCCTTGGCACGCACTCTTGCGTTTTATCTGTCTTAATTTCTCTGTCTAGAAGTTACTGTGAACTTTCAACAACCCGTTGCTACATACTCTTCTCGCGCCTCTGTACGACACTCTAGCGTACCCTTGCGCTGCTGCACGTCTGCATTTGTGCTCCTGCACTTAGTATGCTCCTCTGTAACTATTGTTCTACACGTCCACATACCATCAGTACCTACTCATATACAGTAGCTCCAACCGCCACAACATTTCCCTGAGCTTGTACTTGTTGCCAAATTATCTATCCGTTGATGAATGGTCTTCTCTTCTGATTGAACCTGATCCTCCGAACACCTCAACAACCAGGAAAGTTCCCAGGAAAGACTGGTGGGATCACAACCGGTCTCACTTAAGAACCAGTCTCCTTAGACAGTGTCTTTTTGACAGAATTTTCCTAGACATTGTTGATCTTGAGATAATCATGTACAATTCTCCTGATCACCCTCTGACCAATCCTGATCTTCCTTGATTTGCCATTTGATCAAGCCTGATCTCCTTTGGTCTTCAATGATCTATCTCAATCTGTATCTGGTTGTCCAATCTGGTTAGAATTTGCCCATTCTAACCTCTTCAGTGAATCTGCAGCGTTCCACAATATCCGGCAACCTTCCTTCGACTATTGAAGATGACAAACTCCCTTGTTTGACAATCTTTCAAAACCGTTCAGAATTTCACTATTCTGACCTCGCGGTTGCATCCGGAACGGTCCGTTTAGCTAGGACCAACCTTCGCTGCACTTCCAGGGACATCACTGAAAAATATCCCTGAAAGTTGGGCCACACCACAATTTTCTAAAAATTCTGGGCCAAATTGCAATTTTTAGAAGTTCAGGGAATATTCTGTGTACCAACAGAATATTCCGTCCACTGCACCTGATGCCGTCTGTCCCTTTAATCTGTCTTCTTTTTGTAGAAACTTCGATTCTAAAATCTGACCGTACGGATGTGTCCGGAATATTTCAAATAATCGGAAAACACTATTGGAACGCCAAAAACAGACTTCGAATGGCATAGATCTTGCCAAAACATTTTGTACGCCTCAGATCTGCGACAACACCTTAGCCGCGTTGCACCGAATAACTCTCTGCCCCCTCTGTTGACTGGTCAACTGCAAGCTGACGTGGCTAACACGTGGCTGGCACGTGTCTGACTAGACGCTGACGTGGCGATGACGCGTCGCTGATGTGTCTCGTCTTCTTCATGCAGGTGCGCGTGGAGCGCGTGGTGTGAAGCGTCATCTGCCTGCACGGCGCGTGGGGGCACGTGCTGAGGCTGGACCTCACGCGGTTTATTCTGTGGGCGCATGAGGGCGCGTCTGGGCTCCTATGGGGCTATGTTTTGTATATTTGGACTCCTCTCGTCGAGCTCTTACTCTTGGTATGCTCAGAACTTGATTTCGAGCAACTTGATTTCTGGACAGTTTCGAACAACACGTTGTTTTTGTTCCGAAATGCCACCGACCAGGCTTTGATACCACTTGTTGGGTTTTGGGATCCCGCCCAAGACCTTGTAGAAATCATAGTAAGCAGAAAAAACACACTCACATACAAGGAGACACAATATTTAACGTGGTTCGGCCTCAAAGCCTACGTCCACGGGAGAGTAACTAGTTATCACTATACCAATGGGAAGATTACAGAAAGATTACAATAGAGGAGGAGCTCACACTCTCCTCACTCAGCCCCTCCCCTGTCTCCCTCGCTCACACCGAGAGAGACGGTCTCTCTGCCTCACATCTCTCGCACTCTTTGGTTCACGGTTTGCTCACTCACAATTTCACCTCTATTCAACGAAAACTAATTACAGACTCAAAACCAAAACTGGCGGAGAAACTAATTTATTGTTGCATGCAAGTAATATAAATATAATAATATATATGTACGCTTGGTTGATTTGAATGCCGGCATGCCGACATCAAATTGTTTTTGTTTATTATTATTATATTATTATTATATGCCTATATAAGGCAATGTTTCTAGCAAGGGGGGAGGAGCAATGTGGAGGAGTTTGGAGGAAATTCTGGAGAGGCTGGAGAAGGAAAAAAAGGGAGAAAAGAAGAGAAGGCCAGCAGGGAGGAAAACAAAAGAAGGGGAGAGAAAGAGTCTGGAAAAAAAGAGAGAGGATATTTTATTTGATATTTTTATTTTCATTTCATCACTATATCATTCAAAAAAAAAAAAAAAAAAACCACTAAAGCTGTAATTCCAAAATTTGGACTAAGAATTGATAACACATTCCACAGACTTGAGAGTAATTAAAAGAAAGTTTGTGACTCAGAAAATTCATCATTTCCCAAAAAATGTGAGTTTTCACAAATTTTCATTTAATTTAAAAATGTAATATAATTTGTTTAAATACTTCATTTACTTCTTTTCATAACTATTTTTTTTTATCGCTTTAATGGGATGGCTACACCACCCACATATCTGCTGTAATTTAAATATTGTATATAAACTGTTGTAATTTATTACTTTAAATAATCTACTCCACCGGATGCTGTAATTTAAATATTGTATATAAACTGTTGTAATTTATTATTTTAAATAATTAACCTCCGGCGGTGAATAGTAACTCCAACGATGAATAGTAACTTCCGGCGGTGAATAGTACCTCCGTCTATTAATTTTGCTCGCTTTCTATAGCTTAATTTCAGCACTATTATATGTTATTTAGGGGGCTGTTTAATTTATTTCAATAATTTACGTTTTAAATATCAAGTTTGTTTGTACTAACCAATTAATCAACATCGCATAATCATCTCTGCAACCTCCTTCCATTCTTTGCTTATTTCGATTAAAAAGTTGTGAAAAATTAAGATTGTGGTTCAAGTATAAGAAATGAACTCTTCCATGCTTAATGGTTTAATCTCTTCGGATGTTTATTATCAAAAGTATAAAACGCTTTATGCTTAATGGTTTAATCTCTTTGGAGATTCACTATCAACGGCATAAAACGTTTTATGCTTAAGAGGTTCATTACCAAAAGTATACAACGTTCTATGCTTACTAATTTAATCTCTTAAAAGCATAAAACATTCTATACTTAACAGTTTAAATTCTTTGGAGGTTCACTACCCCAAATGTATACATATTCTCATACTAAAGCACAATCTTTTATTTTTTTCATTCTCTTTAATCATCAGTGTGTTTACTTTTAAGGGACTAATTGACCTTTGGAAATCACCAAGAAAAGTGTCATTATCACTTATTATCAAGTTTGGATTTTAAGTCATTATCACTCAAGTTTAGATTTTTCTAAGTCATTATCACTCTTTTGATTTTGACTAGTCCTTGTTGCACATCTTGAGTTTGACTTGAAATCCCTTATCGCATATAAATAAGTTTGACTCTTCCTTTGTAATTTCCCCCGAAGAAAATTTTCTCGGGTTAAGTTGATGCTTGTTTCTCTTTATTGCATTTTGGACTTAGTGGACGTAAATATCACTTTTGCACAAATAGGAGAAAAGATAAAGAAATGGACAAGTAATAAAAAAAGGCTAATAAAATTGGTTAAAACTGGATTACAATCGACATAAAGAACCAATATGATTAATTGAATTCGGTCGGACGTTATACCGAATTTATTGTGTCAAGACTTGCCTTACATCAATTATTGTAATAAATTAGACAGCCCCTTTCATTTATTATTCATTCGGTTTTGTAATAATTATTTATTCGGACATTTGGACATTCAGACCCTCTTGCGTGAGGGCATACAAATTTGTAATAATGTATATGTCTTCCAATCCCACGTCTTTCTCCCTTTTATTTACCAGCTTATGATGGTTAGATTAGGGACATCATGTTTAATTTAGCATACTCATGTTTACATCCACTTGTATTGTATGCACTGAGGCTCGATTCATCATTCGAATTCACATTGTCGTTTCAATACTTCTCTGAATACATGCTTAGACTACATGCGAGCAAATCATTTCACATGCCATATTCGTAGCCGAGCCTAGTAATTGCATATCACATGTGTTGCATTGTCACATTGTATAGTTAGGAATCATGCATATTTTCTAACTTGGTTTTGTAGCTTGTTCGCGGGATGTCAGTAAATATGTGAGTTGTTATGTTTTAGCATCCTACCTGTACATAATTTTCTTATTATGTTTAGCATTCTACCATGAGACTAATTGTTTAAATGATAAATTGTTTGAATGCATGTGGATGAAGGCTTGTTGCTTAAATTAGAATGATTCAACGAATATATGTTTTAAGCCCACTTTGTTAAGTGGCAAATTAAGCCCACCTGAGGTGGCAAATTCAAACCCTTTTCGAGAAACAAATATGAAATTGAATTGTTCCAATTTGAGCAAACTAATCTATACCTTATATGCTTCACATAATAAATTTTAGGATTTATTAAATAATCAAAATAAGAACATATATTGTACATAAAAACCACATCATGATTAGTAGAGGCCGATCTTTGATCGGGTGATTAGGATGTTCAATTATTGACTTTCCCCTCTCATACCTAAGTTTCCGAACCAAGACACTTTGGTAACGACGGACTAATGGCCTTTGGCACGAGTCATGGGTTTCCTAAATTTTCCAAAATAAATATTTAGGTGGCGACTCTGATATCTTGCAAAGCAGTCTATTTTTGGCATTTGATTCAAACATCGATTTTCCAAAAGAATTTGCCGAATTTGAACTCTTTTTGTATTTCTATTGTTTCACATTGCATTTATGAAATCAGAATCAGAACCAACACACAAGTGGAGTCCGAACTGTAAAGGCTATTTCATTCTCCCGAAAGGGAGCGCGAAAAGCCGAGCTAGAGTTTCTGGCAACTTTGCTGGGGATGAACTTTAGTACAAACAGTTCTTTTCTCCACTTGTGTGTTGGTTCAAGTCGATTTCTTATTGCGATTATTTAATAAATCCTAAAATTTATTATGTGAAGCATACAAGGTATAGACTAGTTTGCTCAAATTGGAACAATTCAATTTCATGTTTGTTTCTCGGAAAAGGTTTGAATTGGCCACCTTAGATGGGCTTAATTTGTCACTTAACAAAGTGGGTTTAAAACATATATTCGTTGAATCATTCCAATTTAAGCAACAAGCCTTCATCCACAGGCATTCAAACAATTTATCATTTAAGCAACGAAAACTAATTAGTTTTCTGAGTCTGTGGATGAAGGCTAACTATTCAACGAAAACTAATTAATTAATTGAACTAAACTAATTAATTAAACAAATTATATCACACTTTTAAATTAAATGAAAATTTACGAAAACACTACACTAATTAAGTAACACCGATTAATGAATTAAATTCTAATTAACTAAACTAATTGGCTATTTAATTACACTAATTAATTCATTATAAAATTCTAATGAACTAACTATTCAACGAAAACTAATTAATTAATTGAACTAAACTAATTAATTAAAAAAATTATATCACATTTTTAAATTAAATGAAAATTTGCGAAAACTCTATACTAATTAATTAACACCGATTAATTAATTAAATTCTAATTAACTAAACTAATTAGCTATTTAATTACACTAATTAATTCATTATAAAATTCTACTATACTAACTACTCAATGAAATTTTATCATGATCAAAAATTATATCATGATCAAAATTTTATGTTAATGGCGATCGAGCATGGTGTTGTTCAATTTGTTGGGATTTGGGATCCCGCCCAAGACCTTGTAAAAATCATAATAAGCAGAAAAAGCACACCCACACACAAGGAGACAATATATTTAACGTGGTTCGGCCTCAAAGCCTACGTTCACGAGAGAGTAACCGGTTATCACTATACCAATGGGGAGATTACAGAAAGATTACAATAGAGGAGGAGCTCACACTGTCCTCACTCAGTCACTCCCCTGTCTCCCTCGCTCACACCGAGAGAGACGGTCTCTCCGTCTCACATCTCTCGCACTCTTTGGTTCACGGTTTGCTCACTCACAATTTCACCTCTCCTCTCACCCTCCATTTATACACATTGGAATAGGTGGGAGAGCCTTCATTCTTGACTTGGACAGCCTCCATTCTTGACCCTTGACATGGTTGGTGGCCGCCAAGCTTGACTTGGTTGGTTGCCTTCCCATGGATGATGGTTGGTTGCCTTCCCATGGGTGAATTCAACAAATCACCCCCTTCACCCTTGTAAGGTGATCCACAGCACACACTACTGCTAATCTTGTCACGCCAAAATTCAACATAGTCTGCATCTCCTCACTGAGATGCTGCACCCCCTGAAGCTAGAGATAATACACCAGAGATACAAGAGGAGGAGGGAATCCTACATCCTCAACTCAACTCACACCACTCTCTGATTTGGAGAGAGCCTCTGCTCCTATCTCCCACAGATCTCTTCCACGCTTCTGTCTCGGATGCCTTCACTGAGACGTTATGCTTGAACTTGCATAACCAAGATATTTTGACACCCCCTGATTGGATGTCCTGCACCCCCTGCTCGGATGCCCTTGACTGTCATGCCTTATCTTGCAGGACAAGTCATTTGAGCAATAGAAAACTCGTTGTTCATCAATGTCCTCAGTCTTCTTTGCTCGGGGCTTTTCCTCTAAACTATCAGCCTTTGCCCTCTGCACTTCTGAACAACCTCCTAGCGTTTCCACATATGCTTGTTGTCTGTGCCTTTGCAATCCTTGATTTGCTGTCCAGTAGATTGATGATTGACAGTAGCTCCATCTGTCAAAGGATCGTCAACTATGCAATTCCTTGCATAGTGAACACGGGAGCAACTAGAAAACTTCAGAGTTTACACCAACATCCTCAATTTTCCTTGCTCAGAGCTTATTTCTTGAACAACCAGCCTTTGCTTTCTGCACTTCAGAACAACTTCCCAGTAATCTCATACACCCATTGTCTGTGCTGCAATCCCTGATGTTCGGTTCTATCTCACTTGTACGTCCGTATTGATGTTTGACAGTTAGCCCTTCTGCCAAGACAACTTCCACTGGTCTGTACAAGTTACCACTATGCAACTTCGTGCATAGTGCTCGTACCCATGGCTCTTGAGTGCTCATCGTGGCTCCATCTCTCCTCCTGCGCTCGAGCTCGCCTGAGAGATCCGCAACTACTCTGTTTCATTAAGAGGTGCGTTCGCTATCACAAACATAAAGAAACCACCATAGAGAAAAAGACTTGCCACTCCTTGGCACGCACTCTTGCGTTTTATCTGTCTTAATTTCTCTGTCTGGAAGTTACTGTGAACTTTTAACAACCCGCTGCTACATACTCTTCTCGCGCCTCTGTACGACACTCTAGCGTACCCTTGCGCTGCTGCACGTCTGCATTTGTGCTCCTGCACTTAGTATGCTCCTCTGCAACTATTGTTCTACACGTCCACATATCATCAGTTACTCGTATACAGTAGCTCCAACAGCCACAGCATTTCCCTGAGCCTGTACTTGTTGCCAAATCATCTATCCGTTGATGAATGGTCTTCTCTTCTAATTGAACCAGATCCTCCGAACACCTCAACAACCAGGAAAGTTCCCAGGAAAGACTGGTGGGGTCACAACCGATTTCACTTAAGAACCAGTCTCCTTAGACAGTGTCTTTTTGACAGAACTTTCCTAGACATTATTGATCTTGAGATAATCATGTGCAATTCTCCTGATCGCCCTTTGACCAATCCTGATCTCCCTCGATTTGCCATTTGATCAAGCCTGATCTCCTCTGATCTTCAATGATCTATCTCAATCTGTATCTGGTTGTCCAATCTAGTCAGAATCTGCCTATTCTAACCTCTTCAGTGAATCCGTAGCGTTCCACAATATCCGGCAACCTTCATTCGAGTATTGAAGATGGCAAACTCCCACGTTTTGACAATCTTTCAAAACTGTTCAGAATTTCACTATTCTGACCTCGCAGTTGCGTCCGAAACGGTCTGATTAGCTAGGACCAACCTTCGTTGCACTTCCGGGGATCTCACTGAAAAACATCCCTAAAAGTTGGACCACACCACAATTTTTCTAAAAGTGCAGGCCAAGTGCGATTTTGAAGTTCAGGGAATATTCTCGTTCAACGAATATTCCGCCCATCGCACGATCTGGTCGTCACTTCAATCTGCCTTCTTTTTACAAAAAGTCTGTCTCCAAAATCTGACTGTACGGATGTGTCTGGAATACTCCAAATAGTCAGAAAGCACTATTGGATCACCAAAAACGGACGCTGAATGGCTTAGATCTAGCCAAAACATTTTGTACGCCTCAGATCCGATTGCACCATACTGCGGCTTTGGATCCTTCTCCACGGAATTTGCATCATTGCCGTCGCCTTTGGATCTGCTCTCACGATGCCGGCGTGGCGATGATCGCTTTTGACATATCAGCCACGTGGCAATCCCTGTTGACGTGGCGCGACGTAGTCTGCCACGTGGCGATAATTTTGCCGCCACGTGCTCTTGGCGTGGATCGCGGACGGCGGCCACGTGGCGCGTTCTTGACATGGCTGGCCGAGCGACGACGTGTCGTTGATTGGGCGCCACGCGTCTCGTCTTCCTCCCCTGCCGCGCGTGTGGCGCGTTTCCCAGACTGGATCTACGCGCTGGTTGCCTGCACGGCGCGTGGCGGCGTGTTCAGTGACTGGGCCTTACGCGCCTTCTTTAGGAGGCGCGTGAGAGCGCGTCTGGTCTCATTTGGGTGTCTGCTTTGTATTTCTGGACTTCTCTCGTCGAGACCTTGCTCCTGGTATGCTCAAAACCTGATTTTGAGCAACTTGATTTCTGGGCAGTTTCGAACAACACACTGTTTTTGTTCTGAAACGCCACCGACGAGGCTCTGATACCAATTGTTGGGGATCGGGGGCACACCAGGAAACACACACAATAACACAAGAGTTTTAACGTGGTTCGGCAATCCAGCTTACGTCCACAGGGGCGATATCACTATATATCAACAAGAGGAGAATTACACAGCTCACACTCTTAGTCTCTCTATATAACTCAGTACTCACTCTTTGGTTCACAGTTTGCTCACTCACAATTTCATCTCTCATCTCACCCTTTATTTATACACATTGGAGTAGGTAGGAGAGCCTTCATTCTTGACTTGGGCAGCCTCCATTCTTGACCCTTGACATGGTTGGTGGCCGCCAAGCTTAACTTGGTTGGTTGCCTTCCCATGGATGATGGTTGGTTGCCTTTCCATGGGTGAATTCAACAAATCAAATGTGAAACAGTGGAAACACAAAAAGAAGTCCAAATTTGGCAATTTCTTTTGAAAAATCGATGTTTGAATCAAACGCCAAAAAAATAGACTGCTTTGCCAGATATTAGAGTCGCCACCTAAATATTTATTTTGGAAAATTTAGGAAACCCATGACTCATGCCAAAGGCCATTAGTCCGTCGTTACCAAAGTGTCTTGGTTTGGAAACTTAAGTATGAGAGGGGAAGGTCAATAATTGAACACCCCACTCACCCGATCAAAGATCGGCCTCTACTAATCATGATGTGGCTTTTATATACAGTATATGTTTTTATTCTGATTATTTAATAAATCTTAAAATTTATTATGTGAAGCATACAAGGTATAGACTAGTTTGCTCAAATTGGAACAATTCAATTTCATGTTCGTTTCCCGAAAAAGGTTTGAATTGGCCACCTTAGGTGGGCTTAATTTGCCACTTAACAAAGTGGGTTTAAAACATATATTCGTTGAATCATTCCAATTTAAGCAACAAGTCTTCATCCATAGGCATTCAAACAATTTATCATTGAAGCAATTAGCCTCATGGTAGGATGCTAAACATAATAAGAAAATTATGTACAGGTGGGATGCTAAAACATAACAACTCACATATTTACCGACGTCCCGCGAACAAGCTACAAAACAAAGTTAGAAAATATGCATGATTCCAAACTATACAATGTGACAATGCAACACATGTGATATGCAATTACAAGGCTCGGCTACTAATATGTGAAATGATATGCTCGCATGCGGTCTAAGCATGTATTCAGAGAAGTATTGAAATGACAATGTGAATTCGAATGATGAACCGAGCCTTAGTGCATGCAATACAAGTGGATGCAAACATGAGTATGCTAAATTAAACATAATGTCCCTAATCTAACCATCATAAACTGGTAAATAAAAGGGAGAAAGACGTGAGGTTGGAAGACATACATATTATTACAAATTTGTCTGCCCTCGCGCAGGAGGGTTTGAATGTCCAAATGTCCGAATAAATAATTATTACAAAACCGAATGAATAATAAATGAAAGGGGCTGTCTAATTTATTTCAATGATTTATGTGTTAAATATTAAGTTTGTTTGTACTAACTAATTAATCAATTTCGCATAATCATCTATGCAACCTCCCTCCATTCTTTGCTTATTTCGATTAAAAAGTTATGAAAAATTAAGATTGTGGTTCAAATATAAGAAATGAACTCTTCCATACTTAATAGCTTAATCTCTTTAGAGGTTCCTTACCAAAAGTATAAAACGCTCTATGCTTAATAGTTTAATCTCTTTGGAGATTCACTACCAAAGGCATAAAACGTTTTATACTTAGGAGGTTCATTACTAAAGGTATAAAACGCTCTATGCTTAATGGTTTAATCTCTTTGGAGATTAATTATCAACGGCATAAAACGTTTTATGCTTAAGAGGTTTATTACCAAAAGTATACAATGTTCTATGCTTATTGATTTAATCTCTTAGGGTATTTACCACCAAAAGTATAAAACGTTCTATACTTAACGGTTTAAATTCTTTGGAGGTTCACTACCCTAAATATATACATGTACTTATACTAAAACACAATCTTTTATTTTTCATTTCTCTTTATTCATCAGTGTGCTTACTTTTAAGGGACTAATTGACTCTTGGAAATCACTAAGGAAAATGTCATTATCACTTATTATCAAGTTTGGATTTCAAGTCATTATCACTCAAGTTTGGATTTTTCTAAGTCATTATCACTCTTTTGAGTTTGACTAGTGCTTGTTGCACATCTTGGGTTTGACTTGGAATCCCTTATCGCTTGTAAATAAGTTTGACTCTTCCTTTGTAATTTCTCCCGAAGAAAATTTTCTCGGGTTAAGTTGATACTTGTTTCTCTTTATTGCATTTTGGACTTAGTGGACGTAAATATCACTTTTGCACAAATAGGAGAAAAGATAAAGAAATGGACAAGTAATAAAAAAAGGCTAATAAAATTGGTTAAAATTGGATTACAATCGACATAAAGAACCAATATAATTAATTGAATTCGGTCGGACGTTATACCGAATTTATTGTGTCAAGGCTTGCCTTACATCAATTATTGTAATAAATTAGACAGCCCCTTTCATTTATTATTCATTCGGTTTTGTAATAATTATTTATTCGGACATTTAGACATTCAGACCCTCCTGCGTTAGGGCATATAAATTTGTAATAATGTGTATGTCTTCCAACCCCATGTCTTTCTCCCTTTTATTTACCAGCTTATGATGGTTAGATTAGGGACATCATGTTTAATTTAGCATACTCATGTTTACATCTACTTGTATTGTATGCACTGAGGCTCGATTCATCAATCGAATTCACATTGTCGTTTCAATACTTCTCTGAATACATGCTTAAACTGCATGCGAGCAAATCATTTCACATATTAGTAGCCGAGCCTAGTAATTGCATATCACATGTGTTGCATTGTCACATTGTATAGTTAGGAATCATGCATATTTTCTAACTTTGTTTTGTAGCTTGTTCGCGGGATGTCGGTAAATATGTGAGTTGTTATGTTTTAGCATCCCGCCTGTACATAAATTTTTTATTATGTTTAGCATCCTACCATGAGGCTAATTGCTTAAATGATAAATTGGTTGAATGCCTGTGGATGAAGGCTTGTTGCTTAAATTTGAATGATTCAATGAATATATGTTTTAAGCCCACTTTGTTAAGTGGCAAATTAAGCCCACTTAAGGTGGCCAATTCAAACCTTTTTCGAGAAACAAACATGAAATTGAATTGTTCCAATTTGAGCAAACTAGTCTATACCTTGTATGTTTCACATAATAAATTTTAGGATTTATTAAATAATCAGAATAAGAACATATACTGTATATAAAAGCCACATCATGATTAGTAGAGGCCGATCTTTGATCGGGTGAGTGGGGTGTTCAATTATTGACCTTCCCCTCTCATACGTAAGTTCCTGAACCAAGACACTTTGGTAACGACGGACTAATGGCCTTTGGCACGAGTTATGGGTTTCTTAAATTTTCCAAAATAAATATTTAGGTGGCAACTCTGATATCTGGCAAAACAGTCCATTTTTTTGGCATTTGATTCAAACATCGATTTTCTAAAAGAAATTGCCAGATTTGGACTCTTTTTGTGTTTCCACTGTTTCACATTGCACTTGTGAAATCAGAATCAAAACCAACACACAAGTGGAGTCTGAACTGTAAGGGCTATTTCATTCTTTCGAAAGGGAGCACGAAAAGCCAAGCTACAGTTTCTGGAGACTCTGTAAAATATAAGTTCATCCCCAGCAGAGTCACCAGAAACTGTTTGTACTAAAGTTGGCCTGAAGGGCAGAAAATGTGAAATGATTTATGGCCTCCTAGACCTTTTTTAGAGTGTTTTATACATTTGGTAATGAATCTCCTAAGTATAAAATGTTTTATGCCTTTGGTAGTGAATCTCCAAAGAGATTAAATTATTAAGCATAGAGCGTTTTATACTTTTGGTAAGGAACTTCTAAAGAGATTAAGCCATTAAGTATGGACGAGTTCCTTTCTTATATTTGAACCACAATCTTAACTAAATAATTTACCCCGCCAGATGAATAGTTATCTCTAGGCTCGGCTACTAATATGTGAAATGATTTGCTCGCATGCGGTCTAAGCATGTGTTCAGAGAAGTATTGAAACGACAATGTGAATTCGAATGATGAACCGAGCTTCAGTGCGTGCAATACGAGTGGATGCAAACATGAGTATGCTAAATTAAACATGATGTCCCTAATCTAACCATCATAAGCTGGTACATAAAAGGGATAAAGAGGTGGGGTTGGAAGACATACACATTATTATAAATTTATCTGCCCTCGCGCAGGAGGGTCCGAATGAACTAATGTGCCCTCACGTAGGAGGGTCCGAATGTCCAAGTGTCCAAACAAAGAATTATTACAAAGTAGAATGAATAATAATGAAAGAGGGTTGTCTAATTTATTACAATAATTGATGTAAGGCAAGCCTTGACACAATAAATTCGGTATAACGTCCGACCGAATTCAATTAATCATATTAGTTCTTTATGTCGGTTGTAATCCAATTTTAACTAATTTTATTAGCCTTTTTTATTACCTGTCAATTTCTTTATCTTTTCTCCTGTTTGTGCAAAAGTAATATTTACGTTCACTAAGTCCAAAATGCAATAAAGAGAAACAAGTATCAACTTAACCCGAGAAAATTTTCTTTGGGGGAAATTACAAAGGAAGAGTCAAACTTATTTACAAGCGATAAGGGATTCCAAGTCAAACTCAAGATGTGCAACACGGACTAGTCAAACTCAAAAGAGTGATAATGACTTGGAAAAACCAAAACTTGAGTGATAATGATTTGAAATCCAAACTTGATAATAAGTGATAATGACATTTTCCTTGGTGATTTCCAAGGGTCAATTAGTCCCTTAAAAGTAAACACACTGATGAATAAAGAGAAATGAAAAATAAAAGATTGTGCTTTAGTATAAGAACATGTATACATTTGGGGTAGTGAACCTCCAAAGAATTTAAACCGTTTAGTATAAAACATTTTTTGCTTTTGGTAGTAAATCCCCTAAGAGATTAAATCAGTAAGCATAGAACGTTGTATACTTTTGGTAATGAACCTCTTATAAACCTCTTAAGTATAAAATGTTTTATGCTGTTGGTAATGAATCTCCAAAGAGATTAAACCATTAAGCATAGAGCGTTTTATACTTTCGGTAATGAACCTCCTAAGTATAAAACGTTTTATACCTTTGGTAGTGAATCTCCAAAGAGATTAAACTATTAAGCATAGAGCGTTTTATATTTTCGGTAATGAACCTCCTAAGTATAAAACGTTTTATGCCTTTGGTAGTGAATCTCCAAAGAGATTAAACTATTAATCATAGAGCGTTTTATACTTTTGGTAATGAACTTTTGAAGAGATTAAGCCGTTAAGCATGGAAGAGTTCCTTTCTTATACTTCAATCACAATCTTAATTTTTCACAACTTTTTAATCGAAATAAGCAAAGAATGGAGGGAGGTTGCAGAGATGATTATGCGAAATTGATTAATTGGTTAGTACAAACAAACTTGATATTTAAAACATAAATCATTGAAATAAATTAAACAGCCCCCTAAATAGCATATAATAGTGCTGTAATTAATTAGTGTAGTGTTTTCGTATATTTTCATTTAATTTAAAAGTGTGATATAATTTGTTTAATTAATTAGTTTAGTTCAATTAATTAGTTTTCGTTGAATAGTTAGTTTATTAGAATTTTATAATGAATTAATTAATGTAATTAAATAACTAATTAGTTTAGTTAATTAGAATTTAATTAATTAATCGGTGTTAATTAATTAGTGTAGTGTTTTCGCAAATTTTCATTTAATTTAAAAATGTGATATAATTTGTTTAAATACTTCATTTACTTCTTTTTATAACTGTTTTTTTTTTATCACTTTAATGGGATGGCTGCACCACCCACATATCTGCTGTAATTTAAATATTGTATATAAACTGTTATAATTTATTACTTTAAATAATTTACCCTGCTAGATGAATAGTACCTTCGGCTATTTAATTAATTAGTTTGGCTCGGCTTTTCGCGCTCCCTTTCGGAAGAATGAAATAGCTCTTACAGTTCGGACTCCACTTGTGTGTTGGTTCTGATTCTGATTTCACAAGTGCAATGTGAAACAGTGGAAACACAAAAAGAGTCTAAATCTGACAATTTCTTTTAGAAAATCGATGTTTGAATCAAATGCTAAAAAAAATGGACTGCTTTGCCAGATATCAGAGTCGCCACCTAAATATTTATTTTGGGAAATTTAGGAAACCAATGACTTGTGCCAAAGGCCATTAGTCCGTCGTTACCAAAGTGTCTTGGTTCGGGAACTTAGGTATGAGAGGGGAAGATCAATAATTGAACACCCTACTCACCTGACCAAAGATCGGCCTCTACTAATCATGATGTGGCTTTTATATAAAGTATATGTTCTTGTTCTGATTATTTAATAAATCTTAAAATTTATTATGTGAAGCATACAAGGTATAGATTAATTTGCTCAAATTGGAACAATTCAATTTCATGTTTGTTTCTCGAAAAGGGTTTGAATTTGCCACCTCAGGTGGGCTTAATTTTCCACTTAACAAAGTGGGCTTAAAATATATATTTGTTGACTCATTCCAATTTAAGCAACAAGCCTTCATACATAGGCATTCAAACAATTTATCATTTAAGCAATTAGCCTTATGGTAGGATGTTAAACATAATAAGAAAATTATGTACAGGCGGGATGCTAAAACATAACAACTCACATATTTACCGACGTCCCGCGAACAAGCTACAAAACAAAGTTAGAAAATATGCATGATTCCTAACTATACAATGTGACAATGCAACACATGCGATATGCAATTACTAAGCTCGGCTACTAATATGTGAAATGATTTGCTCGCATGAGGTCTAAGCATGTATTTAGAGAAGTATTGAAACGACAATGTGAATTCGAATGATGAACCGAGCCTCAGTGCATGCAATACAAGTAGATGCAAATAGGGGTATGCTAAATTAAACATGATGTCCCTAATCTAACCATCATAAGCTGGTAAATAAAATGGAGAAAGACGTGGGGTTAGAAGACATACACATTATTACAAATTTGTCTGCCCTCGCGCAAGAGGGTCTGAATGTCCAAATGTCCCAATAAATAATTATTACAAAACCGAATGAATAATAAATGAAAGGGGCTGTCTAATTTATTACAATAATTGATGTAAGGCAAGCCTTGACACAATAAATTCGGTATAACGTTTGACCGGATTCAATTAATCATATTGGTTTTTTATGTCGATTGTAATCCAATTTTAACCAATGTTATTAGCTTTTTTTATTACCTGTCCATTTCTTTATCTTTTCTCCTGTTTGTGCAAAAGTGATATTTACGTCCACTAAGTCCAAAATGCAATAAAGAGAAACAAGTATTAACTTAACCCGAGAAAATTTTCTTTGGGGGAAATTACAAAGGAAGAGTCAAACTTATTTACAAGCGATAAGGGATTCCAAGTCAAAGTCAAGATGTGCAATAAGGACTAGTCAAACTCAAAAAAGTGATAATGACTTAGAAAAATCTAAACTTGAGTGATAATGATTTGAAATCCAAACTTGATAATAAGTGATAATGACATTTTTCTTGGTGATTTCCAAGGGTCAATTAGTCCCTTAAAAGTAAACACACTGATGAATAAAGAGAAATGAAAAATAAAAGATTGTGCTTTAGTATAAGAACATGTATACATTTGGGGTAGTGAACCTCCAAAGAATTTAAACCGTTAAGTATAGAACATTTTTTGCTTTTGGTAGTAAATCCCCTAAGAGATTAAATCAGTAAGCATAGAACGTTGTATACTTTTGGTAATGAACCTCTTATGAACCTTTTAAGCATAAAATGTTTTATGCCGTTGGTAATGAATCTCCAAAGAGATTAAACCATTAAGCATAGAGCGTTTTATACTTTCGGTAATGAACCTCCTAAGTATAAAACGTTTTATGCCTTTGATAGTGAATCTCCAAAGAGATTAAACTATTAAGCATAGAGCGTTTTATACTTTCGGTAATAAACCTCCTAAGTATAAAACGTTTTATGCCTTTGGTAGTGAATCTCCAAAGAGATTAAACTATTAAGCATAGAGCGTTTTATACTTTTGGAAATGAACTTCTGAAGAGATTAAGCCGTTAAGCATGGAAGAGTTCATTTCTTATACTTGAATCACAATCTTAATTTTTTACAACTTTTTAATCGAAATAAGCAAAGAATGGAGGGAGGTTGCAGAAATGATTATGCGAAATTGATTAATTGGTTAGTACAAACAAACTTGATATTTAAAACATAAATCAATGAAATAAATTAAACAGCCCCCTAAATAGCATATAATAGTGCTGGAATTAAGCTATAGAAAGTGAGGAAAATTAAATAGCCGGAGGCACTATTCATCTGGCGGAGGTACTATTTAAAGTAATAAATTATAACAGTTTATATATAATATTTAAATTACAGTAAATATGTCGGTGGTGCAGCCATCCCATTAAAGCGATAAAAAAAACAGTTATAAAAAGAAGTAAATGAAATATTTAAACAAATTATATCACATTTTAAAATTAAATAAAATTAGTGAAAACACTACACTAATGAATTAACACCGATTAATTAATTAAATTCTAATTAATTAAACTAATTAGCTATTTAATTATACTAATTAATTCATTATAAAATTCTAATGTACTAACTATTCAACGAAACTAATTAATTAATTGAACTAAACTAATTAATGAAACAAATTATATCACATTTTTAAATTAAATGAAAATTTGCGAAAATTCACATTTTGGAAAAATGACGAATTTTCTGAGTCACAAGCTTTCTTTTGACTACTCTCAAGTCTGTGGAATGTGTTCTTAATTCTCATTCCAAAATTTGAAATTACAACTTTAGTGGTTGTTTTTTGAATGGTGTATTGATGAAATAGAAATAAAAATATCAAAGAAAATATTTTATTTTCCCTCTCTTTTTTTTCTTCAGACTTTTTTTCTCCATATTTTTTTTTTCTCTCCTTTTTTTCTTCCTTTTTTTTTCTTTTCCTGAATCCCTCCTGCTGAGCCTCTCCTCCAGAATTCTTCTCAGACTCCTACAGAATGCCTCTCCAGAATTTCCTCCAAACTCCTCTACAATTCTACCCCGCCAGATGAATAGTACAATTCTAAAAAACAGCCGGGGGTACTATTAAGAGGTTCATTACCAAAAGTATACAACGTTCTATGCTTATTGATTTAATCTCTTAGGGGATTTACGACCAAAAGCATAAAATGTTATAGACTTAACGGTTTAAATTCTTTAGACGTTCACTACCCCAAATGTATACATGTTCTTATACTAAAGCACAATCTTTTTTTTTTCATTTCTCTTTATTCATTAGTGTGTTTACTTTTAAGGGACTAATTGACCATTGGAAATCACCAAGGAAAATGTCATTATCACTTATTATCAAGTTTGAATTTCAAATCATTATCACTCAAGTTTTGGTTTTTCTAAATCATTATCACTCTTTTGAGTTTGACTAGTCCTTGTTGCACATCTTGAGTTTGACTTGAAATCCCTTATCCCTTGTAAATAAGTTTGACTCTTCCTTTGTAATTTCCCCCGAACGACTTCAATGGTCTAAAAAAAGGTCTAGGAGACCTTAAATCCTCTAGAGATGCAATTCCTTTGGTGTTTGTCGTGCCCGAACGACTTCAAGTAGTCTGGTATAACCACCTGCCTGTGTTCGCAATAAATTCCTAGGAGACCAACTGTGACGGTGGAAACTAGAGTTCGAATGGCAAAGCCTAGAACGCAAAAGTTTGGAATTTCCAAGACTAAAGTCTGCTTTAAATACCCAGGGGTGTATCCCCGGCTTGAAATCTGTATGGCAGCTCCATAAGTTGAGGTAGCGTATATACGCCTCAATTCTGGGTACTGAACCAACCTAGTGTGTCACCCCGTTGGAGAATAGGGAAAGTTGTGAATATGATCAGGAAAAAAAGGGGCATCTGTGACTTCTACATGTAAAGGTTACCCCTTGTCAGTAAGAAATCAATCTACCATAGCTTCTTCTATTCACGTAAGATGCGTTTGGACTTTGAATTTACCTTTGCTCCTTTCATGTGAATGATGCTAGATTTGATGTTTACTTAGTTAAAACCTTCCCCCTTTCCTCTTGCGTAAGACGCGTTTGGATTGCAAATTGATTAAAAATAGTAAGTGCACCTGTCTGTTTACACCACGCCACCTCTTCTCGTGTAAGACGCGTTTGGAAAGCATATTCCTCCTCTCGCGTACCGCGCGTTTGGATCTCAAATACTCCTCTCGCGTACCGCGCGTTTGGATCTCAAATACTCGTCTCGTGTACCACGCGTTTGGATCTCAAATACTCCTCTCGCGTACCGCGCGTTTGGATCTCAAATAATCGTCTCGCGTACCGCGCGTTTGGATCTCAAATACTCGTCTCGCGTACTGCGCGTTTAGATCTCAAATACTCGTCTCGCGTACCGCGCGTTTGGATCTCAAATACTTCTCTCGCGTACCGCGCGTTTGGATCTCAAATACTCCTCTCGCGTACCGCTCGTTTGGATCTCAAATACTCCTCTTGCGTACCGCGCGTTTGGATCTCAAATACTCCTCTCGCGTATCCCGTGTTTGGATCTCAAATACTCCTCTAGCGTACCCCGCGTTTGGATCTCAAATACTCCTCTCGCATACTGCGCGTTTGGATCTCAAATACTTCTCTCGCGTACTGCGCGTTTGGATCTCAAATACTCCTCTCGCGTACCCTGCGTTTGGATCTCAAATACTCCTCTCACGTACCGCGCATTTGGATCTCAAATACTCCTCTCGCGTACCGCGCATTTGGATCTCAAATACTCCTCTCGCGTAATACGCGTTTGGATCTCAAATACTCCTCTCGTGTACGACGCGTTTGGATCTCAAATACTCCTCTCACGTAATACGCATTTGGATCTCAAATACTCCTCTCGCGTACGACGCGTTTTGATCTCAAATACTCCTCTCGTATAAGACGCGTTTGGATCTCAAGTTCAAATACTCCTCTCGCGTAAGACGCGTTTGGATCTCAAGTTCACATACTCCTCTCGCGTACGATACGTTTGGATCTCAAGTTCACTTTCTTCCTCTCGCGGATGAAGCGTTTGGATCTCACATTCACTACATCAAACATTTATGCGTTCATTCAGTGTCACATCATTGTCTTGTTTTGCATTTCATTGCATGATCATAAGTTGTGTTTTGCATTTCATTGTATGATCATAAGTTATGTTTTATATATCATTCTGCATATTGCTCCTGAACCACGTAGGTTTGATTCCTTGCAAATGGGATACGTAGGCAACCTTCTGGTTCAACCACTTGCATTTGCACATTTGTTTGTTTGCCTAAGTCTTACGGCTTTTTCAAAAGGGTCGTCTTCGGGCTTTGACATTCACTCACGTCATGAAATGACTTCGAGCTCTGTCAAAGAAGGACAACTGTAGACACCCTATTTTGACTGGCCCTAAGACTTAGGCGCTTTCTTTTGATTACCTGATAATGACAATTAGAATGTGTTTCTCACAGAATTCTCAGTAAAAGAGATGGAATTTGAACTTTAATCCCAACCTTCACTATTATGGCCAAATTATTTTAAAATATTGAATATTTCATTAATTTAGTATTTTTTTATAATTTTTCATAATTTTATGTGTTTGTTCATATTTTTAGTGTATTTTATATAAAATAAAAAAATAAAACAAATTATATATGTGTTTAAAATTATTATATTATATGTTTAGTATTTTATATAAAATTATATTAGTATATTATATGTTTAGTATTTTGGTGTAAATTATATATTTTATATATTATTATAATTATATTATATTATAAAATAAAAATAATAAAAAAAATGATTTGATGTCGGCATGCCGACATTCAAATCCACCTGATTGTATATACATATATATATATTATTATATTATTATATTATTTTTATATCATTTGCCTATATAAGGCAATGATATTCAGGAGGAGTTTGGGGGGAGGCATTCTGAAGAAGGAATTTTGGGGGAAAGAAAGGCTAGCAGGGAAGAAAAAAATAAAGAGGGGGAGAGAAAAAGTTTGAAGAAAAAAAAAGAGATGAGGGAAAATAAAATATTTTCTTTGATATTTTTATTTCTATTTCATCAATACACCATTCAAAAAACAACCACTAAAGTTGTAATTCCAAATTTTGGACTGAGAATTGAGAACATATTCCACAGACTTGAGAGTAGTCAAAAGAAAGTTTGTGACTCAGAAAATTAATCATTTCCCCAAAAGGTGAGTTTTCGCAAATTTTCATTTAATTTAAAAATGTGATATAATTTGTTTAATTAATTAGTTTAGTTCAATTAATTAATTAGTTTTCGTTGAATAGTTAGTACAGTAGAATTTTATAATGAATTAATTAGTATAATTAAATAGCTACTTAGTTTAGTTAATTAGAATTTAATTAATTAATCGTTGTTAATTAATTAGTATAGCGTTTTCTTAAATTTTCATTTAATTTAAAAATGTGATATAATTTGTTCGAGAAACAAACATGAAATTGAAAGTTAAGTGGCAAATTAAGCTCACCTAAGGCGGCCAATTCAAACCTTTTTCGAGAAACAAACATGAAATTGAATTATTTCAATTTGAGCAAACTATCTATACCTTGTATGCTTCACATAATAAATTTTAGGATTTATTAAATAATCAGAATAAAAACATATACTGTATATAAAAGCCACATCATGATTAGTAGAGGCCGATCTTTGATCGGGTGAGTGAAGTGTTCAATTATTGATTTTCCCCTCTCATACCTAAGTTCCCGAACGAAGACACTTTAGTAACGACAGACTAATGGCCTTTGGCATGAGTCATGGGTTTCCTAAATTTCCCAAAATAAATATTTAGGTGGCGACTCTGATATCTGGCAAAGCAGTCCATTTTTTTGGCATTTGATTCAAACATCGATTTTCCAAAAGAAATTTCCAGATTTGGACTTCTTTTTGTGTTTCCACTGTTTCACATTTGATTTGTTGAATTCACCCATGGGAAAGCAACCAACCATCATCCATGAAAAGGCAACCAACCAAGTCAAGCTTGGCGGCCACCAACCATGTCAAGGGTCAAGAATGGAGGCTGCCCAAGTCAAGAATGAAGGCTCTCCCACCTACTCCAATGTGTATAAATGGAGGGTGAGAGGAGAGGTGAAATTGTGAGTGAGCAAACCGTGAACCAAAGAGTGAGTACTGAGTTATATAGAGAGACAGAGAGTGTGAGTTGTGTAATCCTCCTCTTGTTGATATATAGTGATATCACTCCCGTAGACGTAGGCTGGATTGCCGAACCACGTTAAAACTCTTGTGTTATTGCTTGTGTGTGTTTCTTGGTATGCCCCCGATCCCCAACAATTGGTATCAGAGCCTTGTCGGTGGCGTTTCGGAACAAAAACAGTGTGTTGTTCAAAACTTCCCAGAAATCAAGTTGCTCAAAATCAGGTTTTGAGCATACTAGGAGCGAGGTCTCTACGAGAGGAGTCCAGAAACGCAAAGCAGACACCCAAAGGAGACCGGACGCGCCCTCACGCGCCTCCTAAAGAAGGCACGTGAGGCCCAGTCGCTGAACGCGCCGCTACGCACCGTACAAGCAACAAGCGCGTAGAACCAGTCTCGGAAACACGCCACACGCGCGGCAGGGGAGGAAGACGAGACGCGTGGCGCGCAGTCAGTGACACGTCGTCGCCGCATCAGCAGCCACGTCAGCAGTCCACGTCAGTAGCCACGTGGCAGCCAGGTTATCGCCACGTGGCAGACCACGTCACGCCACGTCAACAGGGATTGCCACGTGGCTGACACGCCAAGATACCATCTCGCCACGCCAAGATCCGCAGGGCAGATCCGGCGGCGACGGCAATGGTGCAGCAGGAGGGAAGGATTCAGTGCGCGGGCGTGGTGCGTACCATGATCTAAGGCGTACAAAATGTTTTTGGCTAGATCTAAGCCATTCGGCGTCCGTGTTTGGTGATCCAATAGTACTTTCCGACTATTTGGAGTATTCCGGACACATCCGTACGGTCAGATTTTGGAGACGGAGTTTCTGTAAAAAGAAGACAGATTGAAGTGACGGATGACATCAGGTGCAGTAGACAGAATATTCTATTGGAACGTGGAATATTTCCTGAACTTCTGAAAATTGCAATTTGGCCCAGAATTTTCAGAAAAATTGTGGTGTGGTCCAACTTTCAAGGATGCTTTTTAGTGAGATTCCCGGAAGTGCAGCGAAGGTTGGTCCTAGCTAATTGGATCGTTTCGGGCGCAATCGGGAGGTTAGAATAGTGAAATTCTGAACGGTTTTGAAAGATTGTCAAAACATGGGAGTTTGCTATCTTCAATACTCGAAGGAAGGTTGCCGGATATTGTGGAACGCTGCGGATTCACTGAAGAGGTTAGAATTGGCAGATTCTGACCAGATTAGACAACCAGATACAGATTGAGATAGATCATTGAAGACTAGAGGAGATCAGGCTTGATCAAATGGTAAATCGAGGGAGATTAGGATTGGTCAGAGGGCGATCAGGAGAATTGCACATGATTATCTCAAGATCAACAATGTCTAGGAAAGTTTTGTAAAAAAGACACTGTCTAAGGAGACTGGTTCTTAAGTGGGACCGGTTGTGACCCCACCAGTCTTTCCTGGAAACTTTCCTGGTTGTTGAGGTGTTCGGAGGATCTGGTTCAATCAGAAGAGAAGACCATTCATCAAAGGATAGATGATTTGGCAACAAGCATGTGCTCGTGGAAATGTCAGGTCATGGAGCTATCAGATATGAGTAGGTATTGATGGTATGTGGACGTGTAGAACAATAGTTGCAGAGGAGCATACTAAGCGCAGGAGCACAAATGACGCAGCGTCGATAGTGCAAAATACGCTAGAGTGTCGTACAGAGGCGCGAGAAGAGTGTGTAGCAACGGGTTGTTGAAAGTTCACAGTAACTTCCAGACAGAGAAATTAAGACAGATAAAACGCAAGAGTGCGTGCCAAGGAGTGGCAAGTCTTTTTCTCTATAGTGGTTTCTTTATGTTTGTGGCGGCGAACGCACTTCTTAATGAAACAGAGTAGTTGCAGATCTCTTAGGCGAGCTCGAGCGCAAGAGGAGAGATGGAGCCACGATGAGCACTCAAGAGCCATGGGTGCGAGCACTATGCACGGAGTTGCATAGTGGTAACTTGTACAGACCGATGGAAGTTGTCTTGGCAGAAGGGCTAACTGTCAAACATCAGTACGGACGTACAAGTGAGATAGAACCGAACATTAGGGATTGCAGCACAGACAACGGGCGTATGAGATCGCTGGGAAGTTGTTCTGAAGTGTAGAAAGCAAAGGTTGGTTGTTCAAGAAATAAGCTTTGAGCAAGGAAAATTGAGGATGTTGATGTAAACTCTGAAGTTTTCTAGTTGCTCCCGTGTTCACTATGCAAGGAATTGCATAGCTGACGATGCTTTGACAGATGGAGCTACTGTCAATCATCAATCTACTGGACAGCAAATCAGGGATTGCAAAGGCACAGACAACAAGCGTATGTGGAAACGCTAGGAGGTTGTTCAGAAGTGCAGAGGGCAAAGGCTGATAGTTCAGAGGAAAAGCTTCGAGCAAAGAAGATTGAGGACATTGATGAACAACGAGTTTTCTATTGCTCAAATGACTTGTCCTGCAAGATAAGGCATGACAGTCAAGGGCATCCGAGCAGGGGGTACAGGACATCAAATCAGGGGGTGTCAAAATATTTTGGTTATGCAAGTTCAAGCATAGCGTCTCAGTGATGGCATCCGAGATAGAAGCGTGAAAGAGATCTGTGGGAGATAGGAGCAGAGGCTCTCTCCAAATCAGAGAGTGGTGTGAGTTAAGTTGAGGATGTAGGATTCCCTCCTCCTCTTGTATCTCTGGTGTATTATCTCTGGCTTCAGGGGGTGCAAGTAGACTATGTTGAATTTAGGCGTGACAAGATTAGCAGTAGTGTGTGCTGTGGATCACCTTACATGGGTAAAGGGGGTGATTTGTTGAATTCACCCATGGGAAGGCAACCAACCATCATCCATGGGAAGGCAACCAACCAAGTTAAGCTTGGCGGCCACCAACCATGTCAAGGGTCAAGAATGGAGGCTGCCCAAGTCAAGAATGAAGGCTCTTCCACCTACTCCAATGTGTATAAATTGAGGGTGAGAGGAGAGGTGAAATTGTGAGTGAGCAAATCGTGAACCAAAGAGTGTGAGAGATGTGAGGCGGAGAGACCGTCTCTCTCGGTGTGAGTGAGGGAGACGGGAGAGTGGCTGAGTGAGGAGAGTGTGAGCTCCTTCTCTATTGTAATCTTTCTGTAATCTCTCCATTGGTATAGTGATAACTAGTTACTCTCCTGTGGACGTAGGCTTTGAGGCTGAACCACGTTAAATATTGTGTCTCCTTGTGTGTGGGTGTGTTTTTTCTGCTTACTATGATTTCTACAAGGTCTTGGGCGGGATCCAAAATCCCAACACTATATACCTGACCAAAAATGATTACACATCAACTATCTTCTCGGCAAACCTAACATGTGTGAACATTGTTGTATATATACAAACAAATACACAATTGAAAAGTCACCGCATGATAACCATGATTATTAGAATTTCAATCGTACGACTTGAGTTGGGTTATACAATTCAGATCATATTAAGATTTTAAATTTTTTTAAAGTGACTACGATCCTAATTATAAAATCACGTACTTGGCGAAATCTATTCTCTTTACCAATTAGAGATGTACATCGTGAATAGGAAGCTAGGTTGTGTGCTTCAACAACACCACCCCAACACTCATTTTGAAATATGAACCAAGCCCAAGAATTTTACCCGTGTAGGTAGCTTTGTTGACTCATGACGCTTCAAAGATAAGTTTGTAAGATTTTATTTTTAACTGGGTTACCAATGACTATGTTTTGTTTTATAGGGAGTGGAGGAAGTAAAAGCTAAGAGCATTGCTCAGTAAAATAAGAAGGGTCTTTTTTTCATAAGTTAATATGTTTCAAGTGTTTGATGATTGTCCTCAGTGAAGGAGTGGCAAAGGGAAGGCTGAGGAGGGGCGGGATGGGTGGAGGAGAGGCAGGGAAGGTGGTTGAGGATGGACCTGCTACCGTTGCAGCCTAGATCATCATTTATCTATCCCCTATCGACAATCAACTCAACCTATATCAAAACTAGCAGTATTAAAGAAAGGGAGGAATAGTTGAAGGCGATGGGAGCGAAATGTATTTTTTATGACTTGATGAGTTAATTGTATTTGTTAAAAACCTTTAAGGATGTTATTATAATTTACCCAAATATTAGATGTACAAATAAATATTGGCCTATTATGTCATTTGTTTGTTTGTTTGTTTGTTTTTTTTCCTCAACATTCTTGGTAGTTATATTTGTTAGTAAAATTAATGTATGTACATATACCACTTAAAGGAGTCGTCGCTTATTCATCAGCTTGAACCCCTAAATTTTCCTCATTTGTTTTGTTACTCAATTATGTACCAATTTGCATGCTTGTGCTAAGTTTGGTTATACATGTAAAATTTTGTTTTGGTTAGAGAAGTTACATTTGCATGATCAAGTTTGTTTTTTGGTTGTACCATTTGTAAGATCTTATAATGGTTTGACTATCCAATTAATTATAGACCATCTTTAAACCATCATTAAACCATCATTAAACATCTCTTCAACTAGCATTTTATAAGATAGATTATTGCAGAGAATCTTGATTTCATAATAATAGGTCAAAAAAAAAAGTCAATATTGTCTATCTACAAAATAAAAATAAAAATACAGATGCATTATACGAGTTCCATTTATTAAACTTGAGTTGATAAATTAAAGTTGAGAGATTTGATGTAGACAATTATGAACACAATTAGGGCTGGATTTGAGCTAACTCTCAACTTAACTTAACCCGTCCAAGTTATACTTTACTAACCATGCTCAAACCACAAATATATAATCTCATCATCATTGAATAAAAGTGTGAAGAGAAGAGAGGCAAACTGTACCACAGCAAGAGTTGAAGAAAATTGGGCTTCAAGAGCCGAAACTCATTTGGGCCAATTAAATTTATGTGGTTGGTAGGCTTAATTTGGATAGTTAAAAGTTGTGTTGAAATTGAAAGACCAATCTAGCATGGTTTGGATGCAAATTAAACCAGCCCAAACCAAGTGCACGTGGCTCTATGCAAAATTGGATCACTTATCTATCTACTAGTGAGAAGGCCGCGTCCCACGCACATAACTTATTTCTAATACAATTAATTTTAATTAATTAATTTATTTTATTTTATAAATAAAAATAATAAATATAAATAAAATATTTTAAATAGATTTCGTTGTTTAATATAATTAGTTTATACAATATATCTAATATTTATATTGTTGATTTGATGAAAAAATATATATAATTTATATTTTGGTCATGGTATCAATTGCTTTTAATCTTCAAATAATACTAAAAAAAATTTATGATTTCAATATACATTTAACATATTTTCATATAATTATATATTTTTATTGTAAACATATTTTAATACATTAAAATTTTACTTTTTTCTTAGAGATAAGTATAAGCAATGTTAAAGTGATTTAATTTTGTTATCACTTGTAATTTAAATTTAAATTTAAACTTTGTTAGATATCCCATTTAGAAATTTTTCTACTTGTGCTGAACTAAATGTGCCTTTGTCTTTGTCTTTATCTTTGTAGGATGGTGTAGTGTTTGAGACTGTTCTATTCTTTTTCATTCAAACCCTATCCTTAGATAATTTTAGTATTGGTATAGATAATTAAATAGACAAAAATGAGGGTAGTAAATATTACCATAGGTAGTGTCCATATTAATTTTTTTTTCCGCCCAACACTAAAAAATAATTATATATCTTTTTATTTCATCCTAAGCAGATATAATCTCACTCAATCTATTCAATTATTTATCCTGTCTATAATCATATCATTTTACAATCCTATTTATGATCTTACAAATAATCTAATCTTATAGTATAACTTTATCACTCATAATTTTATCAAAAATCTCATCGTATCTAATCTTATAGTATAACTTTATCCCTCACAATCTTATTAATAATTTCATCATATTTAATCCTATAATATAACTTGATTCCTCGCAATGTTATCAAAAATCTTTTCATATATAATCTTATAGTATAATCCGTATCTTATCTCATAAATAAAAAACAATACTGTATATATATATTTATATATAAATATTTATGATATTTAAATTGGGAAAAAATAATATACATATAATATTGAATCAATTTTAATAATTTTTCCCACCATATGTGACAAAGGATGTGGTCCCTATGTCTGATGTATCAATCAAAATATGGTAATATTACACCATGTTACGTATTTTTATAATAAATGTTATGTATTTTTGTAACAAATATTATATACCTTTTTGTAAGAATTACGACTATTTATGGTTTAGAAATAAAGTTTTCCATTTTATGTTAGTGTTATGCATTGTTTTTTTTTAGTAATGTTATATATTTTTTAGGACAAACTTCACTTTACCCCATGTGGCTTGAGTCGAGTGCAGTTTATTCCATGACATTCGAAAATCACTACATAACCCCCATTTGGTTTCTAGACCAAAGCGCATCGTCAGCTTTTCCATCTAAATTAACGGAATGTGAGGCTCACACATCTATAAGGATAGTAAGTTGATTTTTAAGACTAAATTACTCCTCATTCACCTTCAAATTTACAAAATATACCATTATCCTAAAAATCAATTACATGTATATACATATATATATATATATATATATACACATACAAATAGAGGGAATGACAGAGGAGAAGATGGAGAAATTGTACAAATCAATCTCCTCACCATCCTAGAGCTACTGACACTCCATTTCCCTTCGTCATACCCTCATAATAGACCAACATGTACACGATCTAGAAAATATTCACAATTTGGAAGTTGTTTTTTGATTACTATGATTTGGAAGTTTGATTGACAATTTGTTTTGATTTTTTCATTAGCACTGTGTATATATAGATATGCCCTATATGTAACAATGTATAATATGGGATATAAATACATATATATACGCAGATATAAGTATATTTAGAAGTTAACTTTTGCACTGTTTCCATATACATTGTGTATATAGTATATGTGTGTGTCAATTTCCGACCATACTGCCAATCAGGCACTCAGCTGGAGAACACTGGCAGAATAGATTAAGCCCGAACGACCTGTCACAAAAAAAAAAAAAAAGAGATTCTGGTGGTGGTTCGTCCACCCAGGGGCACTCTGACGATCAAGTCAGTTATCTCTCAAAGATAGCAAAAATGCTTAACTCACTATTCAGAGCATAAAAAGTATACTTTAGACTCATGAGGGTGCCTCTCTTTTATAGCCAACACTTACCTAATCCCAATAGAAGCCTAGCTCCAATGGATTTTGGAATATTGCTAATCTTGGACTTCCAGTAGTGTAACAAGCCCGTGAGGGACCTCGGCTATAGTTCGGACTCCTCTTTTTTGTTTGTATTGCGGTTCTTAATCTGAACCAAAGAGTCCAACTCTGGCAAATCATTTTGAGAAAAACAGATTTTGAAAAGAAGTGCCAAACATGGACTGCTTTGCCAGATACAGAGTCGCCACCTAAATATTTTTAAAAATGGGGAAATTTAGGAAACCCTGACTCGGTGCCAAAGGCCACGTGTCTGTCATCACCAAAGCTGTCTTGGCTCGGGAGCTTGGGTACGATCGGGGAAGGTCAGCTATGAGCACCCCGTTTCGCCCGGTCCGAAGACCGGCCTCTACTAACCATGATATCCGATTTTGAAAACATTATGTGTTCTTGTTCCAATTATTAGCCTAGAATTACTATGTTATGCGCGCAGCAAATAAGTATAGACTAGATTGCCTAATTTGGAAATAATCATTGCATATCCGTTTGTTTTGAAAGTGATTTGGAATTTGCTACTCGCAAGTAGGCTAAAACACGGATTTCAATGAGTTTTTCCAACTCAAACAATCCAACCTTCACCCACAGGCATTCAAACAGTTTATCTCATGTAAGCACTTAGCCTCACGGTAAGCATACTGTCATGTTAACATTCACACGCATGCGAGATGCTAAAGCATAAATACTCACATTGTACTCCGTGCCAAAACAATAAACTAGTTAGCAAATATGCATGCCCTAGTTCATGTTAGAGTGACTAATGTATCGCATACAGAATGTAATTAGGATAGGCTCGGCTAACCCTAAAATGGCATGTGAAATGCAATCATTCGGTGCACGTATTTAAGTTAGATTTGAAGTACAAATGCAATTAGCATGATGTACCGAGCCCGGTGTATGTCAACAAATGCATGGATGCACGCGTGCATAGCATAAGGTATGCTAAAATAAACGTGCCTTAATACTAACCATCGTAAGCGGGTAAATAAAAGGGAAGAAAGAAATGAGGGTTGGAAGACATGCACGCCACTCACACACGCTTATTACAGTTTTGCCCTCGCCCGGAGGGACCAAAAGAATATACAAATTAATTAACTATGCAAGCTAATTAAATATTACAGATCAATTAAATCAACTAAACAAATTAATTAATATAATTAAAACAGTAAAGCCCTCGGGAAGCGGGTTAGATGCAGCGCATGCTCGGGACTTGCTCGGAATCGCACTGCCATGCATAGTCTGCCTCTGTTTTTCTTTTGCTCTCGAAACCGCCAAAGTCTCAGGAATACCTCTCAGGACACTGGGGGATACCACCCGCTGAGTAGAATTACCACCGGCAATAGGATGTGGCCATCGGCACAAAATGAATCCATCGGCTGAGGACTTCTGCAAGGCACCAAATGTTGCCGATTGCAAACAAGCGATCAGAGAACCTGCAACTCACAGCAGCAGAGGGCAAAACTTGCATGGCAATATAATTCAAACAATGTATGCACCAATCATGCCCCATATCATGTTTGCGACTCAAAGGGGTATGTACCTCGATTCTCGGGCCACTAATCACGCATTTCCATGCATGATGGCCTAAAGAATCAAGTGTGCACTTTCATGTCAAATGAAATGCAAACCAAACAAACAAAACAAGGCCCAATTCCTATCACCAAATCAAGGAACAAGGCATGCATGCAAGATGCAATGCAACCTAGGCATGCAAGCTAAGGATGCAACATGGCATGACAAGGCACTTATGCAAGCATACAAGCAAACATGAGGCAATGCAAACTAATGGAAAGGTGGACTTAAACATGATTTAGGCGGCTCTAAATAGGCCTAAAACAGTGGCCAAAATGCCCAAAAAAGAAGGCTAAACATACATGCACATGTGCACATGTTATGGTCCAAACCTTAAGCATTAAACAAGCAACTTTCAAGCACACTTGAAAGGGGATATCATGGACAATTAGCATGCAATATAAGCTCTAAAAATCATGCTAGAATATGGTGACAAACCAACTCAAATGAAGCAAGCATAAGCATGCAAGCATGGTCCAAGTACTTGAAGCAAGGTAATGAAGCTTTGAAGCACACTTAGCATAACAAACATGGCATGTGTAGACACCCCATTTTTGACCGACGTTAAGACTCAGACGTCACCGATTGAGCGCTCGGTGATGTTGCATATTGTGCTCATTCAGAAGTCTCAGAGTCGCGGCGGCGCCCGCCTCCCGACTCCGAACCTCTTTTGTGCCTTGCCTCGGTTTAACCGACACTTTTCTCTGCTTTTCTTTCCCGAGGAGGAGAGGTCCTTAGACCATCTCTCGGTGGTCATGGGCTACATTTCGTGCCCGTGAGGCCATTTTGCCCATTTCAGAGTCTCCCTTGCTGAGCTGCCGTCAGTGTGCCTCGGTTCGGGACCACCCAACCATCTCCGATTCCTCCGGTTTCTGGCATACATCTCATCTACTCCCTTTCAAGGGACACTGGGGTCTTAGATACCCACTTCGCAGCCGAACACCACTTTCGGTGCTTAACGGCCAGTTTTCGGGATCCCGAACTGCGTGTTTTGGCCCCCGAGCATTCGTTTTGCATCGGTTTTTGTTCATTTTTGGCAGGTACCTCTGTTTTATCATAAGGAAGGTCACTGGAGGGTGGGAGGATAGCAATTGTCTTGGCAACCAGTTATGCTCCTCCGGCGCCCCTCGACGCCCGTTTTTCTCACTTCCGGGCTAATGTTGAACACCCTAGGGCCATTTTCTTCGAGCCAAAACCACATATTTGTGTTGCACACACATGGGAGGACCCTAAAAAATAGAGCTCGGCCAGTAATTCTTCTTTTCATTTTTGGACCTCTCCTAGAGGTGGCTTGTTGTCTCTCCTGTTTCAGAGTTGCCAGATTCCAACCACAGGGCCTTGTTGTACACACATGGGAGGACACCACCCTTTAGAGCTCGGCCAGAAATTTTCACTTTCCATTTTTGCCCTTGGCCGGCCGGCCATGGGGGGTGGCCGGCCGGCCACCTCCAGCAAAAGCAGCTAGCCGGCCATGCTCCCCTCAGTGCATACTTTCTGTTATAAATTTGTTTCCCCGGAAAAATATCTCAGATCAGGGGATATTTTGGGAGGGAAAGCTTGGGTGCATTTTCCTCCACCTTTACACCCCTCCTTTTGCCTTTATAAGTGGCTGGCTAGCTCCTTCATTAGGGTTAGAAAAACTCCCCTTAAGAGCTCATATACATTGGCTTACATCTCCCTCTCAAAAAACCTCCAAAATCCTTAAGTCTTGGCCTCATTTGTTCATCAAAACCAAGCACTACCTTCACCACTTCCATTCCAGCAGCAAGGGAAGGTTTTTCAGAGGCTAAGAAGCAACAAACTCAAGCCAAAAAGCAACCAAAGTGTAGTCTTCAAGGGTAAGTCACTATTTCCCCTTTTCTAGCACTTTTTTTGCCTCATTTCTTAAGCCTACTTGCTTATTGTTTTGAGCTCCGACCTTAACTGAAATTAGGTCTATTTTGAGCTATTCTCCATGTTTGTTCAGGGGCTCAACCCTGTTTGATCCCTCTACGATGCACTTGCTTCAATATCATTTTGTATGTCAATATTTTGCATGCTTTTTCTAGCCTATGAGTGATCTGTTTTCGAGCATAATGTAAACTGTGAGTGGGCCTATTTTGATACCCTATTCAACATTGAAGAAGGGCTCAACCCTGTTTGGCCTCTCTATCATGCACTTGCTTCATAATCTCTCATATTTACCGTAAATTTGCATGATTTGTTTGGCTTATGTAAAATTTGTTTTGGAGCATGTCATGAACTGTGAATAAGCTTATTTTGTGTCCCTATACAACATTGTAGAAGGGATCAACCTTGTTGGGGGTCTCCATGTTATACTTGCCATTATATCCCTCTTTGACCCCCATTTTGCATGCCTTTTTAGGCCTATCTAGATTCTGTTTTCGGCCATCATCAGTACTGAAAATATCCATATTTTGGTCTTATTGTCATGTTTTGTTAAGGGTCCAAGGCTGTTTGACAAATTTAAGGCATACTTCATGTTCTAGCCTTTGTTGGCTTCATTCTTGCATGACATTTTTAGCAAGTTTTCATACTGATTTGAGGGATGTCATAAACTTAAAATGTGCATATTTTTGGTCTCTCATCAGTGTTTTAGAAGGAAATTTTTCAGTTTGAGCATCGCATACATCACTTGTTTCAATACCCCTCTCTTGGCCCCCATTTTTGTATGCCATTGTTGTCCTATCTATGCTCACTATTTCACCATGTTTTGTACTGCAAAAAATGCTATCTTGGGGCTGCCTTGCTACTGTTTTTCATATCATGTACCAATTTCGCATGTTTAGTATGGCTGTAGGCCATTTCGGGTGCTTAATATCGCGTTTCGGGACCATTTCGTGCATTCGGTGTCATCTCCCCACCTTTCGGGACTGTTTTGCATCATTTGTGAGTGCTGAAATTCATTTTCATGTTTGCATATCATTTCCATGTCATTTCATACCCTTATGTCATTGCCTCGGTTTGCATGCCCGTGCGCACGTATTTCGAGGCACTTTATTTTCGTCTCCCGGCTTCTTATGTGAGTGTGGCTGAGGCTCTCTCATGTTAGTATAAGTCCAATTTGCATCTGGAGTGTCATTTCATACCTTTATGTCATTGCCTCGGTTTGCGTGCCCGTGCGCACGTATTTCGAGGCACTTTATTTTCATCCATCGGCTTCTTATATGCGTGTAGCTGAGGCTCACTCATGTTAGTATAAGTCCAATTTGCATCTTGTATGCCAGTTTAGTCTCATTGCATTCCGTATGCCATTGCCTCGGTTTGCGTGCCCGTGTGCACGCATTTCGAGGCACTTTATTTTCATCCATCGGCTTCTTATATGAGTGTAGCTGAGGCTCACTCATGTTAGTGTAAGTCGAATTTGCATTCTGTATGCCATTTTAGTTCCATTACATTCCGTATGTCATTTTCTCGATTTGCGTGCCCGTGGGCACGCATTTCGAGACATCTCATTTTAGTCTCATTATATATCATATTTCAGGCCGTTTCATGCCTTTATGCCATTGTCTCGGTTTGCGTGCCCGTGTGCACGCATTTCGAGGCACTTCACTTTTATCCGACGGCCTCTTATGTGAGTGTGGCTGAGGTCCACTCATGTTAGTGTAAGTCCAATCGCATTGCGTATGCCATTTCATACCTTAGGATCATCGCCTCGGTTCGCGTGCCCGCATGCACGCATTTCGAGGCATCTCATTTTCATAGCATTGTGCATGCTAGGATCGTATTTTAGTTGCATTCATGCATATCATGCATATTGCATCGTGTTCGGGATAGGAGTTAGCCCGGGCACGGGAAACGAGGCATGTTTCGTACTCCGAGTGACGGAACGGGTCTCAATTCCCAAGTCACCGACACTCCGGATTACCCATGATGGAGTTAGGTTTTGTCGTAGTATTTATCTGCATTCACCCCATATTGAGTTGTGCAATCCGACTCCTCAGCCATCATGCATCGATATGCGTGATTGGTGGCACGAGGATCGAGGCATGCATATATTTGTGAAATACATTGCTATGCCCCTCTCCTGCTCTTTGTTGCAGCAAAATGAAGAATCAGCAAATTTTCGGAGTCTGGCACGCATTTCGAGAATCGTCGCAAACAGAGGCTAATTGGGGCATCCCAGTGGATTTCCGCGCAAGGCAGCCCAACATGCATCATTTCATTATCCGGAGCGGAGTCAAGGCAGCCCCTGGCTTACACGCCAATTTTACAGCTTTCTTATTTAATTTGATAATTAATTAGGAATTTGTATATTTATTATTCGGACTGTAATATTCTTTTATTCGGACTGTATTATTTATTCGGACCCTCTGCGCGAGGGCATAATTGTAATAAGTGTGGGTGAGTGTGATGTATGTCTTCCAACCCCCACTTCTTTCTTCCTTTTTATTTACCCACTTACGATGGTTAGATATAGGGCATATTTCAATTAGCATACAGTATGACAGCATGTTTGCATCATTCATCTGTTTTGCACACACCGGGCTCGGCGCATCATACAAACTGCATTTGTATTTCAATTCCAAATTGAATACGTGTTGGTTGTAGCATTCCATATGCCATGTTTAGGACAGCCGAGCCTGCTATAGTTGCATCTTTGCATGTGTTGCATTAGACATTTCAGTATGCTTAGGTCCATGTATGGATTTCTAACAAGCTTCTGTTTTGGCTTGGAGTACCCAGTAAGTTTTATGCTTTAGCATCCTTGCATGCGTGTGAGTGCTGCCATAATAGTATGCTTACCATGAGGCTAAATGCTTATGTGATATAACTGCCTTGAATGCCTGTGGGTGGAGGTTGGGTTATTTGGATTGGAATAATTCATCAAATGTTTGTTTTAAGCCCATTAGATAGTGGCAAAATCATGTTTTCTAAGCCCACCCGAGGGTGGCAAATCCACGTCTTAGCCTACCTGCGGGTAGCACCATCAAACCATTTTTCAAACAAACAAACATGAAATGTTTTGTTCCAATTCGCGATTCATCTATACTTGTATGTCAGGCATCACATAGTAACCTAGGCTAATAACCGGAATAAGAACTCACAATGTTTTCAAAAATAGATATCATGGTTAGTAGAGGCCGGTCTTTAACCGAGCGAGCGGGGGTGCTCACGAAGTGACCTTCCTCAATCGTACCCAAATTCCTGAGTCGAGGTAACTTTGGTGATGACGGACACGTGGCCTTTTGGCACCGAGTCAGGGTTTCCTAAATTTCCCATTTTAAGAACATTTAGGTGGCGACTCTATATCTGGCAAAGCAGTCCATGTTTGGCACTTCTTTCAAAAAAAATCTGTTTTCTCAAAACGATTTGCCGGATTTGGACTCTTTGGTTCAAGATTAAGAACCGTGATATTTGAGTCCTTCGAACTGTAGTGACCCAATATCGAACCAGAACGGAGAGGACTCGCACTCCTTTCCCCCGGGATGCGTTCGGGGACGTCTACAGTTTCTGGCGACTCCGCTGGGGATTTAGAGAACTTGACTCGAACTCATGATATCTGGTTTTGTCTACACTTGTGTGTCTCTTTGCATTGCATTTGCATTGGTGCGCCTAGGACACCGTGTTTGCCATCTGCTATTCCTGAGCGGTTTGCCGGAGGCTTGTCTTGTCAAGGCATGTCCATAAGGTCGATTACGGCTCACAAGATAGGGAACACAAACCCGGTTTTACCGGGCACCTTTTTGACCATTCGACCTAGTGCATATTCGGATCCATAGTGACCATTCCAAACTAGGACAAAGTTGCTTACCCGCTTATAGGTTGTTTGAAGTCGTCAAGGCGTAGTGAAACCCTAGTTCCTGACAAAATAGGACAGGGAAACCCTACCCCAACATAGGGGTGTTTTCGGCGCTCACTTATCTGCTATGTGCTTGTTAGAGTGTGTCTCTACAGGGAATGCATGTATCCGCTGAGTTTGGGCATCAGGCCTGCGGGCATCAGTCAGTTATTTGAGAATCAGTTGTCTACGGATATCCGATTCAGTTTTGGGAACAAAGGATACAGAACAAAGAATCGAATTGAGGATGCAGTATTTTCAAATTTTGTCAATGCGTGTTGTATACCCGACTGTGTGTGGTGTGTATTTAATTTAAGCTGTTATGCTGCCCGTTTTTCTAGTTGTTTATTTCCTTTTCGCTTTATTATCTTTTTGCTAGGGCAGGTTTTTAGCACAATTTCTTCCGAACCACTAGATACCCCCCAAGCACTTTGGACACGAGGTCGCCGACTCAACCGATCCGAGGATCTCGTTGACGGACATCCAGTGTTCCACTCTCTACCCCCAGTTATCAGAAGAAGGCCGAGAAGGCGCAGCGTGTCGGAACAGGGATTACCGGAAGAGTCGCTGACAAGTAAACAATCGTTGAGATTTCGTGGTTCCGCCAGAGGTACATTTATCGCCATTCGGGATGGAACAGCAGAATACGTCAGGGATGGAGGCGATGATACGCCAGATGCATGAGAGCATGAGGCAGATGCAAGATGATGCCATCCGCCAAGTGGAATTTTCCAAACAACAAGCCACAGTCATGGCCCAACAGGCCGAAGCCGACATTAGGTCGCAAACAGAACGCAATACCGCTTCACATCAAAGCTCCTCCTCCACCAATGCTCCACTACCTAAGGTGCATCCACCGGGTCAATACCCCGCCAAACCCTCAGAATATCCTCTCGAATACTCAGAATACCTTACCCGATGTCCGGAACACTCAAGAGGACATAGGTCTTCCAACGGGGCCGGCTCCGCCCCCACTTCTGCCGCAACTGTCCAAGAATCTTACACCTAACCACTCGGACTCTCCATTTGAGTTCGAGGTTGATCATACAGCTCTGAAGCTGAGTAAGCTGGAAAAGCTTTTCAAGAAATCACAGGGGGTGAAGGCCATCCCAGATATTGAAGATGGCTACACTGACGTGGCCGTGACACTGCCGGATAGATTCAAGATGCCCCAAATTGATCGTTTTGACGGATCAGGGGATCCTATGGTCCATCTCTGGCTATTTTCAGACATCTTGAGGCCAATGGGCCTAACCCGACCACAGAAGCTTTCTTTATTTGGTAGAACTTTGTCGGGGGTGGCGGCCATCTGGTACGCAAAATTAGAAGACGATGTGAAGAGAAATTGGGATGAGTTAGCTGAGGCCTTCGTTGCGCAGTATTCGTATAACACGCAGATCGAGATTACAACACGTGATCTCGAAACAACGAGGCAGGAACAAAAAGAGACTTTCTCTGATTTTGTAACTCGGTGGAGAGCGAAGGCATCGATGATGACCTTAAGGCCAACAGATAAGGACCAAATTCGGATGATTGTACGTCACCTCCAACCCAAGTTAATGCAGAAAATGATCGTACTCCCTTTTCCCACCTTTTCAGATTTACACGAGATGGGGGTATAGATCGAGGATGCGATGAAGCAAGGTTTAATCGATCAGGACCGAGAATAGCCCTGAAGGACATTCAATCACAATAACAACGCAGGTCCGAGTGGCGCTGCCAACACAAGAACTTCGGAGGTCGGTATGGTCACCACCACTCCCCCTTCTCAACCAAGGCCCGCAGCGGCCACCCCCTTTTCCAAGACCTCCGGAGCAAGAGCTGCCCCGAGATATCAATCCAGAGGCCAAAGAACCTTCACTCCACTATATATGCCCCTGTCCAAGGCTCTGGGGGTGTTAATCAAGAAGAAGCATCTGACGCCCTTAGAACCGAGGCCACTACCGAATCCACTCCCCCCTTCCCACAACCCAAAGGCATCAGGCGTACCAGCAAAGATGGCCATGACACGTATCAATGTTTCAAGGCCACGAGATTCAAGACCTCGTTGACAAGAATATCATCGCCTCCCGAAAGACCCAACGTCACAACTAACCCACTCAAGACATAACCAAGATCCACCACCCAAAAGAGTCAACCTCATCCAAACTGGGGTCGTTTCCTACGATCCTAGTATCTATATTACTCCCTCTCACCTACCTAAGCCGGAGGTGATCCTTCCTGATTGCACCGACTTGTGCATGTTAGACACCTTCACAACCCAATATGAGCCAGAGGTGGTGACCTCCGAAGATGGAACGGGGCAGGTTTCAGAGGAGAACAGAATTGGCGAGTCTGGGATGGAACAGTCTGGGAATCTAGCTGGGAGAGCCTATGATCCGAGTGGATACATTGTATCGATGGCGGTCCGAAAGAGTGTAGGACGCCGTAAAAAGCTGAACTGTGCATGATTCGGGGGGACGGACTAGAACAAGGGGCAGATGATCTGACAATGGTGGAAGAAGATTTTGCTAACCTTCAGTTCTTCAACAACCAAGAAGCAGGGGATGCAACAAGCAATTGGTTTGAATATGGGGAGTCGGCAGAAATTACCGGGTGGTTAGATGACCAGCCAGATGTTATGGAAATTCAGCCAGAGCAAGGCCCGGCAGGGGCCAGGGTATCAATCATGGCCGGAAGGGCCGAGAGTCAGAATGAATTGCCGGAGAGCGCCGATACAAAGAATTTCGCTCGAGATCAAGATATTGTGAAAACAGAACAACAAACCCTACTAACACGGGAGGAGCAAGAAAAGAAGTGGAATTCTGAAAGAATTCCGAAAGCCAAGAACCATGAAGAGGTTGAAAGTGCTGCGAGCACAAGAGCAGGACATGCTGCGAGCATATGGGATGAAAATACCGAGAGTACAAACTTGCCAGAACTAGATAGGTGTCTGTTGAATGCTAGCGGGATGTGGTGGGAAGACGATGACTTATGTCTTGCCCACACGGATGAGGATTGGGCAGATACTCAACCAGATGATACTTGGTACGTCGATGAGGTGGTCCACATGACCAGGAGTGGGCGATATTTCAAGCCCCCACACCTTGACCAACCTGAGACATCTGGGAAAGATAAAGAGGCAGAGAAACAGAAAGAGAAGCAAATTGAAGAAGAAGCTGTACTGAGACAGTTAAAGAAAATACAAGCAGACATCTCCATCTGGGGACTGCTTATGGCATCAAGGGTACACAGACAGGCTGTCCTATCTGCTATGGACAAGGCCAAACTCTCCATCGAAACTACGCCAGAGCAGCTGGTTGGGCTGGTTTTTCCGGGAGGAGGTTCCCCGGCATTAACCTTTTCAGACAAGGAATTGCCACCTGAGGGCGTGAATCATAACAAACCCCTCTACATCTCCGTGGAATGTAGAGATAAGTGGATACCGGTGGTACTTGTTGATACCGGGTCTGCTATCAATGTCTGCCCAGTCAGAACGGCATATGCAATCGGGTTAAAACCCGCAGACTTCATACCAACCACTCAGGTGATCAGAGCTTATGATAATACCAGTAGGGAAGTGATGGGGACTGTCAAGGTTCAGACCCAGGTTGGTCCAGGACAACATGACATTGAATTTCATGTCTTGGACGTTCCCGCAACCTTCAACTTGCTCTTGGGGCGGCCGTGGTTGCACCAAGTGAAAGCAGTCTCTTCCACTCTGCACCAGATGTTGAAATACCCTCACGGGAAGGGGGTTGCAATTGTTTTCGGAAATTCATCCATCCATCCGCCGCCGGAAGTGTCTACGCCAGTTTTGGAAATCGAGCACGGCACGGAGGATGTATTTTTATCAGGGTTCACTTTGGCGGAGGCCCGGGTAGTGCAAAATATAATGGCTGTGAATGAAGGTGTGTACGTCAGTGCTCAATCCGTCTACCTCATGAACAAGCTACAACATATTCCCGGGATGGGATTAGGAAGGAGCGGCAGGAAAGGAGTCGCAGCATTGGCCGAAGTGCCACACAACCCGCATACCTTTGGGCTGGGTTATCTGCCCACCAAAGAAGACTGGGTGAGGAAAGGAAAGGAAATGGCCGCTAGAGGGGCAAAGCAGTCGGGAAGCCTTTTGACTTAATGCATGTGCCCATCCAGACTCAACGGACGCTTCGTCCGAGGGGAGGACTTTCTATTTTGGCTTCCTGAGCCATGGTTAAACGCGAGAAGAAGCACGTGCAGTGTTTCAAATCTTCTTGACCGCAACTATCCGGATGACGTTGCAGAGCGCATGCACCCAACAACTGAGGTTGAGCAGAATAAGGCAGTGGATCCTGAGGGCACAGAATTGGAAATGGGGGTAGCACTGGCATGTCTCCTCTCTGATCCTCTGATCGACCAAGAGTGCTTGGGGGATAACTTTGCGGTTTCCATAATTGGGGATGAAACGGCTGCGAGCCGACCAGCAGCTATCTTGGATGCATCAATCGCACCCTCTCTCACTTGGCAGTACGAGGAGGGATTCTTATCCAGCAGCACCGGGTCAGGTAGTGAGCCGGAATCTGATTCCACCGAGTCCTGTGAGTCGGAATCAGGTTCCAGCTCAACTGAGTCTGAGTCTGGTACTCCTGGGGATGTTAACCCGGATGCCACAGTCCTGTCCAGGTCGTCTTTTTCCTTTTCATTTGAGTCTGTTATAACCGATGAATTGGACGATTTGGATGTACTTAATGAGAATGAGGTGAATGTGGTTTCCGAGTACTTTTCTGTGCCCCTAATTTATTGCATTCATTCAGATTTTCAAAATTTTGATCAAAACGATGAGGACGAAGTTCCTCCGGTTTTACAACGTTTAATTGAGCATGAGCAAGAGCAAGAGAGATTTGTCAAACCATTAATGGATGAAATCATTACCGTGAACATTGGTACTGAGGAGGACCCGCGGCTGGTCCAGATCGGGTCCACGTTGTCTTCGGAGGAACGCGAGTGCTTAGTCGCTTTATTAAAAGATTTCAAAGATGTTTTCGCGTGGTCCTACGAAGACATGCCTGGAATCGATCCTGAGATTGTACAGCATCGGATCCCCCTTGACCCCGAGGCCCGACCTGTCAAGCAGAAACTCAGGAGGATCCGCCCGGATTGGGCTCTCAAGATTAAGGAAGAGGTCACCAAGCAAATCGACGCAGGCTTCCCGCCGTATCTGAATATCCGACTTGGTTGGCCAACATTGTTCCGGCGGTCAAGAAAGATGGCAGGTTCCGGGTGTGTGTAGACTTCAGGGATTTGAACAGAGCAAGTCCGAAGCACGACTTTCCCTTACCGCACATCGATGAGTTGGTAGATTTCACAGCAGGGCATGCATTGCTCTCATTCATGGATGGCTTCAGATACAACCAGATAGTGATGGCACCGAAGATAGGAAAAGATCAGATTCACCACCCGTGGGGACATATCGCTACCGGTAATGCCGTTTGGGTTGAAGAACGCCGAGCTAGTTATCAACGGGCGCGACCACAATACTACATGATATGATCCACAAAGAAGTTGAGGTGTATGTGACGACATGATTGTCAAGTCCAAGGAAAGAGAGGGCCATTACAATCGCCTTTGCACAAGTTTTTTCAAAGGATCAGGAATTCTTGCTGGCTAAACCCTCTAAATGTATATTTGGTGTTACAAATGGGAAAATGTTAGGGTTTCGACACAATAAAGGCATCGAGGTTTAATTCTTCCAAAATCAAGGCCATCCTAGAAATGCCACCACTAAGGACTGAAAAGGAGGTGCGAGGCTTTCTGGGTAAAGTGCAATTCATAAGACGGTTTATTTCAAAATTAACCTTGACTTGTGAACCACTCTTTGGCCTCCTCAAGAAAGGAAAGAAGTTCCAATGGGACGGCCGATGCCAAGCTGCATTTGAACAAATCAAAGAATATCTACGTAACCCACTGCTTTATCGCCACCGTAACTGTGGAAACCGTTGATTTTGTATCTCACAAGAATCGAAACTACAATGGGTGCATGCTTGCACAAGAATCAGAAGATAAGGCAGAAAGAGCCATCTACTATCTCAGCAAAAAGATGCTGGAGTATGAGACCCGGTATACACTGCTGGAAAAGGCTTGCTTAGCTCTGGTATGGGCTACCAGGAAGCTGCGGCACTACTTGTTAGCTCACTCTGTAATGTTGGTTTCATGACTTGATCCCATCAAATATCTCTTCGAGAAACCAGCACTTACGGGTAGGCTTGCTCGTTGGTTGCTGTTGCTCTCCGAATTCGATCTCACGTACGTGACACGCAAGTCAGTGAAAGGAAGAGCAGTGGCAGAGTTCCTTGCTGACCACCCGGTTGAGGGGGATGAAGCGGTCGAGTACCTATTCCCAGATGAATCAATTCTGCATATCGACGAAGAAACTTGGACGATATACTTTGACGGAGCGTCAAATCAACATGGGTATGGGATATGAGTGTTGCTGATAGCACCCGATGATGCCCGTATCCCTTTAGCCTTCAAACTCCAGTTCAAAGTCTCGACTAATGAAGCAGAATATGAGGCGTGTATCGCTGGTCTAGAAGCAGCCCTAGAACTAGGGGCAAAACGACTGGACGTTATTGGGGATTCAAACCTTGTTGTGTCTCAAGCTAAAGGAGACTGGAAAGTGAAAGAGGAAAAGATGATGATGTATCACCAAACCTTGGATTTGCTGATTCCTCGGTTTGAGAAGTTAAGTTTTACTCATCTACTAAGAGAGAACAACAGGTTTGCAGATTCTTTAGCAACTCTATCTTCGATGATAGACATCCCGTGTGGAGTCCGAATGCGTCCAGTCATTATTGACCAGAAATTTGCACCTGCCTATGAGTCGATTGCAGCCATAGATGAAGTTCAGGACGAACACCCCTGGTATTACGACATCTGGAACTTCTTGGAGAAAGAAGCATACCCGCCAGGGGTAAATGCCAAAGACAAGAGGGCAATCAGAAGAATGGCAGTCCAGTTCATCATCTGCGGGGGTAAACTGTATAAACGGGGTCATCTGGGAATGCATAAACTGTGCGTTGATGCTGAAGAGTCAAGGCGTCTGATGGAAGCCATCCACGGGGGTGAATGTGGTGCACACATGAATGGGGTAATGTTGGCGCGGAAGATCCTTAGACAAGGTTATTACTGGTCCACCATGGAGGAGGATTGTATTGGCTTCGTCCGGCGATGTCACAAGTGTCAAATTCATGCAAATCGCATGAACATCCCGCCGTCAAAGCTGTACAACATGACTTCGCCATGGCCGTTTTCTGTCTGGGGAATTGATGTAATCAGAGCTGTTACGCCAAAGGGGTCGAATGGGCATGAGTTCATCTTGGTAGCGATAGATTATTTCACAAAGTGGGTTGAGGCCCAATCTTACGCAGTGTTGAAGGCTTCGTATGTAGCAAAATTTATCAGGAACAACATTATCTGTCGCTACGGAGTCCCAAATGAAATCGTTTCAGATAATGGTTCCCACTTCAAAAAGGAGGTGATCGACTTGTTGGAGAAATATAATGTGGCTTTTCATAAGTCGTCTACTTACCGCCGCAAAACCAACGGAGCGCTTGAGGCCGCCAACAAGAACATCAAGCGATACTACGAAGATGGTGGAAACCTATCGGGATTGGCCAGATAAGCCGTTCGCTCTGTGGGGCTACAGGACTTCAATCAGAACTTCTACCGGGGCGACCCGTACTCATTGGTTTATGGGATGGAAGCCGTTCTGCCTATTGAGATTGAGGTCCCATCATTACGAGTATTGGCCGAAAGTGCCGATAGTCAAGCAGATTGGCAAAGAAACAGTATTTGAGGAACTCATGCTTTTCGATGAAAGAAGGCTGAAAGCACTGTACCACATCCAAGGTTATCAACGCAGAATCGCCCGGGCTTTTAACAAGAAGGTTAAGTCCAGGAATTTGAAAGAAGGAGATTTGGTACTCAAAGACAACCGAGCTCCCATCCACGACCCAAGAGGCAAGTTGTGACCCAATTGACCGGTCCCTATATTATCAAGTCAATTTGGTCGTGAGCCGTGATTACGATGGATTTAGATGGCTTAGAGTTTTCTCAACCGATCAACATGGACAAGTTGAAGAAATATTACCCCTGAGAGGCTCGCTAGGCCGAAAACCTGAAAGGGCGACCTAGGCAAAATCCAGAGCATAGAAAATTTGAAATTATAAAAACTGAGCTCGCAAGGTTGAAAACCCGCAAAGGGCGGCCTTGGCAAAAGTTAGAGCACAAAAGGAGAGTAAAAATACCCGAGCGAACCTAAGCCTGAACTACGTAAGGCTTGATTCCCATCTATGGGATATGTAGGCAGCTTCATCCTGAAGTTCAAATTTCAATCTTTTCCCGATCAACTTTGTCCATTTGATCATCTCAGTCATCTCTATTCATCAGCATTTATCGTGATCTCCGGTACAGTGTTATTCAGACTAGGGGCAACTTTCCGTTGCAATGAAGTGTTGCGGCACCATCCAGACTAGGGGCAACTTTCCGTTGCTATGAATCGCCAAGGCACTTTTCAAACTAGGGGCAACTTTCCAGTTGCTAGGATCCGGGGTTGTGCATCTCAGTGATAGATCTCAGGCGTGTCCAGTTCTGATCCATATCGAAAATAGTTTTGAAAAGTTTTAATAAAAGTTAACTTTGTTCAAATTAATCTTTTCACAACTAAGACCATTTTTGGACCAAAAACGGAGAATTTTCAGTACCACAACCTTCAATTTCATTGATTTCAAGACAGAGTTCTCTTGCTCTTACATACAATCGAAGTTGCTTTTTATTACACTCATAAAGAAAACTTGAAAGTACTAATAAAACAATAAATCTGGGGCATAGTCAAGTCAGATGTCCCTGCGCCCCCTGCCAAGGCTAGTTGAAGCCTCTGATGCCAACCTAGGCCCAGTCTGTGCTTTTTCGTTGAGCCAATCCCAGCACTCGTCAGATAAAGTGCAACTGAAAACAGGGGCATGAGACAGGAGCTCTCTAGTCCTCTAGGCCGTAGTATGTCGAGCAAGGTGTGCACCTCGAACCAAGAAAGTAACCGGGTATTCAATCCCCTCCAGAGGGCAAGTCTGGTCATGACCAAATTGGCGCAGGATGCGGAATGAGAAATAGAATACACAATGGGTCAAGCCGATCAAACGAATCCCAGTATCCAGGAACATGCTATAGCTCATCGCCGGAAGGTTAAGCCAAGGACAGCGCCAAGCAATGCGTTCAGCTGACAAGTTGCACATCCATTCAAACCACTATCCTTCATCAAAGGCGTCGACCAGGCGTTGTTGAAAGAAGTAGCCGCGGGCTGAGTAAGCAGGGCAAGAGTCCACAACTTGCAATTTATCCATCAACCATATCTGGGGAGGGATGAAAAATGAGAGAATAAAGAATAGAGAGATGTGCGAGGAGGGAAGAGTAAGATAAGGGTTTTGTGAGAAAAACCGAGCCCGAGGGCCGAGTGACGTGAGCAAAATACACAAGTGAGCTTGGGTGGGAAACATTACCTGCAGCAGTAGTGGACTCCCCGCAAACCTGGTTATCTCTTGGCGGTGGAAGGCATCCAAACCTAGCAGTGTCTCGGCCAATGTCATGGTGATACAGCTCTTTCCTTCCCTCAAGCCCTGAGCAACTTCAATCAAACGGATGCTAGCCCCTCCGGAGCCCGAGACAAACAGAAAATGAGATAGCACGCACAAGCAGAGGGCATGTTGTCGAAAACCTTGCCAATGATGGTTGCTACGGTCACCGGCATCAGAGAATCGGTAAATCAGGCTCGGGATATCCAACAAGCCATTACCAATCAGAGATCGAGCATCATGCGCGTTGAGACCGCACATCCGCCCTAAAGCTTGGGCATGGCCAAAACGAGACTGAGGCAAAATCTCTTCTGAGCGTTCAGACTCCATCAAAGCTTGAAAATCTTCAAAAGTAGGACATACCTCTTGCCCTCCGAAGCTGAAGACATGCGTCACCGGGTTCCAAAACCTTGCCGCAGCACAGAGGAAAGGAAGATGTAGCGGAGTCCGGCCCAGCATGAATAGTGCATTTAAGCCGAATCCCCGGAAGTTCAACTTTTCCGAGCCGTCTAGAGAAGAGATCCAAGATGAGAGATTTTCTACGAGAAATGCCTCCATTTTTGTGAGAAACGGTGATGAAATAACTAAGTTCCAAGGCTGGGGCTTTTATAGGGGGGTAAAACACTATTCAAAGGACACGTGTCAAAATTCTAGGGATTGTGGGAGAGGTGGCCGGCCGGCCATCTATCCTAGTAGGCCGGCCACCCTCTAATCTCCAAATGCAAAATGTGTTCGGCCACGCATTGGTCCTGTTTTGCCCTCCGGAAGGAAGTTTGAGGCATTTCTAGGCATCGGGAACGTCGAAGGCCTCCATTTCTCTCAGTTTCGGATACGTTCCATCATCCAGATCGTCCGTCCGAAGTACGCTTAGTTGTATTTTTGCTTATCGAGTTGTTGTTTTGCTTGTCGAGTTGTTGCTTTGTTTATCGAGTTGTAAGTTTTGTCGAGCTGTCGCATTTTGTGTTTTGAGTGGTTACCTTTTGTTTACACAATTTTGTTAAGTCTTGTTTATTGAGTCGTTAACATTGTTGTACTTTGCTTATCGAGTTGTAAACTTGCTAAGATTCTGTTATTGTCTTAGTGAGCCGAGTTTTGATTTGTTGCGTCGGTTCATTACCTGACCCGGTAAATACACAAGGCACATTTTCATTCAATTCCATTTTGTGCAAAATGATGCGATGCGATGCTAAGAACTTCAAATACAAACATCTTTTCAAAAGCTGTTTCATTCCATCATGTTTTTCAGCAAAATAAAGGTACAAGTTTTACAGGAAATAAAACTGCCTAACAATATGCAAAGTGCTACAAACTACTAGCAAAAAGTAAAATAAAGTAGGAAATAACATCAATATCCTCGGGAACGGGAATGAGGAGGCCCTCTCATCCTCTTCTGCGGGATAACCTCTGCACCATCATCACCATCCGGGTCAGAGCTATCATCCTCCGGATCCCCCTCAGCCTCGTCTCCACTCCCGGAACCAAGACCGGAGCCTCCTCCCCCAAATGATGTCTCGACTCACTTGGACCTCCCGCGACCTCCTCCTCAATAATGGGTGCCTCAAGGCTCATGAGACGACCCTGCTCCTCAAGCTCCTCGAAAGGGCCTAGATGGCCCAGCTCCCTGAGAAGGCCTGGATGGCCCCGCTCCTCGAAAAGGCCCAGATGGCCCAGTACCATGAACAGGTCCAGTACCTCGACCTCCCTGAGAAGGCCCGGGTGGCCCGGCCTGTGACGGTGCATATACAGGAGGCATCTGAAAGTGAAAAGTTCAAACATATCAGTTCAAATATGAAAAGTAGATGCGAGTACAATATGCGAGTGGGGTGTGTGTCAGATGTGCTCTACACAGCCTATCGATGCAGCAGAATGTTCAAAACCAATATGTTATCAGAAATATGCTAAATGCAGGGAAGGTGAACAGTACCTCCACGCCCATAATGGCCAGCTGTGCTTCTCTCCGTAGGATCATGCCCTCGAATGTGGCTAGCATCCCAAGTATCTCTTCCGTGTACTCAACCGGAGGCTGCAAATACAAATGCAAAACTATCAGCGAGGGAATGAATGTCCAAATCAAAGCTGTAAAGCATACCGGGGGTGAATCAGGGTCTCTGACATATCTGTGGTCAGGAAGAGGAGGCTCTAGCGGGACCTGGTAAGGAGTCCCGAACCGCCAACTCGTCAACTCGGTCGGCATGTCTGGCCACCCAGGATGATGATGAAGAGATGGAGGGATTGGAGGAATCGAACTACCTCTACCCCTAGATGCACCAGCCCTGCTAGAGGAGGGGATGTCCGTAGCACCGGCACGACTCGAAGATGGTACACGAGTAGGCCTCAGTGGCGGAGCACGCACTCCCGTCAAGGGGGGCATCAGATATATACGACGATAGGTGGCGTAGTCCCCATCCATGAGATATAACAAAGCATCGGTGCCCTGCATGGCACTAATGACCTCCTAGGCAGAGAGTCTATCGGCAGTCCGCATAGTGGCTGGAGGTACAGCAGGAGGGTCCTGAGAATCGTACCCCCACACCTGACGCAGGAAGCGTTCCCCCAGGAACCATGCCCTACCAATTGGTCCTTCGCGCAGGAACCTATATTGGGAATTACTCGACCCTCTGGGATACGAATGTCGGAGACTGTCACCAAAGACCGCCCAGGGCTTCCAAGTAATCTGCGGATAACCAGTGCATAAATCAATAAGAAATCAGGAATATACAAGGCAGATTAAAGATGAAAATGAAAGGAACTGAGAGTTCTAAAATACCTCTGTCGTCCGCACAGTATCAAAATACTGTCGCAAGTAGAAGAGAGTCTCTCGAGCTCTTGGTCGGTGTTCGCCCTCGAATACCAGCAAAAACGGAGTAGTAAGGAGTCCTGCCACCTCCATCTCCGGGGCTAATGTGGGAAAGTATACGTACACCCATAGCTGAGAAAAGCAGCGTAGAATATGAATACAAAGTGCTAAAGGCAGAATACAGAGTGCAAAGTGTGCCGTGTGTGCAATGAACAAGTAAGGAGCAGAAATGTAAATCAAGAGGACAGAACGTACCTCCCAGGCTCTCCAATAGCCGCCAAGTAAGTCTCCTCGCCCGCGAGAGGCTGCACCCATGTAACAATAGAGGGTAGCCAGGCCAGCGCCACCCCAGTCATATCGACTGACCTGTGATAGGTCCACCAAAGCGCTCAAAAGATATAACCCGACGGTGTTCCCCCTATCGGCAAACAGAGTGGTGCCAAAGAGGAACATGAGGAAGCCACGGGCGTACTGCTCAACCTCCTCGGGAGACTCAGGCTCCATCTCTGGCCTCCAAAAACGGGAAGAAAACCAAGTGTACCGGACTCTACCGGAAGCTCTGTCTACAGGTGGGCGAGCCCCCAACAGATATATCCATGCGGCCTCCCACTTTCCCATATCCTCGTCGTAAGGTATGGGCCAACCGCCTATGTCAAGACCGGTGAGTATGGCGAAGTCCAGCGGAGTCATGGTCATATCCCCGGTGGCAGAAAAGTGGAAGGGATTGGTGGTGTCCCACCATCTCTCCACCAAAGCAGCTAACAAAGTCCTGCTGGCAGGACAACGTGATAATCCCACGCAGAATGCTCCGAACCCTGCTAGATAGACCAGATCCCGGACAGCCTGAAGCTCTACAGACTACTCTAGCGGCGTAGAGTCAGATCTCCTGACGGCAAGCGAGAGCCACCTCAAGATTCGAAGCAATACATGTGTTCAGTACACAATAAAATGAAATAGCTGTGTGCAAATGAAGTGAAGTAGTTGTGTGCAAATGAAATTAATCAGTGGGCTGTGTGTTCACTTCAAATCTGAAATTGCGTGTTCAAGAATTTGTGTTTTGGGTCGTGTTCAAATCCTAATCGATGGCCGTGTGTTCACTTCAAATCTGGGTCGCGTGTTCAAGAACTCGTGTTTTGGGTCATGTGTTCAAATCTTACTCAAGGCTGGTGTTCACTTCAAACTGGTCAGTGTGTTCAAGAATTTGTGTTTTGGGTGCGTGTTCAAATCTTACTGGGCAATGTGTGTTCACTTCAACTGGGTCGTGTTCAAGAATTTGTGTTTTGGGTCATGTGTTCAAATCCTAATCAGGGCTATGTGTTCACTTCAAACTGGGTCATGGTGTTCAAGAACTACGTGTTTTGGGTCGTGTTCAAATCTTACTCAAGTACGTGTGTTCACTTCAACTGGGTCACAGATTCAAGAAATTGGTGTTTTGGGTCATGGTTCAAATTCTCAATCAAGGTCGTGTGTTCACTTCAAATCTGGGCTGCGTGTTCAGAATATCGGAGTTTGGGGCTGTGCGTTCTACTCTCTACTCTCAATCAGTGTGGGCTGTGTGTTTACCATCAACCTGGGCTGCGTGTTCAATAAATCGGAGTTTAGGGCTGTGTGTTCTACTCTCAATCAGTGTGGGCTGTGTGTTCACCATCAACTTGGACTGCGTGTTCAGAATATCGGAGTTTGGGACTGTGCGTTCTACTCTCTACTCTCAATCACAGGGTCGGTGTTCGCCATCAACTTGACTGTGTTCGTAAAATCGAGTTTGGGTCATGCGTGTTCTACTCTTAGTCGAGGTGTCGTGTGTTCACTTTCAAAATTCGGCCGTGTGTTCGACGAATCGTGTTTGAGCCGTGTGTTCAATTCTTAACTAATGTGTACCATGCTCACAATCAATCACCGATGAGCCGTGTGTTCAAGAATTCAAGTGTTTAACTAACACGCTCAGATGCGTGCAAAGTACTATGTCATAAGCTAAAACTGGTGTTCAAGCATGGCAAAGCTACAAAATGCACGAAAAATGCAAAAATAGAGTAAAATACCTCTCGTGCATCATGAGAGGTGCCGCCCGCCTCGCAGAAGTAAATCCTGGGTGCGGTTGTTGAACCCAAAGGAAACGGGCGAAACGTTCGGAAGCATATGTGCCGGTAATGATTCTCCGGGAATGAAAGGGCGACTCTCAGCAAGTGTCATAATATCAAAATCATCCCCGGCGCCTGGAGGACCTCCGCCATGAGGGTAATCGCCCGCCATTTCAAGAAATCTGCAAAAAGGAGCAAAAATGAGCAAAATGAGCCAAAATTGGAAAAAGTCAACAAAAGTCAACTCCCGGGAAATGAAAAAGTCAACAAAAGTGAACCCCCGAGAAAATCTTCCAAATATTGAGACAAACTTACCTCAAGTGGTGAAAATGAGAAAAGAAGCCCCGAAATTGAAATTTAATCGGCCCAAAGTGATTGAAACTGAAAGATTTCGCGAAAACAACTTGCGTGGAAGGCCGAAAAGCGCATATAAAGTGCAGATCTGAAGAGAAAAATGGTTTGGGGAGCAAGGGAAGGAGTTTTCACAGCTTTAGGAGTGATTTCAGATTGAATGGGCAAGGGAATATATAGAAATGAGGAAAATGACAAAATTGCCCCTGCTTTTGGACAAGTGGCCGGCCGGCCACCTTTTCTGGCTGGCCGGCTAATTGCTTTTTGTCCCCTGGCCGGGGACCTCCCCAAGGGCAACCACCTGGCTAGTGGTGTTCTCCACCTCCCTCCTCTAGCTCTTTGCAAATTTTGAGGAAGATCGGAGTTCCCGGGACCTGAAAAAGTTCAAGAAAAGTGCACTTTCTGGCGCGAAATTGCTCACGAACTTCATTGTAATTTCGACATGTGTCTCATCATCACTCATCAAAATCAAGGTGTATCCTTTTGAACATGTTGTAACCTCTCCAGAGGTGAATCGGTCATGATCAAGTCGCCTTTCGAAATGCGCTGCTTTCCCATCGTTGTTTCAAGAACAAACGCGCCGATTTATGCTCGTTTTGCATTGTTTTGCATATAACTTGCATTCTTATGAGCATTTTGCATTGTCATGCATGATTTCTTGATGTACCATACCTCTATGCTTGAGTATGCGTTATCACGCACGTTCCTTTCTCGCATTGCGATGCATTCACTCGCTGACACTGCGCGTGTCAAACTTTCGGAACCACAGGAATCACATTGAATATATGTTGTTAGCATATTGTTCTTGTTGAATTTCTCTCTTTCGCAGGCACGATATTGTATGTACGGTTCATTTGAGGTCAGTGACTGCATTTAATCGCCAAGCAGTATCGTGATTCTCCATGTGAGACGCATTTGCATGATCATGAAATGTAGTAGACGCATTTGCATGATCACGAATCGCGCAGGTATCATATCTTCGACGAGAATTGAATGATTCTCCGCATTCCTAACTGCATGAAATGTAGTTGTTGCTTTGCATTCTTGCTTAAAACTGTTGCATCTATTTGCGAATACTTGCCTCATTACAGCTTGCTGCATTTGCATGATCATTTGGCTCTGTGCATATCATTTGCATTATGCCCCCCCTGCTTGCGGGCACACATATCTCTGTTTATCTTGTATGATTGTCTAAGTCTTCGGCGTTGTCAAAAATGGGTCGTCTCTAGACTTTGACATTCACTCCCGTCATTTCTTGACTTCCGAGTTCTGTCAAAGAGGGGCAACTGTAGACACCCCATTTTTGACAGATCTTAAGACTCAGACGTCACCGATTGAGCGCTCGGTGATGTTGCATATTGTGCTCGTTCAGAAGTCTCAGAGTCGCGGCCGTGCGCCTTGCCTCCGGACTCCCGAACCCTCTTTTGTGCCTTGCCTCGGTTTGCGAACCAGACTCGGTTTTCTCTGTTTTCTTTCCTGAGGGGAGGGAGAGGTCCCTTAAACCATCTCTCAGTGGCCGTGGGCTACATTTCGTGCCCGTAGGCCATTTTGCCCATTTCGGAGCCCGGTTCCCGGTTTTCAGAGCCGTCAGGCCGTGTGCCTCGGTTCGGGACCACCCAACCATCTCTGATTCCTCTGGTTTCTAGCATACATCTCATTTACTCCCTTTCAAGGGACACTAGGGTCTTAGATACTCACTTCGCAACCAAACACCACTTTCGGTGCTTAACGGCTGGTTTTCGGGATCCCGAACTGCGTGTTTTGGCCCCCGAGCATTCGTTTTGCATCGGTTTTTGTTCATTTTTGGCAGGTACCTCTGTTTTATCATAAGGAAGGTCACTGGAGAGTGGGAGGACAGCAATTTTCTCAGCAACCAGTTATGCTCCTCCGGCGCCCCCCGACGCCCGTATTTCTCACTTCCGGGCTAATGTTGAACACCATAGGGCCATTTTCTTCGAGCCAAAACCACATATTTGTGTTGCACACACATGGGAGGACCCTAAAAAATAGAGCTCGGCCAGTAATTCTTCTTTTCATTTTTGGACCTCTCCTAGAGGTGGCTTGTTGTCTCTCATGTTTCAGAGTCGCCAGATTCCAACCACAGGGCCTTGTTGTACACACATGGGAGGACACCACCCTTTAGAGCTCGGCCAGAAATTTTTACTTTCCATTTTTGCCCTTGGCCGGCCGGCCATGGGGTGATCGGCCACCTCCAAAGAAAAGCAAATAGCCCCATGCTCCTCAAGGCATACTTTCTGAGTATAAATTGCTTTCCCGAGAAAATATCTATATCTGGGGAATATTTTGGGAGGGAAAGCTTGGGTGCATTTCCCTCGACCTTTACACCCCTCCTTTTGCCTTTATAAGTGGCTGGCCAGCTCCTTCATTAGGGTTAGAAAAACTCCCCTTAAGAGCTCATATACATTGGCTTACATCTCCCTCTAAAAAAACCTTCAAAATCCTTAAGTCTTGGCCTCATTTGTTCATCAACACCAAGCACTACCTTCACTACTTCCATTCCAGCAGCAAGGGAAGGTTTTTCAGAGGCTAAGAAGCAACAAACTCAAGCCAAAAAGCAACCAAAGTGTAGTCTTCAAGGGTAAGTCACTATTTCCCCTTGTCTAGCACTTTTTTTGTCTCATTTCTTAAGCCTACTTGATTATTGTTTTGAGCTCCGACCTTAACTGAAATTAGGTCTATTTTGAACTATTCTCCATGTTTGTTCAAGGGATCAACCCTGTTTGAGCCCTCTACGATGCACTTGCTTCAATATCATCTTGTATGTCAATATTTTACATGCTTTTTCTAGCCTATGAGTGATCCGTTTTCGAGCATAATGTAAACTATGAGTGGGCCTATTTTGAGCCCCTCTTCAACATTGAAGAAGGGCTCAACCCTGTTTGGCCTCTCTATCATGCACTTGCTTCATAATCTCTCATATTTACCGTAAATTTGCATGATTTGTTTGGCTTATGTGAAATTTGTTTTGGAGCATGTCATGAACTGTGAATAAGCTTATTTTGTGTCCCTCTACAACATTTTAGAAGGGATCAACCTTTTTGGGGGTCTCCATGTTATACTTGCCATTATATCCCTCTTTGACCCCCATTTTGCATGCCTTTTTAGGCCTATCTAGCTTCTGTTTTCGGCCATCATCAGTACTGAAAATATCCATATTTTTGCCTTCTTGTCATGTTTTGTTAAGGGTCCAAGGCTATTTGACAAATGTAAGGCATACTTCATGTTCTAGCCTTTGTTGGCTTCATTCTTGCATGACATTTTTAGCAAGTTTTCATACTGATTTGAGGGATGTCATAAACTTAAAATGTGCATATTTTTGGTCTCTCATCAGTGTTGTAGAAGGAAATTTTTCAGTTTGAGCATCGTATACATCACTTTTTTCAATACCCCTCTCTTGGCCCCCATTTTTGTATGCCATTGTTGTCCTATCTATGCTCACTATTTCACCATGTTTTGTACTGTGAAAAATGCTATCTTGGGGCTGCCTTGCTACTGTTTTGCATATCATGTACCAATTTCGCATGTTTAGTATGGCTGTAGGCCATTTCGGGTGCTTAATATCGCGTTTTGGGACCATTTCGTGCATTCAGTGTCATCTCCCCACCTTTCGGGACTATTTTGCATCATTTGTGAGTGCTGAAATTCATTTTCATGTTTGCATATCATTTCCATGTCATTTCATACCCTTATGTCATTGCCTCGGTTTGCGTGCCTGTGCGCACGTATTTCGAGGCACTTCATTTTCGTCTCCCGGCTTCTTATGTGAGTGTGGCTGAGGCTCTCTCATGTTAGTATAAGTCCAATTTGCATCTGGAGTGTCATTTCATACCTTTATGTCATTGCCTCGGTTTGCGTGCCCGTGCGTACGTATTTCGAGGCACTTTATTTTCATCCATCGGCTTCTTATATGCGTGTAGCTGAGGCTCACTCATGTTAGTATAATTCCAATTTGCATCTTGTATGCCAGTTTAGTCTCATTGCATTCCGTATGCCATTGCCTCGGTTTATGCGTCTGTGCACGCATTTCGAGGCACTTTATTTTCATCCATCGGCTTCTTATATGAGTGTAGCTGAGGCTCACTCATGTTAGTGTAAGTCGAATTTGCATTCTGTATGCCATTTTAGTTCCATTGCATTCCGTATGCCATTTTTTCGGTTTGCGTGCCCGTAGGCACGCATTTTGAGACATCTCATTTTAGTCTCATTATATATCATATTTCAGGCCGTTTCATGCCTTTATGCCATTGCCTCGGTTTGCGTGCCCGTGTGCACGCATTTCGAGGCACTTCACTTTTATCCGACGGCCTCTTATGTGAGTGTGGCTGAGGTCCACTCATGTTAGTGTAAGTCCAATCGCATTGCGTATGCCATTTCATACCTTAGGATCATCGCCTCGGTTCGCGTGCCCGCGTGCACGCATTTTGAGACATCTCATTTTCATAGCATTGTGCATGCTAGGATCGTATTTTAGTTGCATTCATGCATATCATGCATATTGCATCGTGTTCGGGATAGGAGTTAGCCCGGGCACGGGAAACGAGGCACGTTTCGTACTCCGAGTGACGGAACGGGTCTCAATTTCCAAGTCACCGACACTCCGGATTACCCATGATGGAGTTAGGTTTTGTCGTAATATTCATCTGCATTCACCCCATATTGAGTTGTGCAATCCGACTCCTCGGCCATCATGCATTGATATGCGTGATTGGTGGCACGAGGATCGAGGCATGCATATATTTGTGAAATACATTGCTATGCCCCTCTCCTGCTCTCTGTTGCAGCAAAATGAAGAATCAGTAACTTTTCGGAGTCTGGCACGTATTTCGAGAATCGTCGCAAACAGAGGCTAATTGGGGCATCCCAGTGGATTTCCGCGCAAGGCAGCCCAACATGCATCATTTCATTATCCGGAGCGGAGTCAAGGCAGCCCCTGGCTTGCACGCCAATTTTATAGCTTTCTTATTTAATTTGATAATTAATTAGGAATTTGTATATTTATTATTCGGACTGTATTATTCGGACTGTAATATTCTTTTATTCGGACTGTATTATTTATCCGGACCCTCTGCGCGAGGGCATAATTGTAATAAGTGTGGGTGAGTGTGATGTATGTCTTCCAACCCCCACTTCTTTCTTCCCTTTTATTTATCCGCTTACGATGGTTAGATATAGGGCATATTTCAATTAGCATACAATATGACAGCATGTTTGCATCATTCATCTGTTTTGCACACACCGGGCTCGGCGCATCATACAAACTGCATTTGTATTTCAATTCCAAATTGAATACGTGTTGGTTGTAGCATTCCATATGCCATGTTTAGGACAGCCGAGCCTGCTATAGTTGCATCTTTGCATGTGTTGCATTAGACATTTCAGTATGCTTAGGTCCATGCATGGATTTCTAACAAGCTTCTGTTTTGGTTTGGAGTACCCGGTAAGTTTTATGCTTTAGCATCCTTGCATGCGTGTGAGTGCTGCCATAATAGCATGCTTACCATGAGGCTAAATGCTTATGTGATATAACTGCCTTGAATGCCTGTGGGTGGAGGTTGGGTTATTTGGATTGGAATAATTCATCAAATGTTTGTTTTAAGCCCACTAGATAGTGGCAAAATCATGTTTTCTAAGCCCACCCGAGGGTGGCAAATCCACGTCTTAGCCTACCTGTGGGTAGCACCATCAAACCATTTTTCAAACAAACAAACATGAAATGTTTTATTCCAATTTAGGCGATTCAGTCTATACTTGTATGCTGTGCGCATCACATAGTAACCTAGGCTAATAACCAGAATAAGAACTCACAATGTTTTCAAAAACAGATATCATGGTTAGTAGAGGCCGATCTTTGACCGGGCGAGCGGGGGTGCTCACGAAGTGACCTTCCCCAATCGTATCCAAATTCCCGAGCTGAGGCAACTTTGGTGATGACGGACACGTGGCCTTTTGGCACCGAGTCAGGGTTTCCTAAATTTCCCATTTTAAAAACATTTAGGTGGCGACTCTGTATCTGGCAAAGCAGTCCATGTTTGGCACTTCTTTCAAAAAAATCTGTTTTCTCAAAACGATTTGCCGGATTTGGACTCTTTGGTTCAAGATTAAGAACCGTGACATTTGAGTCCTTCGAACTGTAGTGACCCAATATCGAATCAGAACGGGGGGGACTCGCACTCCTTTCCCCCGGGATGCGTTCGGGGACGTCTACAGCATGCACTAAACAACTAAAAACAGATTTTTAGCATGTTAAAACAAGGCCAAAGGACCACTTAGATGGCATCTATGTGGCTCAAATATGAAGGCATGCATGAGTGCTCTTTCAAGAAGCATATAACACATGCTCAAGAGGCAACAAAGAGGCAACCAAGGCAACCATACAAGCATGTCTTAGCGACTGAAATAACATGTAGGGTGGTTCCAAACCATCAAAATCAACACATGCTACACATTCACATACTTGAAGTATACAAGCCACAATACAAAGGAGCTATACTAAGCATGCCAAGATCGACCCAAGAAATTATGGACAGACCTAAAACATGGCAAAATAAGCACAAAACCTTCACAAGGCTAAGCCTAAAACATGCTAGAACAAAGGCTAACAACCTAAGACATATTAAGGCAATAACAAGGCATTACATGGTAGGTATGCTAAGCATGCATGGTGTACCAAAACCAACACATAACAATGTTATATTAAAGCAATATAAACATAAAATGCAGCCAAGGCATGACCAATAAACACTCAAACATAAGCTCCCTTAAGAGACCAAAAATGGTCCCTTTCAAGGACAACAAGGAGAGGGGGTGGCCCCCTCCTTCTTGAGACTTCAAGGCATCATCTTTACCACTGAAATCCCTCAAAATTTCAGTGGTGAAGAGACCCAAACACCAAAGTCTCGAAACTTGCACAAAATAGCACAAAAATGAGGCCTTTCAAGGCCTAAAGGTGGTCAAACACACCCAAGCCACAAAACACTCTTCACAAACAATCAAGAGGGCCTAAAAACAGAACTTTTTTTATGTTATACACTAAACACAAAAACAGCTCTAAGATAGGTAGAAATAGGATGCAAAAATGGGGTAAAAAGAACTAGTTTCTTACCCTTGAAGCCTTTCTTCAACAATGGTGATCTTGTTGCCTCCTTAAGCTTCAATCCAGTCAAAAATAGCAAGAACAAGCCCTTAGAACCTCAGTAGCCAAAGGAAGGTGAAGCACTAGGTGTCTGTGTGCAATAATATGGACTAAAACACCTAGAACATAGAGAGAGAAAAAGAGATATAGGAGATATGTATCAACCCTAACCCTAAAACCAGAGCTTCTCTCTGTGTTTTTCTCTCCAAAATTCTCTCTAACCCCCCACCAAGAGAAGAGCCCCTTCTCTTATAAGCAACAAACTTGTAAAGCTTATACAACAAGCTTACAAGGAGGGCATCCCTCCATACACGTGTATGGAGGGGAACAAAATGCCAAATAGCTGTCCTAAAATATCTGCAAAAGTAGATGAATAGTGGTTGGTCGCTCAAAAATGTCATTTTGACAAAATTGATGGCCGGCCGGCAACAAAGAGTGCCGGCCGGCAATATATATTGCCGGTGGCAACAAAAACCAGCCGACGGCCTCTAGCTACTGCCGGTGGTGTGTGGGGATGCCTCACAAGGCATTCCCTGCCCCTCCAAGGCAAAACACAAGTGTTTGGTGCAAAACCAGACACAAAACGGTCGAGTTTGGAGATCCCGAGGTATGCGAGCCGAGACCTCCGGGAACTCCAAATGAACACAAACATGGATAATCACCGAGTGTTCAAACGGTGACGTCTAAGTCTTGAGGACGGTCAAAAATGGGGTGTCTACAGTTGCCCCTCTTTGACAGAACTCGAAAGTCATAACAATGACGGGAGTGAATGTCAAAGCCCAGAGACGACCCATTTTTGACAAGGCCGAAGACTTGGACAAACATGCAAGACAAACAAGGTATCCAAGGCGGGCAAAATGCAATCGAAAATGCAAGAAGCCGAGCATAACTTATGATCTCGCAAAGAAAATCAGAACGGCTAACACATGCAACAGTTTTAAGCTAGCATACACCAGACTACACTACAATGCAGAAAGGATGTAAGAGAATTATGTAATTCTCTGTACGTCTCACGCTGAGGATATAATACTTGTGCGGCTTGTCCGGTTGCACCGGCCTCAAATGAACCGTACATACAATATCGTGCCTGAAAAGAAAACAAACTTAACAGGTACAATGTCGTTAGCAACATGCATGACAATGCAAATGAAAGCAAGACAACGCAGGTCGCAAGGAATGTAAGACAATGCAAATGAGGCACGCATGCTAATACAAATGACGACATGCATGCCTACGAAAATGTGACACGCATGCCAATGGAAATGAGGCACACATGCCGATGAAGAAGATGGGGGCACACCTTCCAATGGAAATGAGACACGCATGCCGATGAAGATGGGGCACACATGCCAATGGAAATGAGACACGCATGCCGATGAAAGTGAGGCACACATGCCAATGAAAATGAGGCACACGTGCCAATGTAAATAAGGCACACGTGCCGACGCAAATGAGGCACACGTGCCGACGCAAATGAGGCACACGTGCCAACGCAAATGAGGCACACGTGCCAACGGGAATGAGGCACACGTGCCAATGAAAATAAGGCACACGTGCCAATGCAAATGAGGCACACGTGCCAATGCAAATAAGGCACACGTGCCAATGAGAATGAGGCACACGTGCCAATGCGAATGAGGCACACGTGCCAATGCGAATGAGGCACACGTGCCAATGAGAATGAGGCACACGTGCCAATGAGAATGAGGCACACGTGCCAATGGGAAGAGGCACACGTGCCAATGAGAATGAGGCACACGTGCCAATGAGAATGAGGCACACGCGTTATCGAGAATGAGAATGAGGCATCGAGAATGAGAATACACGCGTTAATGGGAATGAGGCACAAGTGCCAATGCAAATGAGGCACACGTGTTAATGAGAATGAGGCACACGTGCCAATGAGAATGAGGCACACGTGCCAATAGGAATGAGGCACACGCGTTAATGCAAATGAGGCACACGCGTTATCGAGAATGAGGCACACGTGCCAATGCAAATGAGGCACACGTGCCAATGGGAATGAGGCACACGTGCCAATGAGAATGAGGCACACGTGCCAATGCAAATGAGGCACACGTGCCAATGGAAATGAGGCACACGTGCCAATGGGAATGAGGCACACGTGCCAATGCAAATGAGGCACATGTGCCAATGAGAATGAGGCACACGTGCCAATGAAAATGAGGCACACGTGCCAATGCAGAAGAGGCATACGTGCCAATGAAAATGAGGCACACGTGCCAATGCAAATGAGGCACACGTGCCAATGCAAATGAGGCACACGTGCCAATGAGAATGAGGCACACGTGCCAATGAAAATGAGGCACACGTGCCAATGGGAATGAGGCATACGTGCCAATGAAAATGAGGCACACGTGCCAATAGGAATGAGGCACACGTGCCAATGCAAATGATAAACGATGCAAGTGTGATACGCATGCCACACGGAATGTAAAATGTAAGTGAGACACACATGCCTTACGGAATGTGAGATGTAAGTGAGACACGCATGCCTCACGGAATGTGAGATGTAAGTGAGACACGATGTAAGTGAGACACGCATGCCTAACGGAATATGAGATGTAAGTGAGACACGCATGCCCCACACAATTGAAAACAATGCAAATGAGACACGCATGCCTCATGGAAATTGAGGCACGCATGCCACAAGGCCTGAACTAAAATGTAGATCGAAAGATGCATGACAATGCGAATGAACTAAAGTGCGTGACAACGCACGTCTTTTGAAATGCATGACAATGCTCGTAATAAAATGCATGACAATGCATGAGGGGTGTGCATGACGGTGCGATGCGACGCGCTAGACAGTATGATGGAAGCATGCAACGCACACGGGGCAACTTTTGAGTCTTGTAAAAGGCAAAAGGATACAAAAGGATACAATCGTTGCATGAATTTGAGTTCTACACACAGAAGACGCGGTCCGAGGTCAAAACGAAGGCCGGTTGAGCGTCGGAGATACACTTTCTTGCACTTTCTCGAGCTATAAAGACCAAAAACCACTCATATGGCCTAAACAAGGTTGTGGGAACACCACCGGCTGGGAGGGGAAGCCACCGGCTGCAAAATAATTCCATCGGCACAATATTATGCCGGTCGGCACAAAATGTTGCCGACCGGCAAAAAGTTCCTGAGTCGGGGTAGATTCGACATTTCACCATGGGTGTTTTAAAATAGGGTTCCAAACCCTATTCTTTTCATTATCCTTCGCCGAAAACGACCCCTCTCTCTCTCTAGAGTCTTTTTCCTTCCTCATTTCCTTGTTTTCTTCGCGTTCTAAGCCCGTTTCGTCGTCGGATTCGCGATTTCCTTCGCGTTTCGGACATTTTCAACCGAACAAATTTTTGTTTCGGTACCTTTTTTACCATTTCCACCTTTTTGGGGTTTGTTCCCCTCAATTTCCTCTTGATTTCCGTGTCTTTTCACACCCCGGCTTTTCCGGCCATTTCCGACCCTCTCGGGGTTGACCTTTCGGTTGACTCTTCGTATTCTGACCCGATTTTCATTCTCCGGCCATTTTCTCATCACTCTTGACATGGCCGATGACATTCCACGCGGTGGGACTCCCCCGGATCACGAGATGGATCCCGGGGTCGAGCTTCTACCTTTGAGCGAGCGCCCGTTCGACCCGGCGACCTACCGGCCGGCGATTCATGTTCTGCCACCCGACGGACTACGCCAGTTCAGGAGTTTCGACATGGCGTTGGATCCCGAGCTTCTGCTACGTGAACCTGCCTCTCACCTATCCTTCGGCGCTTCTGAGGTAACTTTCTTTCTCTGTTTTATTTTCTGTAATGTAGAACGCTTTAAACTCTCAACTGCCATAGCCGACATAGCTTTTAATCGCCGCCCGATACATCGATACATCAGATATTGTAGTTGATTGCAAATGCACTTGCAACTGATTATCTGTTTAGGACTCACACGTGCACACACACTGCACTAGTCTTGAACCACTCGACACACGGCACACACCGTATTCCACTTCAAACACCGGCACCCGATACCTGTTTTGAATCTGAAAATATGCGCGCATGCCACATTTGCACTGAACCACTCAAACATGCTGATGCATCACACGTTGTAGTTCACTGTAAGCACACCGGCACCCGGTATCTGTTTGAATCTAAAAATATGCACGCATGCCAAACTCGCACTGATTCACGCAAACACGCTGACGCATCATATGTTATAGTTCACTGTAAGCACACTGGCACCCGGTATCTGTTTGAACTTAAAAAACTTGCACGCATGCCAAATTTGCACTGATTTACGCAAACACGCTGACGCATCATACGTTGTAGTTCACTGTAAGCACACTGGCACCCGGTATTTGTTTGAATCTGAAAATACGCACGCATGCCAAATTTGCACTGAACCACCCAAACACGCTGATGCATCACACGTTGTAGTTCACTGTAAGCACACCGGCACCCGGTATCTGTTTGAATCTGAAAATATGCGCGCATGCCAAATTTGCACTGATTTTGACTGTTTCTTCAAAACTGTACATTTTATATTGCTTCGGAACTACTTGTTTGAAAACAGGGAGATTCCCATACCATCCGCGGGTATGGGAACACTGTCGCTCGTGAGTGGTACGCCGAGCTTCCCGACGCAGTTCGCCATATTGTGGACCAGGCCGGCTTTGGCGCATTCTGCAGAGGACTCTCCAGGCTCACTACATGCAGACCTCTCCTCGCCGCTCTGGTGGAGAGGTGGTGGGACACCACTGATTCATTTCATTTGTCTGCGACTGGGGACATGACGATGACCCCTTATGATTTCTCAATGCTCATAGGCATCGGGGTAAGGGGTGATTCGATCCCCTTTGACATTGACATGGACGAGTGGACCGCGGCTCAGGTCTACTTGCTCGGCGCGACACCGCTTTCGCGTCCCCGGCCGACATACTCTGGTTTGAGGTGCGCAGGTCCACGCTCCTTGTCGATGCGTTCGATGACTCAGAGGCCGGAGAGATACGACGCGCTTCCTCATGTTCTGTTTGGGGCGACCATTTTCGCCGACCGCGAACACAAGGCTCTCGCTTATTCACGACCTTTGGTGGATGTCAGGGACATCTTACATTATGATTGGGGTGGCGCCGCTCTGGCCACTCTCTATGGGTATATGAGCTCAGCTTCTCGCGGCAGCAGACAGTTGCTCGGGGGCTACTGGTGCGTTTGGGAGGTACATTTCTTTTTCTGCCTTTCATTTCTGTTCTATATTTTCAGATTGCGACATCGCACACATTGTAGTTCGCTTTATACTTGTCAGATATCGTACATACGGCACACACATACTCATACATAATCGACCAGACACTACTCACATCAGACACTCGCACAATACATCACAACACATGGCTCGCTATTTCGCTTACTCCATATTCGCTTTTATCCGATAAATACACCGGTATTTACCTTGCGCAGCCAGGGTTTATGCCTACTTTCCTAGGCTCACTCCAGACTGATGCGAGACCCTCCGTCGTCTCTTTTTCGCGCCGCTTCGACGGGAGATGCACCCGGAGGCCGCGAGAGACATTTAGCTTCTTCCGCCGCTACTTTGACACCATCACCCCCGCAGAGGTATGTTTTACTTGCAGTTCATTTAAACTTCGCCTTTCCACTGCATATTTCAATAATAGTAGATAACAAACTGTATTGCATTTTCAGATCACCTGGTAGCCTTGGGCTCCTTTGCCAGCCGTGATGCGGGATCGGTTTGCCAGTGTTGATGAGACCTCACGTTTCCGGATTCTGCTGAAGGGCCCGATCTGTCGGGCTTGGTACTTGGGCGAGCGTTTCCTGCACCAGACCCTGGGTTTACCTGAGCAGACAGTCCCGGTGCACCCTCCTAAGCATATGAGGGATACCGAGCGATTCACTGCCGAGCAGATGGCAGACTACACCATTGGCTGGGAGGCAGACGGCTTCAGAGGCGAGGGCGATTACTTGGAGTACGTCCGGACTTTCCTCATGCGACCTCTGAGTGGCGGTCGCCGAGCTGAGAGAGAGAGACCATCGGCGCCAGCGGCTGGAGCAGGAGTAGGAGCGTTGAGGAGAGCTCGAGTCCGTAGCAGGGGCGGAGTTCAGAGAGGACGAGGGACGGTTATTCGCCTCGCCCACTTCATCGACTTTCGAGGGCGGTGGGGCGACCTATCGATCCCTTCGCCTCCGCCGGCTGATCAAGAGTTTGTCGGTGTCCCCGACTTGCCTCCGGTATGTATTACTGCATTTTGTACAGTTATTTCATTTCAGTTTATTTGATATTCCACAGAATATTGATGCATCTGATACTTTTGCAGGCCTCTTCTAAGTACACCCGGCAGTCATTGGAGATGAATGCCTCCATGATGGGGATGCTAAAATGACCTTCGACCTCTTAGCCCTTTACAAGATTCGATGTTATTTCGACCATAGCCTCAAACCATACACAAACCGCTTCAGATTTCGATGCACGATTCATCGCCACGGCATTCACAGATCAGATACAATCGCATTACATCGTGACTCATACCGATTCATCGCGATTCACTTCAGGCATTCACAGATCAGACTCATGCATCGTGATTCAGATCGATTCATCGCTTCACGGCAGATTCACAGATCAGCTCACGGCATTCCTGACTGTACTCATTCACTTGCATTCATCGTACTAATAAACTGCTCGATATATACTGATGCATTTGCCTTTTATGCTTTTCAGCCTCCTTTCCAGATTTCTCCGGTAGGTGGCACTCCAATTGGACCTCCCATTTCTACCCGGGATGGTAGAGTATATCCCCGCACCAGAGGCGGGCGCACTCACGTCGGGAGCAGCTTGCGGGCTCCAGTTCCAGATGACGAGTCTGAGGCAGAGACAGAGGCGGAGGCGGAGGCGGGGTGGTCGTCGGAGGAGACTGGGGACAACTCGGGCTCAGGCTCAGACGGTGATGCTCCTGGTGATACTCCTGGGCTTCTGCCCAGGAAGAGGGTGAGGACGGATCCTTAGGCGCGAGACCATCGATGCTGCTTCAGATTTTTGCTGCTTTTTTGTGCTTTTTGTACTTTTTCTCTTTTTGTAGTTAGGGTGCTTTGTACTGCCGCAGGCAGATTTTTGTTTCCAAAACTGCGTGCTTGAAAAAGATGATATGAAATGAAACAAACTTTTTGTCTGAAAAAAGCGTTACATTTGTATATATCTGCGTATTTCATACTTTGCACTGCATTGTATCATATTAGACCTCAAATGTAAATGAAAATGATTTGTTGTTTGTAAATTGAGCAATTGTATTGTAATAATCAGATAACTAACCAACTAACAACAAAACAACTCATACAAACCACTGCTCAACCTGGACATACAGCCCATGCTCTACTGGGGATTGATCTGCATACAGCCCATAACATAGCACTCGGTTCATTCCTGCACACAGCAAACCCTGAACAAACAGCCCCAATCTGACAAGACGAACCACAAAAGCTGATACGATTGCAGTTGAAACACACTCGGATGTCCCAAAATTTCCTTTCTTCTCTTGCTTCGCATGAATGTAGAGAATGGCACAGCATTCTGAGCACGAACGATTTACTTTGAAAAAGGGTTTCCAACCGGGGTATCGAGCCTACCACAGAACACAGCGAGACAGACTCAAACAAAGAAACAAAAGGCACACGACCTAACATAACGAGACATGCTCGGAAAAGACTCAAAACAAAAGTTGAGACCGACAAATCAAAAGACACGACACACGGACGTGTTTATGGAAACAAAAGACCTCAGATCTCGAGGAGCCAATTCCTCTGGGTATACTTCCCACCCTTTCTGATTTGTGATACTCACATCACTCGGCCCTCAGGCTCGGTTTTTCTCTCAAAATCCTTTTCTCACTTCTCTCTCTGCTTACACCTCTCTATTCTTTATTCTCTCATTTTTTATCCCTCCCCAGGGTGATTAATGGACGAATAGGAAGTCGCAGGTTCACGCCCAGCACTGTTAGCTCACGGCTATTTCTCCCAATGGATAGAGTGCCTTTCCGGCGAGTATGTTGACGGGGGAAAGACAGAAGACCTGACTCAATTGTGCCCCTAGTTCGTCACTTTGACCATTTTTTGGTTTTCTACTAAAACAGTTTTGACTAAAAGTGAGAGTCGGATTAACACACTTGTTCAGTTTTTGATTTGAAAATCATACAAGTCAGGCTGTGAGCACTGAAAATTCTCCTTTTCGGGTCCAAGAAAATGGTCCGGTTTTGGAAAATGAAATAGTTTTCGAGAAAAGAATCAACTTCAGTAAAAATTTTCAAAAACTATTTTTGCAAACAATCAACGCTCAACGAGCGCGGAACTTACCCTCGAGATATGCAACCTCGGATCGGAGGCAATGGAAAATTGCCCCTGGCTTAAAGGGGGGGAACACGGTAACGGAAAGTTTCCCCTGGTTTGGACGGCAACTCAGGGCAACTTATGGCAATGCATGGCAACGGAAAGTTGCCCCTTGTTTGGATGATGCCGCGGCATGTTGTAAGCCAGTCCTTGTTGATGACGATTGGACCCTCGAACACGGAGGAGACGAAGACGGTCTGAATCAATATATGGACACAATCACCTGGAAGGTGTTGGTGGTTGGGCTTCAAGAGGAAGTTGATCACGTAGTTCCAGGATGCTGCAATCGAGACATCGGATTCGGAGGAGGAACTAGTGATCAAAACCATGACATGGACTGAGACGCTATGGAAGCGTTGGGGGTTGGACTTCAGGATGAAGTTGCCTACGTATCCCAAACATGGGAATCAAGCCTTACGTAGTTCCGGTTAAGGTACACTCGGGTATTTTAACCTTCACTGTTTAGGCTCTAACTTTTGCCAAGGTGCCCAATGCGGGTTTTCGACCTTGCGAGCTATGTTTTTCTTTTTCTTTTTCTTTTCTTTTCTTTTCTTTTGCATTTTCATTTTTTATTTCTTTTGCTATTTTTTTGTTTTTTTTGTTCTTTTTCCTTTCTTGCTTCTTTTTTGTATTTTTCTTTTTCTTTTTTTCTTTGCTCTAACTTTTGCCTGGATCGCCCTTTCGGGTTTTCGGCCCAGCGAGCCTCTCAAAGGGTAAAAAGTGTAGCAAGCCCATGCCAAATGGTTTTGAGATTGAAGCCTCTCTGTATCCAGGAGAGTGACTGTTGTGTTGATTTGTAGAAAAGTTCATCACGGCTGCTTCATGAGCCTTGCTTGGTGGGATCTGATCTTCTTAATCTGGCTTTGGTGCCTCTTGCTTGAGGGCCGCTTTCAAATCTGGCCATACGGGTCTTTCATGGCACTAAACGTTTTGAACGGATTCCAGGTTTGAATCTTGAGGTTGAGAGCGATCCTAGGCTGCACAATCTCAAGAGCGATTCCACACAAGTCTTCACAAGACCGCGCAAGACATTTTGTTTTTTAAAAGTTTTTAAGAAAGCGACAAATCACTCGCGCTGAAGATAGTGTGGAACCAGTCTGGATCGAACTAGGGTCCTTTTCAGTACTCACGCCGACAAGCATGATTTCATTCATTAAAAGCTTAGCACGCCTCTCTTTCTCTCAAAAATGATAAAGTTTTGCCAAAACCCGAGGAATTGCTTCCTTTTCGTTTTTATCACCATAGTGTTCGAAAAAGGTTTTTTGAAAAGCTTAGGCCATTACAACGATGTTCAAGGCACAAAAGAGTAGATAGAAATGTACAGTCGTTCCATTCACATCCTTTGGCATAACTAGCTTAAACAGCAACAAGTACGGAACGTGATAGCCACATCTGTTTCATTCAGATTTGTTGGTATAACTGGCTCCTCGGCAGCAACAGACTCAAAAAACAACTAATTACAAGACAAAACGCTGTTTGAGGCAACAACCCCGAAATCACCTAGTATACTATACAAGAGGGACTAACTCATTACAACAAGACAGACCCTGTAAGCAAAAAGATTGACTCAATACAGATAGACAGGCTCAAAATAAAACAAAAGACTGACTCGACACCCAAGTCAGAATTTACAAAACTAACATTGGCAGATGCTCAAAAATGCGTGCCAAACGCCACATCCAAAAATGCACCAGGAACTGCCCTCAGGCGGTTCACCTTCTGATTACATACTCGCAGTATCTGTGTCCTCAAAATCCAACAACTGGGTGGTAACGGACTTTGCTGAGGTAGGTGGAAGGATAACCTCATTGTCAATCAAATCCTGTACCTCATGACGGAGGCGGAAGCAATTATCAGTGGCATGACCGGTTTGCTGGTGGTACGCACAGTATAGAGCAGCATCATGTGTGGCAGGGAGATTCTTCGGTAGGGGTCGAGGCTCCAAGGGTTTAAGATGCCCCTTTTTGGCCAAAATCAAAAGTGCCCTAGACAAAGGCATGTAGAGAGGATGGAAGACCCTGTGCCCTCGGGGCAGGTACTTTGGAGCCTGAGCACTCTTGCCAGATGCACTAGCGAACGGGTCGGCAGGTGCGGCCTTCATTTTCTGATCTTTCCCGGGTACAGGGTTGGGAGCGGGAAGAACTGTTTTGGCATGACGGGGCCTATCCCGGTTTTCTGATTGACTGGAACTGCCCTCAGGCGGAGTGGGGAAAGCGTCCTCCACAGCTTTTGTCATGACTGCAGATATCTGTTGCTTGTTCATCCCCCCGGCTTTCATAGCCTCGACTGCCCACAGCAGCTGTTCGATAGGGTCGGCATCTGTCTTCATTTTATCTTTACCTCTGGCCTCGGCCTGATTGAGGGTTTGGGTTGATGTTGACACGTCATTGTTATAACTGGAGGCCATCTCCAGTTGACTAAGTTCAATAACAATTCGGCCCAACAGCGGGGGCTCCTGGGGTACAAAGCTCCCGGCGTATGGTGCAGCTGGCGGTGAAGCTGACATTCCATAAGCGAGATCCGCCATAGACCTCTGGAGATCACCTATCATCCCCATTAGTTCAAAAGTAGTAGGCTCACGAGCCTGATATAACTGAGGGGCCCAGACTGGGTGTGCAACCGGTGATCTGGGTGGGTGCGGCATATCAATATTGGCCTCACCTTGCGGGGTGATTCCTTGACCCAACGCGGCTGTCATAACCACGATCTCTTCTGAATTCTGCGTCATGCTAAGTTCTGCTTCAGCAAGGAGAAGACACTAGCTGTTCTGGATAAACTCCTAGAATCTCTGAACCTTGAAACGGAAAATAAGCAGTATTTCAGTCCCAAACAGATCAAACACAGGTGTAGCCGAACAACTGCACTCTACTACTGATCATCGCTTCCCGTAATCACTGCTCAATATCAATCGATACCCGCAGACATAACTGATTCTCAACAACACTGATACTGGTGCCCTCGGGCCTGATACCCAATCTTGCAAACTGGTATATGCATTTCCCTGTAGAGATACACTCTAAAAGCACATAGCAAGTAAATGAGAGCCAATACACCCCTATGTTGGGGTAGGGTTTTCCTGTCCTATTTTGTCAGGAGCTAGGGTTTCACTATGCACACAGCGGCTTCAAACAACCTATATCGGGTAAGCAACCTGTCCTAGTTTGGAATGGTCACTATGAATTTCGATATGCACTAGGTTGAATGGTCAAAAAGGGTGGCCCGGTAAAATCGGGGTTTGTGTTCCCATACTGGCAGAGCCCGCAACCGGTCAGCCTTATGGTCATGCCTTGACAAGACAAGCCTCCAGCAAACCGTTCAGGAATAGCAGATGGCCAACACGGTGTCCTAGGTGCACCAATGCACATGCAATGCAAAGAAACACATAAGTGTAGTCAAAACAGGATATCGCGAGTTCGAGTCAAGCTCTCTAAAATCCCCAGCAGAGTCGCAAGAAACTGTAACAAGCCCGCGAGGGACCTCGGCTACAGTTCGGACTCCCCTTTTTTGTTTGTATTGCGGTTCTTAATCTGAACCAAAGAGTCCAACTCTGGCAAATCGTTTTGAGAAAAACAGATTTTGAAAAGAAGTGCCAAACATGGACTGCTTTGCCAGATATAGAGTCGCCACCTAAATATTTTTAAAAATGGGACCCTGACTCGGTGCCAAAGGCCACGTGTCCGTCATCACCAAAGCTGTCTTGGCTAGGGAGCTTGGGTACGATCGGGGAAGGTCAGCTATGAGCACCCCCTTTCGCCCGGTCCGAAGACCGGCCTCTACTAACCATGATATCTGATTTTGAAAACATTATGTGTTCTTGTTCCAATTATTAGCCTAGAATTACTATGTTATGCGCACAGCAAACAAGTATAGACTAGATTGTCTAATTTGGAAATAAGCATTGCATATTCGTTTGTTTTGAAAGTGCTTTGGAATTTGCTACTCGCAAGTAAGCTAAAACACGGATTTCAATGAGTTTTTCCAACTCAAACAATCCAACCTTCACCCACAGGCATTCAAACAGTTTATCTCATGTAAGCACTTAGCCTCACGGTAAGCATACTGTCATGTTAACATTCACACGCATGCGAGATGCTAAAGCATAAATACTCACATTGTACTCCATGCCAAAACAATAAACTAGTTAGCAAATATGCATGCCCTAGTTCATGTTAGAGTGACTAATGCATCGCATACAGAATGTAATTAGGATAGGCTTGGCTAACCCTAAAATGGCATGTGAAATGCAATCATTCGGTGTACGTATTCAAGTTAGATTTGAAGTACAAATGCAATTAGTATGATGTACCGAGCCCGGTGCATGTCAACAAATGCATGGATGCACGCATGCATAGCATAAGGTATGCTAAAATAAACGTGCCCTAATACTAACCATCGTAAGCGGGTAAATAAAAGGAAAGAAAGAAGTGGGGGTCGGAAGACATGCACGCCACTCACACACGCTTATTACAGATTTGCCCTCACCCGGAGGAACCAAAAGAATATACAAATTAATTAACTATGCAAGCTAATTAAATATTACAGATCAATTAAATCAACTAAACAAATTAATTAATCTAATTAAAATAGTAAAGCCCTCGGGAAGCGGGTCAGATGCAGCGCATGTTCGGGACTTGCTCGGAATCGCACTGCCATGCATAGTGTTCCTCTGTTTTCCCTGCTTTGCTCCTCTGAAAACTGCCAAAGTCTCAGGAATACCTCTCAGGACACTGGGGGATACCACCGGCTGAGTAGAATTACCACCGGCAATAGGATGTGGCCATCGGCACAAAATGAATCCATCGGCTGAGGACTTACTGCCGGCCGGCACCAAATGTTGCCGGTCGGCAAACAGTGCCTGCAGAACCTGCAACTCACAGCAGCAGAGGGCAAAACTTGCATGGCAATATAATTCAAACAATGTATGCACCAATCATGCCCCCTATCATGTTTGCGACTCAAAGGGGTATGTGCCTCGATTCTCGGGCCACCAATCACGCATTTCCATGCATGATGGCCTAAAGAATCAAGTGTGCACTTTCATGTCAAATGAAATGCAAACCAAACAAACAAAACAAGGCCCAATTCCTATCACCAAATCAAGGAACAAGGCATGCATGCAAGATGCAATGCAACCTAGGCATGCAAGCTAAGGATGCAACATGGCATGACAAGGCACTTATGCAAGCATACAAGCAAACATGAGGCAATGCAAACTAATGGAAAGGTGGACTTAAACATGATTTAGGCGGCTCTAAATAGGCCTAAAACAGTGGTCAAAATGCCCAAAAAAGAAGGCTAAACATACATGCACATGTACACATGTTATGGTCCAAACCTTAAGCATTAAACAAGCAACTTTCAAGCACACTTGAAAGGGGATATCATGGACAATTAGCATGCAATATAAGCTCTAAAAATCATGCTAGAATGTGGTGCCAAACCAACTCAAATGAAGCAAGCATAAGCATGCAAGCATGGTCCAAGTACTTGAAGCAAGGTAATGAAGCTTTGAAGCACACTTAGCATAACAAACATGGCATGCACTAAACAACTAAAAATAGATTTTTAGCATGTTAAAACAAGGCCAAAGGACCACTTAGATGGCATCTAAGTGGCTCAAATATGAAGGCATGCATGAGTGCTCTTTCAAGAAGCATATAACACATGCTCAAGAGGCAACAAAGAGGCAACCAAGGCAAGCATACAAGCATGTCTTAGGGACTAAAATAACATGTAGGGTGGTTCTAAACCATCAAAATGATGCAAGCAACACATGCTACACATTCACATACTTGAAGTATACAAGCCACAATACAAAGGAGCTATACTAAGCATGCCAAGATCGACCCAAGCAACTATGGACAGACCTAAAACATGGCAAAATAAACACAAAACCTTCACAAGGTTAAGCCTAAAACATGCTAGAACAAAGGCTAACAACTTAAGGCATATTAAGGCAATAACAAGGCATTACATGGTAGGTATGCTAAGCATGCATGGTGTACTAAAATCAACACATAACAATGTTATATTAAAGCAATATAAACATAAAATGCAGCCAAGGCATGACCAATAAACACTCAAACATAAGCTCCCTTAAGAGACCGAAAATGGTCCCTTTCAAGGACAACAAGGAGAGGGGGTGGCCCCCTCCTTCTTGAGACTTCAAGGCACCATCTTCACCACTGAAATCCCTCAAAATTTCAGTGGTGAAGAGGCCCAAACACCAAAGTCTCGAAACTTGCACAAAATAGCACAAAAATGGGGCCTTTCAAGGCCTAAGGGTGGTCAAACACACCCAAACCACAAAACACTCTTAACAAACAATCAAGAGGGCCTAAAAACAGAACTTTTTTATGTTATACACTAAACACAAAAACAGCTCTAAGATAGGTAGAAATAGGATGCAAAAATGGGGTAAAAAGGACTAGTTTCTTACCCTTGAAGCCTTTCTTCAACAATGGTGATCTTGTTGCCTTCTTAAGCTTTAATCCAGTCAAAAATAGCAAGAACAAGCCCTTAGAACCTCAGTAGCCAAAGGAAGGTGAAGCACTAGGTGTTTGTGTGCAATAATATGGACTAAAACACCTAGAACATAAAGAGAGAAAAAGAGATATAGGAGATATGTATCAACCCTAACCCCAAAACCAGAGCTTCTCTCTGTGTTTTTCTCTCCAAAATTCTCTCTAACCCCTCACCAAGAGAAGAGCCCCTTCTCTTATAAGCAACAAACTTGTAAAGCTTATACAACAAGCTTACAAGGAGGGCATCCCTCCATACACGTGTATGGAGGGGAACAAAATGCCAAACAGCTGTCCTAAAATATCTTCAAAAGCAGATATACAGTGGTCGGCCGCTCAAAAATGTCATTTTGACAAAATTGATGGCCGGCCGGCAACAAAGAGTGCCGGCCGGCAATATATATTGCCGGTGGCAACAAAAACCAACCGGCGGCCTCTAGCCACTGCCGGTGGTGTGTGGGGATGCCTCACAAGGCATTCCCTGCCCCTTCAAGGCAAAACACAAGTGTTTGGTGCAAAACCAGACACAAAACGGTCGAGTTTGGAGATCCTGAGGCAGGGTGCGTAGCCGAGACCTCCGGGAACTCCAAACGAACACAAACATGGATAATCACCGAGTGTTCAAACGATGACGTCCAAGTCTTGAGGACAGTCGAAAATGGGGTGTCTACAAGTAGGATTGGGATAAACTCTCTAAGAGTCTTATCCTTACCCAAACTGAAGTCCTCTTTTAATCTAGGACTCTTGTCCCTTATCCGTTTATCCTGGATTATGGTATTCTCGCAGATAACCTCGGCCTAGCCGAGATCATTTTGGTGTCATGACCAAGACACGTGACACCTTGGCTGACACTTCGGTGTCATCTCGGCCACGTGTTGTCATTCAAAAATTCTGTTCCCACAACTGCCCCCTAGATTCTATTACCTCGACATCCTGAGGTGATGAAACCTATATCATTCCTTTCATTTAGCACATCGGCTAAGTTTTTCTTTATCCTTCATTACTGAGGTCATCATTCGTCGGCTCAAATATAACCAAGACTTAGTCTGTTTTCATCAATGCCTTAGAACCAAAAAACCAAGTTTTGTTCAAGTTTCACAACCGAGATTGTCCTTCCAGCTGAGGTCCTACTCCATTAAATTAAGAACTCCAAGAGTTTTATCATGCGTATGAGCTGTCACGCACAGCAACTCAATCGTTTTTGCCACGCGTCTTTTCCCTACTGAGCCATGCTTGACACGCACCATTAAGTCGCATCGCACTTGCGTGCGTCGTCTGACAAGCACGTCGTCCTAGACACACTAAATGCGTTTTTGCCGCCATTTCGTGTGTTTGATCAAAATCACTTCTCTCTCTCTCTCTCTCTCTCTCTCTCCGTCTTTTCACTTTTGCATCTTCGTCTTCGTGTAAGTTTTCTCTCTCTAACTTTCTCTAATCCTCCTATTGCTTCAAGCTCTAAAGCTCTCTGCAATCACCGCCGTTCACCTCCTCCGACGAGGTTTTTGCTGATCTTTTCCGTTTGCTGCCATCATCTGACTCCGGCGTACTCAACACCGACTTCATTTTTCTTCGTTGAGTCACTATTTCCTCCTTTATCAATATGTGTTTTTCTTTGTACCTTGTACTTTTTTCTTACTTTTTGAAACAATGTACAATGTACACCTTAACTGTGCAACCTCCTCGGGGTGGAATACCTCGGTTAAACCACTATCGGTTTATTTCGGCAAGTACATAGGTACTTCTTTTCAATATAACATTGGCTTAACTTGTAAATTTTTCTTAAAAATTTCAACAATTGTTTAAACCAATCTTCCTTTAACATAACCTCAGATTCATTTCAACTTGTAAATTTTTCATAAAATTTCAACAAGTGTTAAACATGACCTCAGTTTAACTTCAACTTGTAAATTTTTCTTAAATTTCAACAAGTGTTAAACATGGCCTTAGTTTAACTTCAACTTGTAAATTTTTCTTTAAAATTTCAATAAGTGTTAAACCAATCTTGGCTTGAAAATTCCAACTCCCAAGCATTATTCTCTAGCCATGTGCCCCTAATGTGAACTTAAGTTCTACTTGGGTTCTCATTAAGCATGTGGCTCTGACCTCATTGCTGAAGTCTATATTTAAACAGAAACTAGCCGATGTTCTCAACCTTGGTTCTTCTGTTAATCTTACCCAAGTGCACTTAGTTTCAATCTGTGTTTGACTCTGCCGATATGGCAAGTCCAGGTTAATTCAATTTAGTTCAACTCTATTATATGCAAGTAGAAACTCTGCCATATAATAGGTCTAAGTTATTCGTCATGTTTCAATCAGAAATATCGTCAACTTAGTTCAACTCTATTATATGCAAGTAGGAACTCTGTCATATAATAAGTCTAAGTTATTCATCATGTTTCAATCAGAAACATTGCCAACTTAGTTCAACACTATTATATGCAAGTAAGAACTTTGTCACATAATAAGTCTAAGTTATTTGTCATGTTTCAATCAGAAATATCGCCAACTTAGTTCAACTTTATTATATGTAAGTAGGAACTCTGCCATATAATAAGTCTAAGTTATTCGTCATGTTTCAATTAGAAACATTGCCAACTTAGTTCAACTCTATTATATGCAAGTAGGAACTCTGCCATATAATAAGTCTAAGTTATTCATCATGTTTTAATCAGAAACATCATCGTAGGACTGGTCGGTCCTATCGCACATATTTTAAATTCACAAAAATCAAACTAGCACTTTATTATTACTTCAGCTGATATGCCCCATTGCCGGCAACCGAGATGATTCTATTTGGGCCAAGTTTGGCCTCCTTATTATCCTTTTTTATTGCCGACAACCTTTCTCAGGATAAGGTCCCTAACCTTGAACTCTCTTGGGCTGACTTCTTGTTGTAAGCCCTAGCAAGTTGTTGTTGGTATGCCCCCAGCCGAATTGCTGTTCTCTCGCACGTTGCAGGTGGATTTCAACAACATTTTCACGTTTTTTTACATAGGCTTCAGCTTCCTTTTGCATGTAAGGCCAAAATAATCCCTGCAATATTACTCTATGGACAAGGGATCTGCCCACTGCATGGCTTCCATCTACTCCTTTGTGGACCTTATATAAAACGTCTTTAACTTAGGCTGAGCTTTTCTCTTCTCGGACTTAATCATCTAGGCCGAGATATTGTCTTCTGGAATCTGGGATCTGCTCATTTAAGTTAGAGGGATAAGTTGTGACTGCTTGTGTAACCTTTAATCCTGTCTCTTGCTTGCTGTATCTAGTGTTATCCTGGTCTCGCTTCAGCGAGCCGTTTCTTTTTTCTTGTGTTGACACCTTTGTCCTCGGCATGTCTTCCTCAGCCCTTGTATACTTCTCTATTCTGGCCATGAGTTCCTCTATACTCTTTGGCAGTGTCTTTGCCAGTGATTTTTGTAACAGACAGTCATCTTTCAGGCCGTTCTTAAAGGACACGAACGCCACCTCTTGGTTGCATCCTGGTATTCAGTTGAACACCTCGTAATACCTCTTGGCATAAGCCCTAAGGCTTTCATCCTCACTAATTCTCAGGGCCATCAGGGAGTCCATCCTTAATGGCTGTAGTTTGTTTGTCACAAACCTGGCCACGAACATCTCGGCTAGGCCTTCCCAGGTTTTCACAGTTCCTTTCGGCAACTTATGAAACCAGTCTGATGCAATTTCCTCAAAGGACGAGAGGAACACCTTGCAGAGCAACGACTCGTTCCTGGTGTATAATGCCATCGAGTTCAGGTACAAGCCGACGTGAAAGTTCAGGTCCGACTTACCATCGTATATCTGGAATCTAGGCATGTGGAACCTTTTCGGGGCCTCAAATTTGTCCAACTCTACCGAGAACGGTGTCCTCGGCTTGATCAGAAAGGTCACCTTGGTATCTTGTCACTTTCTCAGGAGGTAATCCCTCAGATCCTCCTTGGTTCGTTCAGGAGCTCGACTATCTCCGAATTTCAGCCTCTTTGGTGCACTATTTCCAGTGTCATTGTGAGTCCTTTTGGACCTACCTCCATTGGTCGTGTCGAAACAGAGTTCCTTTCCCTGAACATCCTGATGTTCTTTGGTGCAGGTTTCTTTTGTCCGACATGTCTTCTGGGATTCTCTATGCCCGACCTACCGCGACGGCTGATGAGAATGTCCTTTGTCCCGCCATGTTGAGGGACTGCAGGAACCATTTTCTGCCCCCCTTTCTGGGCACCTTTCTTGGCCGCTGGAATTGGCGTGTCTTGTAGCGGGAACGGTGACTGTGTGACGTTGTACTATATCATGAAATTGACGACCGTTTACAGATCCGCCAATTTGTCCTCCATTTCCTTCATCTAGTCGTCCCTCCGCAGGCATCTATCTTTCCATACTTAGAGGTCGTCCTCGTTATAATACCCGCTCCAGTCCGATTTCTTCGGTATGCCACCATCCTGGCCGATGTCCTTTCCTCCGTGATTCTTATCACGAGTCTCTTAGTTGCAGTTGTCTTTTTCGACGTCAAGGTCAATATGTTTCCCACTCTCAGTAGGGGTGTCGTCCCCAACCTTCTCTTTTTGTCCGTCGTTGGCCATCTATTTTTCTTTTTTTCCCACAGACAACGCCAAATGGTGTGTGTCAATTTCTGACCACACTGCCAATCAAGCACTCAGCTGGAGAACACTGGCAGAATAGATTAAGCCCGAACGACCTGTCACAGAAAGAAGAGATTTCGGCGGTGGTTCGTCCACCCGGGGGCACTCTGACGATCAAATCAATTATCTCTCAAAGATAGCAAAAGTACTTAACTCACTATTCAGAGCATAAAAAGCATACCTTAGACTCATGGGGGTGCCTCTCTTTTATAGCCAACACTTACCTAATCCCAATAGAAGCCTAGCTCCAATGGATTCTGGATTATTGCTAATCTTGGACTCCTAGTAGGATTGGGATAAACTCTCTAAGAGTCTTATCCTTACCCAAACTGAAGTCTTCTCCTAATCTAGGACTCTTGTCCCTTATCCGTTTACCCCGGATTCCAGTATTCTCGCAGATAACCTCGGCTTAGCCGAGATCATCTCGGTGTCATGACCAAGACACGTGACACCTCGGCCATGTGTTGTCATTCAAAAATTATGTCCCCACAGTATAATTATATTATTTATTAGACAATATAATATGAAATTAAATTAGAAATGAAGTTAATAAAAATGTTATAAAGATGTGATAATGGTTGAGGAAGAAAGATGTAGGGAGACAAACAATAGAGAAATAAGGGAAGAAGAAAGGTGCAAAGAGAAACAATAGAAAAATGAGGGTAGGTTTTGGATTGGGTTGGATATGTATATATGGATAGGGTTTGATATGTATATATATATATATGTATGTACGTATGATGAAGAAAAATGGGTTTGGATTTGTATATGTGAACTGGTTTGTATATGATCAGAAAATTGGGTTTGGATTTGTATATGTGAACTGAGTTTGTATATGATTAAGAAAAAGTTTGGATAGTAAACTGTGAACTGGGTTTGATATGTATATATGTATACATATGTACACATGAGCAAGAAAATGATGAAGATAAGATTGTATATGTATATATATGTGTATGTATATACACATGATGAAGAAAAAAAATGAAGATGAGATTGTATATGTATATATATTTATATGTTTGAACACATAAAGTTTGGGCAGTGAGGTTTCGCCTGAAATGGAGAGAGAGAGAGAGAAGAAGAAGAAGAAGATGCAGATGAGGGTATAATTGTCACTTTATAACTTCTGTTAACAAAAGTTAGTGTGCATTTCAATCAAGTAACCACATGGGGGTTATGTGGTGATTTCCGAATGTTAGGGTGGTAAACCACACCCGACCTAAACCACGGGATAAAGTAAAGTTTGCCCTATTTTTTATTTAGAATTTTCTAACTAAAAAAAATGTGTAATAATATTATAAATTACATAACATTATCACAAAGATGCGTAATTTTATTTATGAATCACAAATTATTATAATTCTTTCTAAAAATATATGTAACATTTATTATAAAAATGCATAATATATACACCACAAAAATAGAGAAAAATATACATATTGTTTACACGTTAGAATTTTCCATGAAACAATAGAACTACAAAATGACAAAACATCGCATCAAGATTAAAAAGAAAAAGAGGAAGAAAAAAAAAAAAGCGAAACACATAACATATGGTAAAAAAGAGAGGGCAAAATGGACTTTTTAAGAGAAACGAACCATATCTCCGCTTTATATATATAGACTTGCATAAAACCCAGCCCTCACACACCTGTGAGAGGGAGAGGGGGGAAAAAAAAAAATGCATACATGCCTTGTCCACATCAATTGGGAGTCATGGGGGTTACCTATTTTGGAGGTCTCAAGCATTAACCTTATATATATGGATTGATTTAGAGACCTGCTATTTATATTTATTTAATGTTTTTGAATCCTTCATTCTTTTATTTATTTATTTTTTTAAAATTCTAATTGTCTAAAGATTAAATTTCATTTTTACCCTCATCTTTAACTCTTTAATTCTAAATTTTCAAATCCTAACCCTAATTCCATTACCTTTGACAACAGTCTCTCCTCCTTTCCATCACCACACTGATGCCATCACCGCCCATCACCCACCGTTGCTGCCATCATTGCAGAAACCCTAACCCTAGATCCTGCACCATCTCTCTCAACTCACCATCATTGGCAGAGAGTGTGTGAGAGAGATAGAGTCACAAAGAAGAATAAAAAGACAAAGAGAGAAAGAGAGATCGCAAGTTCGGTGGAGGGAGATCGAGCCATCTTCTTCTTCTTCTTCTTCTTCTTCTCTCCAAATCTGGTTTGCTCCTGCAAAAGGCAAGTAGGGGTGACGGCGAGAGGCGAAGATGAAAGGGCGATTGGAGAAAGAAGAAGAGAAGATGAAGTGTGACTATGGGAGGTCGCCATTAGAGGAAGGGTGTCACTGGCGGTGGTAGGAGTGGGGGGAGAAGAAGAAGAGAGAGAAGAAAAAAAAGAGGAAAGAAGGGGGCAATGAAGGGCTGTGGCTTGGCCATCGACGGTGGTTGCCAGAGTTGGTGGGAATGTGTTTAGGATTAGGGTTTGGGTTTGGGGTTAGAGATATAGTTGGTATTAAGGTGGAGGTTCAAAAAAAATAAAAAATAAAAATAGAAGGGTTTCATTTTGCTGGGTGGGGAGCCAACATAAAAAGATGGGAGCAAATAACAACCTCTTGATTTATACTATCTTCTATACTATCTTATAAAGTTAATTAGATGTCCTCAAACTTTATGTCATGTGAAATTTAGATAAGAAACATAAAATTTTAATTTTAAATCTCAAAATACATGTTAAGTACTTGCATTCTTTTTGAGAATGAGAAGTTTAAATCCCTGGCTTTATCATCGTTTATCATGCTAAAATTGATGAGAAGTGAAATATATTTCGAAGAAAATTTTGACCGAACAACAATTAGTGTTGCCTCTGACGTCGATGAATTGTGTAGATCATATTGTGGTCGACAGTAAAGAACAAGGACGAGAAAGCAGAGTGAAGGGAAATTACTTATTCTAGAGTAATAATAATAAGAAAAGGTGTTCGATTTATTTTCGAGTGCTATTATTAATACCTTATCAATTATTTTGAATCCTTCATTTTTTGATTTTTTTTAATTATTACAATAATAACCTCAAATGAAATTATTAAAAAGGATATCAATAATTTTAAGATATCTCATCTCACAATTAAACCCACACACTTATTACACCATGCGTTAGGGTTTATGAGAGTACCCACCTCCATCACCACCATCCATCCATCTTCTCTAAATCCCACCTTCAAAACCTTGAAAATTTTTTTGGAGGCAATATTCCAGCGATAACAGTGGCAACTATTTGATTATCTACACTTCTCTGACAATGACAATAAGTGAAAGTTTTTCTGACAACCATAACTCCATAAGACGAGAGGAGTACAACAATAAAAGTTCAGAGGAAGTTCAAAGTTTTGATAGTGTTCTTAGCTTAAAGGAGATTGGCCTTATAAGGGTAAACTTATTGAAAAAAATGGCAAAAATTTTAAAAGTTTCGTCATTTTTTTGGGACTGGACTCCTGAACATATAACCGAAATTTGGGAATACATGTTTGAACATTATTTATTTGTTCGGGAACAGATAACTAAACATTTATTTTCTCAAGTCATGAACAAGTATGTAGAGATGAAGTAGTAATCACTTTTGTGAGTTTTGTTAGGGTTTTTGAGAGAGAGGTTTTTTGGCGTGTAGAGGTGTGCATTCAACTGAATGGGTGAAATGTTTTCACAAGGAAAATTTTGATATTATTTGAGGGGAGAAAAGAAATTTTAGAAGTTTTAGAATTTATAAGTGGGGGTCTAAAAAAATGAGAGATCCAAAATAATTGATGCGGTGCTAATAACAGTACTCTTATTTTCTTAATTAAAAAAATTGACACAGATTGGAACATTTATAGGTGAAATTGTCTAAATTAAAATTGTATGGATCAAATTGAGAAATAGGATCAAAATATAATTTATCTAAAAAATATTAACATTGCTTTTAGATGGGGTGATTTGGTGATAAATGTTGAGAAATAATGAGAAATATAACTCTTTTCTCATATTTGCTTTATAAGTTGAGTGAGAAATTATAAGAAATGAAGGGAAATAGTGAGAAAGAGAGCTCTCTGACTAAGCCTATTTAATTTATTTTTTCTTTACCAAAAGCGGTGGGATTTGGTAAGTAACAAATTGATTGACGGTAAAATATTTATACTACTAAGGTTGCTCCTCCAAATACAAAGGGAAAAAAGAATCTCACTCATATTCTCTTTTACATGCTTTGTTTTCTTAGTTATCCAAACATCATGATGAGAAAATACTATCATTTTTTTTCTTTTCACAACTTATGAGTGTAAAGCATAATGTTATTTGGACCACGGGCCACAATGAAGCTTGAATTTAATCTGGACTTATTTGAGAAAAAACAATGAAATTATTATCAAATAGTATTGGTGTAATTGCACAAAAGGGCATGAATTACCCACAAGAATCATGATTCAAATGAAACAAAATACCCAATCTAAAAAAAATAAATAAAAAATGGAACAAAATAGTAATAGAAAATTACAAAAAGTTGAATTTGGTCTCTGGTCTTGTTGGGTTGGCCTTGTGGTGTGACGCGGCAAAAAGATGTGAATCCAATTAAACAAATACCAGAAGCTGCAGCCCACGAGGTCGCCTACCCACCAAGATCTTGAGCGTCTGCACTGAGAAATTATTCAATTACAGTAAATTTTAGTAATGTTTCAATATAATATTTATTGGTCTAAATTATAAAACCCACTACTTGTGTGTTAGAGTTTTTAAAAAACAATTGATTAGGTGTAGTCTGTAAATAGAATAGAGTATTGTTCTAAGAATATCTTGGCGTTGAGTTTTTATTTTTATTTTTTTACCTAGCTATAACTGAATTTTTACGATCATATATTAAAAAATTTAGTTTGAAGTTAGAATGATAAGTACTCAGATATATATATATATATATAAGCAGGTTGCACATGCAGTGTATATGCAACTTAGATAATTAAGAATAAAAATAAATAATAAATAAATTAGTATTATAATGTATATATTGTTGAGGTGGTAAAAGTGTTCTTAATAAAATCTAAGGTCTTAGGTTCAAACTTTGTTTAAGCTTTTGAATAATAATTTTTTATTTTAGCTTAGATGAAGCTGGACACTAAGTTCAGCCTTCACTTAACAATAGTATAGAAGAATGATAGATATATTAGAACTGGTGTGCATATAATTTTTTTCCCCTAAATAAATAAGATTGTGAAGTATACGATTGAATTCAAAATCTGAAAATTAAAACATTTTATGAATTTAAAAAGATCAATAGTTGAGAGATTAAAAAAATAAAAAATAAAAAATTACCTACCCAAAAAAGAGAGATTAAAAAAAAAAAAAAAAGAACGACTTGAATTTGTGGCATAATTGGCCATGTAACTTCTATTGGAGGTATTTTAGGAAATAAAGTGATAGGCACACCAACTTAAGTGTTAGGGTGATGATTGAGACCCCCTTAAAACTTCCACCCCCACAACCCTCACACACACATGGGGGTTGGGGATTGGGAGAGAAGAAAAAAAAAATCAAAAACTGAAAAATTGACCAATCAAAAGCAAAGGGGGTCATGGGGTGAAACAAAAAATGAAAAATTGATCAATCAAAAGCAAAGGAGGTCATGGGGGTCACCCCCAAAGGGGGCCCGAATCTTTATTGTAATATAATATATATAACACTTTTTAGTACTCACACAAACTTTGCTTGTATATATAATTGCCAAATTTGTATAATAAAATTTATTTACATATGTTACAACTTTAAAAAATATTTACGAAAAAAAAGAAAAAATATTTAAATGCTTCATAGTTTAGCAAAATTAAATTTTCTATGGGGATATGTATGGGTTGATATCGAATAGTATTAATTGATATATCAGTGAATATTAGTATTGAAAGTTCAAAATTTTGATATGTTGCCAATATATTTAAAACTCTACTTTGAATGTAAATATATATATATATATATATTTGCATTACCGTGTTAATTCATTTAATTTAGATTACATAAAAGTTATACTAAAGTGACCGAAACTAATACAAATAATGTGAAGACACAAGGATAAAAAAGAATATATATATATATATATATTTATTGTAAAAGAGATGATAACATTATTTTTTCATCCATGTGACTAATAAATTATTGATGAAAATAAATTTAAGTATTATGTGAATTAAAATTGTAAAAGAGTCTAATATAAGAAATGGAGAGATAAGATGAAAAAGGCTAATGAAATTAGCTTAAAATTGGATTAAAACCGACATAAAGAGCTAATAAAATTAGTTAGATTCGGTCGGACGTTATGCCGAATCCATCGCTTCTAGAGTCATCACATACTAATTTGTGATATTCGATGATTTTTGTGGCGTGTGTACCTCTATTTTTGAATAATTTCATGATAGGAAGGAGGTGTTGCTTGTTTTTCATTGTATTCATTAAACTTTTGTCCTATTGTGTCCAAAATCATCACGCAATCAACTTGCGACCATTGATGGTTTAGGAACTGAATCCGCTCTTCTTTTGAGTTTCTCCATGTGTAGACACCCCATTTTTGACCGTCCTCAAGACTTGGACGTCACCGCTTGAACACTCGGTGATCATCCATGTTCATGTTCGTTTGGAGTTCCCGGAGTTCTCGGCTCGCGCGCCTTGCCTCAGGACCTCTGAACTTGACCGTTTTGTGTCCAGTTTTGCACCAGACACCTGTGTTTTGCCTTAGAGGGGCAGGGAATGCCTTGTGAGGCATCCCCACACACCACCGGCTGTGGCTAGAGGCCACCGGCTGGCTGTAGTTGCCACCGGCACTATATTGTGCCGGTTGGCACTTTTTTGTGTCGGTCGGCACTCATTTTGGCATTATGACCATTTTGCCCTGCCGACCACTTTACAGCTGCTTTATGAGATATTTTCAGACAGCTGTATAGTCTTGCTTCCCCTCCATACACGTGTATGGAGGGATGACCCTCTTAGTTAGCTTAGCTTGTAAGCTTTGCAAGCTTTGTTGCCTATAAGGAGAATGCCTCTTCTCTTGGCTTAAGGGTTAGAAAATTTTAGACATTTTAGACAGATCAAGCTCTGGTTTTTAGGGTTAGGATAGATACACATCCTATCTCTCTCATTCCCTCTTGTTTAGTACACTAGGTGTTTGTGTCATACTATTGCACAAAAACACCTAGTGTTTCACCTTCCTCTTGGAACTGAGGTGCTAAGGGCTTGTTCTTGAAGTTCTTGACTGGTTTGGAGCTCAAGGAACCAACAACTCCAACCTTTGTGAAGTTGATCATCAAGGGTAAGAAACTTACTTTATTCATACCGTTTTTGCACTCCTTTTTTGCCTAGTTTAAAATAGTTTTTGTGCTTAGTCTATAACACATAAAAGTTCTGTTTTTTAAGCCTCTTTATTGTTTATTAAGGGTGCTTGGTGGTTAGGGTAGGTTTGACCACCCTTAGGCCTTGAAAAGGGCCATTTTTGTGCCATTTTGTGGAGATCCGAGATTTTTGTGCTTGGGCCTCTCCACCACTGAAATCTTGAGGGATTTCAGTGGTGGAGATGGTGCCATAAAGTCTCAAGAAGGAGAGGGCCACCCCCTCTCCTTGATGTCCTTGAAAAGGGCAAGTTTTGGCCTATTGAGGAAGCCTATGCTTAAGTGTGTGTTGAGCATGTTTGGTTTGTTTTTCATGCTTATATTGCCATAATATGACATGATTTTAAGTTGGTTTTAGCACTCCTTGCATGCTTTGCATAGTTGCTTTGTAATGCCTTGTTGGAACCTTAACATGCCTAGGTGGTATGCCTTTATTTCTAGCATGTTTTAGGCCTAGATCCATGAAGCTTGTATGCTTATTCTAACATGTTTTAGCTCTGTCCATAGTTATTTGGGTCAATCCTAGCATGTATCTTGTAACCTCTTTGTATCCTTGGCTTGTGAGCCTTAAGTGCATAAGTGTAGCATGCCTTTGTTTGCATCATTTTGGTGGTTTAGAACCATTTAGCATGCTATTTTAGTCCTTCATATATGTTTGTTTGATTGCTTAGCATGCCTCTTTAATGCTTTAAGAGCATGTGTTGCATGCTCCATGTTTTGGCCTTAATGCATGCCTTTGGATTCATGACATCTAGATGCCATCTAGGTGGTCACTTAGGCTTAGTTTTATGTGTTAAAACTCTGTTTTTAAGTGTTTAAGTATTGCCATGTGTGGTTGTGCTAAGTGTAGTTCAAAGCCTCATTGGCTTGCCTTAATGCTTGGACTGTTTGCATGTTTTGTTTGGTCTATCTTCGACTTGGTTTGGCACCATGCTTAACATGATTTTCAGAGCTTTACAATGCATGCTCATTGTCCTTGTTTGGTATCTCCAAGTGTGTTTGGAAGTTGCCATGTTTATGCCTTGGGTTTGGATCATAACACTTGCATGTGTGTGTGTGTGTTTAGTCTCCATTTCTAGGCACTTTGGCCACTGATCTTAGGCCTATTTGAGTTGCCTAAGTCATGTATAAGACCATCCTTTCATTGGTTTACATGCTTACCTTGCATGCTTGTTTGTGTGCTTGCATGAGTGCATCGCATTACCCATGTTGCATGATAGATAAAATGACTAGGTTGCATTGCATCAACATGCATTCCTTGTCCCTTGACTTGGTGATAGGGATTGGGACTTTGGTTTGTTTGGTTTGCATACATTTGAAATCAAAGTTGCATTCTTGGTTCTTTGGGCCATCATGCATGGAAATGCGTGATTGGTGGTCCGAGAACCGAGGCACACCCCCCTTTGAGTCACTAACATGATAAGGAGTGTGTTTGGTGCATAAATGGCTTGAATTATATTGTTATGCATGTTGTTGTCCTCTGCTGCTGTGGGTTGCAGATTCTGCAGGTGTTAAGTGCCGGTCGGCACTATTTAGTGCCGACCGGCAGTCAATCAACAGCCGATGGCTTTATTTTGTGCCGGTGGCCTTCTCCTTCAGCCGGTGGCTAATCTCCTCAGCCGGTGGTGATCCCGGTGCCGAGAGGCACTCACAGGACTTTGGTGATTTTCGAGGAGGATAGCAGAGAAAGCAGAGGCAAATCATGCATGACGGTCGATTAAAGCGATCCAGAAACACGTCTTGCATTTGGCCCTCATCCCGAGGCGATTCTTGTTTAATTAGATTAATTATGTTATTTAATTAATTTAGTTGATTTGTAATATTTTAATTAGCTTATAGTTAATTAATTTGTATATTCTTTCGATCCCTCGGCGAGGCAAATTTGTAATAAGTGTGTGTGAGTGGGTGTATGTCTTCCAACCCCCATTTCTTTCTCTCTTTTATTTACCCGCTTTCGATGGTAGATTAGGGCATACTTATTTTAGCATACCTTATGCAATGCATGCATGCATTCATGCATTTGTTTACATGCACCGGGCTCGGTACATCATACAAACTGCATCGCAATTTTCAATTCCAAATTGAATATATGCTACTCGCATATTTCATGTGCCATGTTTAGGGTCAGCCGAGCCTACTCTAGATTGCATTTATGCCTGTGTCGCATTAGCCACTTAACATGAACTAGGTCATGCATGTTTGCTAACTGGGTTATTGTTTTGGTACGGAGTACGATGTAAGTATTTACGCTTTAGCATACCACATGCGTGTGAATGTTGCCATAACAGTATGCTTACCATGCGGCTAAGTGCTTATGTGAGATAAATTGTTTGAATGCCTGTGGGTGGAGGTTGGATTGCTTGAGTTGGGAAAACTCATTGAAATCCGTGTTTTAGCCTACTTGCGAGTAGCAAATTCCAAAGCATTTTCAAAACGAACGAATATGCAATGTTTATTTCCAAATTAGGCAATCTAGTCTATACTTGTTTGCTGTGCGCATAACATAGTAATTTTAGGCTAATAGTTGGAACAAGAACATGTAATGTTTTCAAAAACGGATATCACGGTTAGTAGAGGCCGGTCTTCAGGCGAAGAGATGCTCATAAATGACCTTCCCGATCGTACCCAAGCTCTGAGCCAAGACCACTTTGGTGATAGCCGGACCGCGTGGCCTTCGGCACCAAGACAGGGTTTCCTAAATTTCCCATTTTAAAATAGTTAGGTGGCAACTCTGTAATCTGGCAAAGCAGTCCATGTTTGGCACTACTTTTTCAAAATCTGTTTTTCTTCAAAACGATTTGCCGGATTTGGACTCTTTGGTTCAGATTTAGAACCGCAACACAAAAGGGAGTCCGAACTGTAGCATAGAGGCCCCACGGGCGCTGTTACACCATGATAGAGAAGAGCAGAAAGGTCAAACATTGCTTAGAAGCACTCTGTTTGCACTGTTTTCACCTCAGTGCACAAAAAAGTTTTTCAACCAAAAATTAGGGCTAGGCCGGATCTATTTGGGCCTGGCCATGCTTCATTTAGGCTCGGCCGGCCTCCAATGTATGGTACACCGGGCAATTTTGAGAAATACAGAGCAGTAGCTAAGGGTAAACATAGGGTAGTTTTCCAGCAAGGCAGACAGAGCAGTTTCTGAGAAACATTGTTTTTAGTGCGTGCGCGATCATTGGTTTATTTTAAATGGATTATTATAATATTATTGTTATAATAAATTAGATAGTTATTCATTTATTATTTATTCGGATTTGTAATAAATAGTTAATTCAGACACTTTGATATTTTGGACCCTCCTGCGCGTGGATAAATATGTAATAATTTGTGTATGTCTTCCAACTCTCATATTTTTCTCCCTTTTATTTATCCACTTACCATGATTGTATAGTATCATGTTTTTCTTAGGATTTTCCATGACTCGCATTCATTAGTTTTGCATGCATAAGGGTTTAGCTCATCATACTAACCAATGTCAATTTCAAATTTATTACTCGAATATGTGCTTTGTCGCATGTCTTGAATTGATTCTCATGCCATACTAGTAACCGAACCATGTAGTTACGTTTTGTATGTGTTGCACTAGTCACTTGCATAGTAGAGCATGCATTTTTATAATGGTTTTATTTCCTTTTGGCTTGCCTTGGTTGAGTACTAGGTGAGCATTTCTTGCTTTAGCATATTGCATGTGTGTTGGTGTTGCCATGTTAAGCATGTTTATCATGAGGTTAAGTGTTTAATTGATATACTGCTTGAATGCCTGTGGATGAAGGCTTTTTTGCTTAAGTTGGGATGATTTGAGTAAATGTACATATGAGATCACTCTTTTAAGTGATACATATTCAAAACACTTTTCAAAACAAACATGAAATCAAAACGTTCCAAATGGACGAATTAGTCTATACCTGTGTGCATCACATAGTAAAGATAGTACAATAATCAGAACAAGAGCATATAATGTACATAAAAATCACATCATGATTAGTAGAAGTTGATCTTTGATCGGGTGAGTGGGGTGCTCAAGTCATGACTTTCCCCTCTCATACCTAAGTTCTCGAGCCGAGACACTGTGGTTATGACGGACAAGTGGCCTTTGGCACGAGTCACGGGTTTCCTAAGTTTTCCAAAAAAAATATTTAGATGGCGACTCTGTAATTTGGCAATGCAGTTCATTTTTGGCATCTTAGACGATAAATGGATTTTTCTAAGATTTGCCGGAGTTTGACTCATTTGTGTTTATCTATTTCACATTGCACTCATGAAACTAGATTCCGAACCACAGGAGTCTGAACTGTAGGGCTATCGTATCCGAGGAGACTAAACCTCTCCGAGGAGCATGAAAAGCAAGTTACACCCCCCCTCCAAAAAAAAAAAAAATACAACGTAAAACAACCAATTAATCCGTTATCAACAAATCCAATATGGTAATCAAAATTCAAAATTCACATTTTTATCCCATAAGGGATATACAAAAGAGATCCACATGCATTACACATTCAAACTCTCTCAAGTTGAAACCATAGCATGTGCTATCATACAATAACTAGAAATAACAACAGAGAAATGCCTTAAGGGCTGCAAGTTTCAAAGCTCAAGCCTGATTACACAAAAGTGGTTAATTAACCCATATAATTAAAGCCCTTGGCTTGACAAAATAATCACAAAGCAAAAGAGCTCTTACTCCCAAAAGACTTTCCACGCCCTCAGCTAGGCGGGATCACCACATTATTTCCTGCACAAATCCACTAGGGGTGAGCACAATGCCCATAGAGATATCTTCACAAAGTATATACGCTTATGCAGTCTATTAAATATATATATGTAATGTTATGTAATGCCACAATATCACAAGCTTTGGTTTTTAAAAAAAAAAAAATTATAGATTGCCATGATCTTTGAAAGAATTATCAAATCATTTCAATAATTTCTAAGATTTAAGACGAGGTGGTAAATACGACTCAGGCAAATCCCCAAGGCTAGTGTCTGTAAGTAGACGAAAGCACTACCAGATCCCATCTTACCGGCTTCTAACTGAAGGGTTTAGGAACCCACACGCGCGTGTTTCTAGTCTTATACCAAGAGCACTCAAGCCAACTTAATTCTTAACTACACCCTCTAATCGAATTCCCATTGTATTTACCTCAAAACATTACAATAGTAACAATTGTTTTTCTCGAACAGTATAACCATTTCCAAGGCATAACTAGAGTCAAATCATATTTTGAAACCATGTATATGAATGAATTGAAATGCAATAGTTTAATTTAGTTCCGATATGCGTGATTTCTCCACAATTCCCAACATTTACTTAAGGAACAAAATAAGATATTTAATATTTATATATGTTCATACACCAAAAATTTATATCAATACTATACCCATGTGACATATGACATTCTCCCATATTCACAAACAACATTCATTTTCATTTTTTAAACGAATGCATGGCATGTTACCATAATTTCTCAACCGCAACTCTTATCCCTTTCATGAGTATCTCAACAACACAACAACATGAGGAAAATGTCTTAAATTTCTCAAGGATTTAGCAACAATTTTATGGATATTTAACAAATTTCACTTTTCTCTAATTTGCCCCCAAAACCTAGGGTTCAATCAAAAGAGGAGTTTTTCTTTATTTTCAAAATATCTTCTTGCAAGCATTCCCAAAATAGTTCATAGTTCACAAAATAATGCCTCTTGGAGCAAAATCCTAAGAAGAAAATCATTTCTTTTACATTTCCTAGATTCAACATTTTAAAACTCAAAACTCAAGCTTGAATTTATAGTAAAATAGACAAGACATGCAAAAATCATATATATAACTCAAAGAAAACTCTTTACCTCAAGACTTGAGAAGAAAAGATGAAAAGGCTACAAAATCAACGAAGTCGAAATCTGATCTCCATCGCACACAACGTAACCCTTGATAAACTCCCAAAATTAAAGAATGTACTAGGGTCAAAATCTCAATGAATATGGAGGGGTCAAAGAAGTAATGAGGTGGTTGGAGGGTTTCTTAGAGAGAGATGAAAGAAATGAGAGTGAGAGTATACCTCGACTTTTCGTGCCTCCTTTCGGAAGTCAAATAAGCCCTACAGTATCGGACTCCCGCGGTTTTGAATCTGATTCCACAAGTACAATGTGAAATTGATAAGTACCAAAGAATCCAAATTCGACAAATCTTTTGAAAAATCGATTTTGAATCAAATTGCCAAAAATATACTGCTTTGTCAGATACAGAGTTGCCACCTAAATGTTTTTGAGAAATTTAGGAAACCTATGACTCGTGCCAAAGACCACACGTCCGTCATCACCAAGATTGTCTCAACTTGGAAACTTAGGTACGAAAGGGGAATGTCATGAATTGAGCACCCTCACTCGTCTGATCAAAGATCGACTTCTACTAATCGTGATGTGAATCTTATTTACATTATATGCTCTTGCTCTGATTATTAGGCTAACTTACTATGTGATGTGCACACAAGTATAAACTAATTTGCAAAAATTAGAACATTTGATTTCATGTTTGTTTTGAAAATTGTTTCGAATATGTGCCACTTGAAAAAGTGATTGCATATAAACATTACTCAAATGATTCAAATTCAAGCAATTAGCCTTCATCCACAGGCATTCAAGCAGTTTATCAATTAAACATTTCATGGCAAGTATGCTAAACAGGGCAACATCAACATACAATGCAATATGCTAAAACATAGAAATACTTACCTAGTACTCCGAGGCGAGTGAAAAGAAACAAAAGAGTTAGAAAAATGCATGATCCTAACTATGCAATGGCTAATGCAACACATGCGATATGCAATCTAAATAGGCTTGGCTACTTAAAATGATATGTGAATCAATTTGATAACATGTAGTCTAAGCACGTATTCAAAGAAGTATTAAACTAACAATGCAAGTTAGCATGATGAACTGAGCTCAATGCATGCAAGATAAGTGGATGCAAACATGAAGTATACTAAACAAAACATGATCTCCTAAACTAACCATCATAAGCTAGTAAATAAAAGGGAGAAATACGTGGAATTGAAAGACATGCACATTATTACAACATTGCACCATCACACAAGAGGGTCTGAATTAATAAGCTGGCTAACTAATTAAAGCCAAACTAATTAAGTAACTATTACAAACCCAAATGAATAATTTAATTAGACTACTTAACTAATTATTACAACCAATTAATTAATTATTTTAGCTAACTAATTATTACAAGACAACATTAAATAACTAGTTTAGCTAACTAATTAATTACAACATGAAGTAACCAAATTAACTACTCTAATTACTCCTCCTCGAAAAACGAGGAATGCTTATGCATGCGCGGACTTCCCACCCGAAAAGTCCACTGTTTCTACTACCAGATGCCTGTGTTACACAATAGAACACTTACACAGTTTTCCACCTCAAGGCCAATTTTGTTCTGCTTCAAAAGTATATTGCTGGATTTTGCATAGGTGGTCAACAGGATGGAAGTGATGGCCTGCTGTCCACAAAAAGTGGCATGTCGGCCATTGTTGCCTGGTTCTTCCTACTGCAATAGAGAACAAACAGAGCAAGCACATGGTATTCTCAAGGATTGTTTACACAACTCACCCCTCCTTATCATCAAGCAGCTTAAAGGAGTGGCAAAATTTGATTCACAAACCATCAATGGATGCAATTTCATTGCATGATGACTTATGAACCAAAAATATGCAAGTTCAATGAATGCAACAAAACAAGACTCTCAAAACCACCTCCCTATCATGAATGATCAAGGGAAGTAGTTGACAATGAATCTTGAACCGTTTTCATCACTAATGAGTATGAAACAACTCAAGACTCAAGGGTTCAATTAACGTCTGATTGAACCCAAACCAAATTATTATCTTGCCCTTTTTTAGTAACTAATTTTATTACCTCATTTTAGTTACTTTTCAATCCTTTAATCAATGAAGTCCAAAAGTGAGTTTAAGTCCTCTGAAAAAGAGAAGTGTCAAACCAAGAGTTGGCTTAAAGTATGAGAGAGATGTTATACCGTTGATAATGAACCCCTAAAAGGGATTAAACCATTAAGCATAACAATCTCAATCTGAAAACTCTTAAAGCAAAGGAAAAGCCAAGAAATGAGGAAGGTTGCAGAGGTGATTAAAGGTGATCACAAGTAATGAAAGTATGAAATAAATGCTATCAACTTAAATAGGATAGTGGCTAAGGCCTAATTCACCAAACCTATGAGGACAATTGCACTACAAGCATGCAATATAAGGCTCAAATGAAATGAACAGTCAAAAACGGTGCTAAATAAGTCCTAAAACATGCTGGAATTAAGACAAAAATAGCTAGAACAATAAGCTAAAACATAGAACATGCTAGGCTACTAAGCAAGACACAAGAAGAGGAGGCTAACCCCTCAAATTTTGGATTTTAAATCATAATTTTAGCTACTGAAATAACTCTGAAAATTAGTGTTTAAAAGCTCAAAAAAAGATAGTGTAAAGGTGAGAAACACAAGGATAAAGGTCTTGAAAGCAAGGTGTAAAGAAGGGTGAACCACCCCTCAACTTTTCATTGACCTTAAACCACAAGTTTTAGCCCAAAAATATAGAGTTTATATAGCCCAAAAACAAAGGAAAAACAGTAGGAAAAAGAGTAAATAAAGCAAGAAGAGAAGCAAAGCTTTATATCTCTTGAAAAGGAGAACTAATTCTAGGCAACAAATCGAGGCAAATACACCCTCAAGAGCTCAAACAAGGCTCAAAGGTACCTCAACTCAAAGATGGTAAGTTTTGGTTTAGAGTGTATAGGCAAAAGCTTGCAAAAAAGCTAAGAAATTGTAAGAGAGGGAGAGAGAGAGAGAGAGAGAGAGAGAGAGAGAGAGAGAATTTTTGCTCTAAAAATTCCAACCTTGGAAATGGAAGGAAAGGCCTCCTATATATAGAAAACCATGCAACTCCCTCAGAAATATCAATACATACACGTGTAAGAAGGTGCATGCATCTGTGCCAACAGCTGACACAGCAGGGCAGAAAAATATCTGCAAAACACACTAGTGGCCAACAACCAGAAGTAGTGGTCGGCAGCCAATAGAAGGGGCCGGCAGGCCACAAGAGGTTGCAGGCTTGAAAATCTCTAGTTTTGGTCCAAAAATAAGGCAACAAGTGTGTAGGGTTTGAAAACTCAAAACTGTGGCATTCTGCTAAGGATTTTGAGCACTTGACAAGCATATACACTCATCATTGGGTGTGCAAGCAGTGATGTCGAAGTCATAAGGGCAGTAAAAAATGAGGTGTCTATAGAGAGTAATTGTAGAAAGAGAGAGAGAGAGAGTGAAATGAAAAGTGAGAAAAAATGTGTAAGGGTTTAACTTTTAAGTGATTGGATACATTTTTTCGGAGCAGACTACGGACAGATCGCTCGAGCAACCAAACCTGCGCTCTAGTGAACACGTTTTTCAGATAGACGATATGGATTTTTTTGAGATGGTTAATCATTTTTTTTTTTAATCGTGAGAGGGAGGTCATTTAGAACCTGTTGGCTTCAAAACAGGGGTGGCTTCAGAGGCACTGCTGTAGGCTCCCAACACTGACGGAAGTTGCCCATCTCGCTTCTGATAAAAAAGAACGTGCGACACTTTGAAGGGACATATATTTAAAATATTAATGGTAAATTAAAATTATATGCCCGAGACTTATAAAAATGAGAAAATAATAAATCAGTTGAAGGTTGAAATTTTTTTCTTCTCCAAATTAATTCAATTATTAAAATCATAAAATTTTCTATGTATATAATTGTTTTTGAAAAGTTAACTTGATTTGTAATTTCACCTATAAAAAATATTGATTCCTCCCATTGTTATCATAAATTCAAAAACAAAAGTACAATCATGTAATTGCACTTCAAAAAAAAAAAAAAACTTACCTACCAATCCTCATCATCATCCTCCCTTACAACCCCTCTCTACCCTCCCACACTCGAGTAAATATTAAATGTAATAGTGATGCATTATGTAATGGTTTCATTATTTAATGAACAATCTTAATTTGTGATATGCACTATAACATTGTTACGTTAGTGAAAGACAAGAGTTGTTCACGGGAACAGAATTAGGAGAAGATTATAAGAAAATCATAGTCTCTTGCTTTTCTGAAAGATACTGTTTACCACAACTCTTTAATATATATAAATGTCTCATTATTCTTCCATCTTGTACTCTCTTTTTATTTTGCCACAAAAAAAAAAAAAAAAAAAAACTCCTTCAGCCTATTGGAGATTACTTCCGTAGTATTTGAATTATTTTTGTATGTACATATATAATTTATATATCATATGTCATCTTTTGACTACTCTATGAAATCCTAATTCTATCTTGTTATTCATTTAATTTTATTTGCAATTTTTTATTTACCAATAGCGCTACATAAGACGAGGTGATGATCACACTTTCCTCTCATTCTTCTCCACAACCCACGGCCATCTAAGCTACAAATCACAACCAACTTTCCAACTATACACCTGACCACAAACGATTACACATCAACTATCTTCTTGGCAAACCTAACATATGTGAACATTGTTGTATATATACAAACAAATACACAATTGAAAAGTCACCGCATGATAACCATGATTATTAGAATTTCAATCGTACGACTTAAGATTTAAAATTTTTTTAAAGTGACTATGATCCTAATTATAAAATCATGTACTTGGTGAAATCTATTCTCTTTATTAATTAGAGACGTACACCGTGAATGGGAAGCTAGGTTGTGTGCTTCAACAACACCACCCCAACACTCATTTTGAAATATGAACCAAGCCCAAGAATTTTACCCGTACGTAGCTTTGCTGACTCATGACGCTTCGGAGATAAGTTTATAAGATTTTATTCTTAACTGGGTTGCCAATGACTATGTTTTGTTTTATAGGGAGTGAAGATGGTACAGGCTAAGAGCATTGCTCAGTAAAATAAGAAGGGTCTTTCTTTCAGAAGTTAATATGTTTCAAGTGTTTGATGATTGTCCTCAGTGAAGGAGGGGCAAAGGGAAGGCCGATGAGGGGCGGGATGGGTGGGGGAGAGGCAGGAAAGGTGGTTGAGGATGGATCTGCTACTGTTGTAGCCTAGATCATCAACCAAAACCTATATCAAAACTCGCGGTATCAAAGAAGGGGAGGAATATTTGAAGGCGATGGGAGCGAAATGTATTTTTTAGAACTTGATGAGTTAATTGTATTTGTTAAAAATCTTTAAGGATGTAATTATAATTTAACCAAATATTGGATGTACAAATAAATATTGGCCTATTATGTCATTTGTTTTTTTTTTCCCAACATTCTTAGTAGTTAGATTTGTTAGTAAAGTTAATGTACAAAAATATACCACTTAAAGAGGTCACCGCTTGTTCATTAGCTTGAACCCCTAAATTTTCCTCATTTGTTTTGTTACTCAATTTTGTACCAATTTGCATGCTTGTGCTAAGTTTGGTCATACATGTAAAATTTTGTTTTGGTTAGAGAAGTTCCTTACATGATTAGGTTGTTTTTTGGTTGTACCATTGTAAGATCTTGTAATGGTTTGACTATCCAATTAATTATAAACCATCATTAAACATCCCTTAAACTAGCATTTTATGAGATAGATTATTGCAGAGAATCTTGATTTCATAATAATAGGTACAAAAAAAAAAAAAAAAAAGAGTCAATATTGCCTAACTACAAAATAAAATTAAGAATACAGATGCGTAATACAAGTTCCATTTATTAAACTTGAGTTGATAAATTAAAGTTGAGAGATTTGATCTAGACAATTATCAACTTAATTAGCGCTGGATTTGAGCTAACTCTCAACTTAACTTAACCCGTCCAAGTTACACTTTACTAATCGTGCTCAAACCACAAATATATAATCTCATCATCATTGAATAAAAGTGTGAAGTGAAGAGAGGCAAACTGTACCACAGCAAGAGTTGAAGAAAATTGGGCTTCAAGAGCCGAAACTCATTTGGGCCAATCAAATTTATGTGGTTGGTAGGCTTAATTTGGATAGTTAAAAGTTGTGTTGAAATTGAAAGACCAATCTAGTATGGTTTGGTTGCAAATTAAACCAGCCCAAACCAAGTGCACATGGCTCAATGCAAAATTGGATCTCTTATCTCTCTGTTAGTGAGAATGCCGCGTCCCACACACACAACTTATTTCTAATACAATTAATTTTAATTTTTATATTTATTTTGTTTTATAAATAAAAATAATAAATATAAATAAAATATTTTAAATAGATTTCGTTGTTTAATATAATTAGTTTATACAATGTATCTAATATTTATATTGTTGATTTGATGAAAATATATATATAATTTATATTTTGGTCACGGTATCAATTGCTTAATGAGTGTTGGTTAATCTTCAAATAATACTAAAAAAATTTATGATTTCAATATACATTTAACATATTTTCATATAATTATATATTTTTATTGTAAACATATTTTAATACATTAAAATTTTACTTTTTTTTCTTAGAGATAAGTATAAGCAATGTTAAAGTTATTTAATTTTGTTATCACTTGTAATTTAAATTTAAACTTTGTTAAATATCCCATTTAGAAATTTTTCTACTTGTGCTGAACTAAATGTGCCTTTGTCTTTGTTTTTGTCTTTGTCTTTGTAGGATGGTGTAGTGTTTGAGACTGTTCTATTCTTTTTCATTCAAATCCTATCCTTAGATAATAATCTAGAAACCTCCTAGATGTTGATTTGTGATTTTGTATCAATTTTAAGTAGAATATAACAATCCCAATCAAACAATCAAGACAAAGAGACACAACGATTTTACGTGAAAAAACCACAATTGGACACCTCCAATTGTGATAAAAAAACCACAGGCAATAGCCACAAGAACAATCCACTAAGAAGATTTAAAGGAATTACACAGGTATACTCTCAATTATCTCGCGAATCCACAACGCCTAATTGAACCAACCTCTATGTGCCTCTTCCAACCCTATCTTCACCACGAAATTGTCTTTCTGATGAGCCACTCCAAAATCCACCGAAGCTTCAGGCTCGAATTCTTCAGAATCCACCGAAGAACAACTCTCTCTTTTATTTAACAAACAAAACCTTTGATGTACTCTCTTTTAAACCATGAGTTGAATACTCAATAAAAACATCAAAGAAAACTTAACAAAATATCTCCAGATATAAACCTTAAGAACCAAAAAGAAGATCTGAAGGAATTCAAGAGTAGTCTAGTTTTGGGAGTAAACCAACTACTTATAGAAAATCAAAAGTAATCCCAGTTTCAGAAGAAAACCAACTCCTTAACAAGTCTGGAAATCTGGGTTTGCGCAGTCCGCTCGAGCGTGGGACTTCCCAATCGAGCGGATACTTCAAATTCCGTGATTTCATACAGGCTCCACGCTCGAGCGTCGGTTTCCATGCTCGAGCGTCGAATCACACCATCCAGTATTTTTTCAGGTGAAGCAGAGATGCTGTGAGCTTGCAAACCCCGCTCGAGCGTCACTTTCCCCGCTCGAGCGGGAAGACCAAAATTCGAAGTAAATGACAGGCAATTTTGAATGCATTTTTGCATTTTGCTACAGCCTGCGAACTGACCAAGCAGCTCGACCCCCGTAATAATCAACGAAGTGGCAATCTTAAAAGTATTGATATCACAAACTTCTCTACAAAGTACGATTCGGGTTGGATTCGCCTCTAACAACTCATAACCTCACTGAAATAAAAATGCGAATAAAATTACAATTCAAAGGAGTTTTGTCAAACGGGATTGCCAAGAATAAAAACCTAACAATTGGAAGAGGCACATAGAGGTTGGTTTAATTAGGCGTTGTGGATTTGCTTGATAATTGAGAGTATACCTGTGTAATTCCTTTAAATCTTCTTAGTGGATTGTTTTGTGGCTGTTGCCTGTGGTTGTTTTGATCACAGTTGGAGGTGTCCAATTGTGGTTTTTTCACGTAAAATCATTGTTTCTCTTTTTCTTGATTGTTTGATTGGGATTGTTATTTTCTGCTTAAAATTGTTACATAATCACAAATCAACATCTAGGAGGTTTCTAGATTTTTCATATTTAAATTGCGAAAAAATAATATACATGTAATATTGAATCAATTTTAATAATTTTTCCCACCATACGTGACAAAGGATGTGGTCCCTATGTTTGATGTATCAATCAAAATGTGGTAATATTACACCTATTTTTATTATAAATATTTTGTATTTTTGCAACAAATATTATATACTTTTTTTTTGTAAGAATTATGATTGTTTATGGTTTAGAAATAAAGTTTTCCATTTTATGTTAGTGTTATGCATTGTTTTTTTTAGTAATGTTATATATCTTTTAGGACAAACTTCACTTTACTCCCTGTGGTTTGGATCGGGTGCAGTTTACTCCCTGACATTTGAAAATCATCACATAACCCCCATGTGGTTTCTAGACCAAAGTGCATCGTCAGCTTTTCCATCTAAATTAATGGAATGTGAGGCTCACGCATCTGTAAAGAGAGTAAGTTGATTTTTAAGACTAAATTACCCCTCATTCATCTTCAAATTCACAAAATATACCATTATCCTGAAAATCAATTACATGTATACATATATCTATATATATACATACAAATAGAGAGTGACAGAAGAGAAAATGGAGAAAATTGTACAAATCAATCTCCTCACTATCCTAGAGCTGCCACCACTCTATTTCCCTTCGTCATACCCTCATAACAGACCAACATGTTCACGATCTAGAAAATATTCACAATTTGGAAGTTGTTTTTTGATTACTATGATGAAGTTTGATTGACAATTTGTTTTAATTTTTTCATTAGCACTATATATATAGATATGCCCGATATGTATAGATATGCATTGTTATATATAATATGAGATATAAATATATATATATATACATATATACACGCAGATATAAGTATAATTATTATTTTCTATAATGATATAAGTATAATTACAAATTAACTTCTGCACTGTTTCCATATACATTGTGTATATAGTATAATTATATTATTCATTAGATAATATAATATGAAATTAAATTAGAAATGAAGTTAATAAAAATGTTATAAAGATGTGATAATGGTTGAGGAAGAAAGATGTAGGGAGACAACCAATAGAGAAATTGGGGAAGAAAAAAGGTGAAAAGAGAAACAATAGAAAAATGAGGGTAGATTTTGGATTGGGTTTGATATGTATATATGGATAGGGTTTGATATGTGTATATATATATATATGTATGTATGTATGATCAAGAAAAAATGGGTTTGGATTTGTATATGTGAACTGGTTTGTATATGATCAGAAAATTGGGTTTGGATTTGTATATGTGGACTGAGTTTGTATATGATCAAGGAAAAGTTTGGACAGTAAACTGTGAACTGGGTTTGATATGTATATATGTATATGTACGGGAAAGAAATAAACCTTCTCGTATAATTTTGTTGATCAAGATTGCACTCCTCCATACGTCGTCGCTTTACTTCCTGAAAACACAAACGTGAGTTAGCCGGCGGGTGTGTGCCAGATACCTCTCCGATGCTTAAGTCAGCAAAATAGACAAATAGGTAAAAAGCTCTGTGTATTCGGGAATCAAAATTGTGTTACCTCTCCATGGGTGATGTTTGTGAGCTTTTGTAGGTTCCGTGTGACACAATCCTAGTAGGACTTTTACTCCTCCATGTAGAGTCCTCTTAGGATTCATACTCCTGAAAGATAATGCTTATCGTTCAACACCTCCCTCACTGTATAAACCAAGTGAGATGGTTTTACCATGGTCAGACTTCAATATGACCAAGGTAAGCATGGCTATGCTAAGCCGCAGACTAGACCGAGATAATTTTAGCTCGGCTCTTCATTTACTGCTCTTACCTCAGCTCTCCCAATGCTAACCATGGTATGTCTTGACTGGTATAACCAATACTTCGGTCCCGACTGGGATAACTTTGAGTGACGAATGAACTTACCGCAAGCTCTCTGGGACCAGAGTAATTTTACACCTCTCGCGGACCGGAGTACCTTTACACCTCTTGCAGATTGGAGTAACTTTACTCCTCTTGCGGACCGGAGTAACTTTACACCTCTTTACTCAGCCATTCGTACTGTTGACCCATAACGGCCCGTGGTCTAGCTCGGCCCAATTTTCATATAAATTACTCTTTCAATTGCCCCTTAATTCCATCTACAAAGCATGATAGGGATTACCTGTTACCAGCCGAGCTAAAAAGTTTCAGCCTTCTAACCGATCTACAAAACTTTAGCTGTACAATCAAGCTAAACTCTTGAGCCTTTCCAGTAGAGCTAAAATTCTTTAACCTTTCCAGCCGAACTATATTTACACCGGGCTCTACCTGTCTAGTCATAATGTCTCTTCATTCACAGCAACTGAATCGCTTCTCATTCCAAGGACGTGGCACACTCTGATTGGCCCAATGCAGCTGTCACGCCGTCTTCGTATTCTGTGTTTTTTGAACAGTCCCGCATTTTTTTGGTTCTTTCTCCTACTCAAAACCAACCCTAGCATTTTGAATCTTCTTCACACTATTCATCTCCTTCTCTCTCTTTCGTCTCTGAGCCTCTATTGTTCTTCAATTTGGTAACTGCGAAGCTCTTGCCTCCTAGTGCCATTTTCCTCTTCCAGTGCCGCTTGACCTGGTAAGTTACCCAAATCTCTCTTGTTTTTGTTGTTTTTGCACTTGCTTTCTACAATCCATAGCATAGTGTTCGTGTTTTTACAAAACACATTTTTTCATTTTGTGCTTTGCCTTGCGTTTTCTGCAAAAAACTTAGGAATAGAACCTTTCTGATTTGAGAAATAATGATGAGAAACACTAGCTTTGATCCAAAATCATAATATAACTGAACTAGGAAGTTGTTTGTAGTAGATGTCAATCTAGGCAGACCATTCAACCGAACCAACACTTCATGCTATATACCAGTAGTTTAAACAAGTTGAACCATCTTTTGACTTTAGCCGAGCTAACAAACCGTACTAAGTCTGCGTAATAGTGTGTTCGATAGTCTTAACCATGGCCGAACTATAACTTAGGGCTATACCAGCCTTCATAGTTCAAACCGAACTAAGAGCGCTGCCCCTAGAGGCTCAACTGGGCTAACAAAACCCTTGCACAAACTGAGATAACAAAACCCTCTTGCACGAACCGAGTTAACAGTCCCTTGTGAAAATCGGGATGACAAAAACCCTTTACACAAACCGAGCTATCGAACCCCTTGCTCAAAACCGATCTAGGGCTACATTTGTCTTGCCTTTATTTCTTTTAGCATGGTCATATGATCTGTGCTTAACACTTGTTTTTCACTTTGCAGCTTTAGGTTGTCCAGGCACTCCTTTGAGTGCTCAACCGAGCTACTCAGCACCTTTCTCGGACCGAGCTAAGACAAGCTTAAATTATTCATAACTTATAAATGGGGAAGTATAGGTTTTTAGTAAACACACCTGGTGGAATGGCTGAATTTCGAAAGGATTATAACATCCCGAACGATGTTCACCTCATCCTAGCCGATCTAGACACCACCCCATGGGGAAACCCCGGCTTTGTTCCTTTTACCCTTTTATCAATTATAGAAACTAGACTAAGATTCCCTGTACAGCCTTTACTTTGCGAATTCCTTAGGCAAACTAGGATATGCCCCACCCAGTTATCCACCAATTCATACCGCATAATAAATGGCATTGCCGAGCTAAACCGCCGAGCTGGCATTAACCTTGGTTTAGCTGAACTCTTCCATCAATACTCTATAGGCTCAAAAGAGGACGGTTGGGTTTATTATTTAAGAATACGACGCCGGCGTGAGAAAATAATAAAGGACACACCGGACAAAGATTTAAACGACGATGATTTTTTCTGGGTATCTGGGAATTTTGAAGACCACCAAGCCCAGATCCCAGGCCGCAGTATAAATTGGAAGAAAGGAACCCCCGGCATAATTACCTCGGCTAGTTTGCGTGCTCCTTTTTATTTTGGTTTTCTATTCCTGAACCGAACTGACAGTTGTCTTCTTTATACAGATTCGGCCCACCTTAAGTCACTATACAACTACCCCAATCTAGACACCCTTCGCGACGCACTACGATATCCTGAAAGGAGTTGGGCCAAGTTACTAAATTTTGAACCAACATATAGATACAACAGTCGACGAAAAGCCAGAGAACAGACTTCTTACTGGAAGACGCTCCTGAACCGGATCCATCATTGCCTCAAATTAACCTAGTCCAAACCACTGCTGAAGAAGAGATGGCAAAAAGGAATAGAATAAGGGCCCTTATAACCGAAACAAACCAAGCCAAGGTACCACCACCGAACCAGAGTCAAGAAATCGTGGTGGCTCTTCCATCTCAACAACCCTCCTCATCTCGCCCAAGCAAGCGTGCCCAGACTACCCTAACCGAGCAACGTCTTGTTGATGAAGACGAAACTATTCTTCCACCAAGCCCTCCACCGAGCCCGCAACCGGAGCGCTCCGACCGAGCCAGCTCCTCCAAGTGGGCACCCAAACTAACTTTTCAAAATCGAGATATTCAGGACACTAACTCAGTGGTCGCTGAAAAAGATCACTTAATGGCATTTAACCTTGCCAAAAGTGTCTACCTTCCAGCAGACATGGAGCACCACCAACATCTGACCGAACTGAGGGCCATCCGTTCAGCCACGAAATCCATGGTGCTTGTAAGTAGCTTCTTCTGTTAACCTTTCTAATTTGCACAACTTTCATCTCGGTTTGATTACAAGTCTCCCCCTTCTTTTGCAGGCCATGCAGAAGAGCCACATCACTCATAAGCGTGTGCTTGAACTTCGTAAGACCACAAGGCAAGCCCTGGCCAAAGTGACTGAAAAGACGGCCGAGCTAGAACAAGCCATGAAGCAAATAGCCGAGCTAAAATCTGAAAACGGTCGTCTGACCGGACTTGTTAGGTCGGCTGAAGCAGAAAAATAAAAAGCTGCAGCCATAATAAAAGACAAATATCTGCGCGAACTGGCAAAACTTGAGGGAAAAAAAACGTTGAGATAAAGCAGCTGAAGAAGAGTGCTAGTGACGCCGAGCTCCGGGGTTTCAAGGAGGGGGAGGCGACTTACATTAAACAATGTGAAGCTACCAAGCATTTCTTCTTCAAATGCGGTTGGAGGGCGGCTGTAGAGCAGCTCGGTCACGGTCCAGAAACCGAGGTTTTCAACAATCCTGCATACTTCATTCTGAGCTCTATGACGGAATATGCTGCTACCTTTCAGCAACAATTTCTTGAGGACTTAGATGATGATGATGAAGAAACCGCGCCAAAAGATACCCCGGTTGTCAATGACCCGGTTGATCAATCAGTTCGGTTGGAGCCAATGGTGGAAGACCTGACCAACGAGCCGCCTACTGAGACCGAGCTCCTAATCGAGACCGTGCTCCCGTCTGAAACCGGGCTCCGGGTTGATATTGATGTTGACCTAGATGATTTGTTTAACGGACTTTGTATTTTTTCTTTTTTTTACTTTTTTTCTTTTCTTTGCTTTTAGAAAAAATTGTAACCGGGCTGAGGCCCCACCCTTTGTACTCTCTTTAAATTTGCAATAAAGTCTGCTTTTTGTTCCAACTCTTATTTTGGTTGATCTCTATGCTTGTTCTTTACTTTCCAACTGAAGTCTAGGATGAGGTACAGTATTCACTTGTAGAGATACTTTATATCGGTCTTAACATTGCAACTATAAGTATACCTGCCAACCATTCTTTAGCTGAGATAGCTACCTCGGCTGAAGAGTACTAAGAGTTTTGTTTAGTCCAGCCAACCACTCTTTAGCCGATATCCTTACTTCGGCTGAAGCGTACCAAGTGTTGGTTTAATCCAGTCAACCACTCTTTTAGCCGATATCCTTACTTCGGTTAAAGAGTACTAAGTGTTGGTTTTAATCCAGCCAACCACTCTTTAGCCGATATCCTTATTTCGACTGAAAAGTACTAAGAGTTGGTTTTAATCCAGCCAACCTCTAAATTGGTTATTTCTACCAATTTAGAAAAATGTTTGGTTATTCCGACCAAACGTCCTGCAGCCTGGATCCTTATCCTGGGCTTAGGAGGGGTGCTGGTTTAATCCAGCCAACCTCTAAGTTGGTTTTTTCCAGCCAACCCAGACTAAAGTGTTTGGTTATTCCGACCAAACGTCCTGCAGCCTGGATTCTTATTCTGGGCTTAGGAATGGTGTTGGTTTGTCCAGCCAACCTAGAGTAAAGTGTTTGGTTATTCCGACCAAACGTCCTGCAGCCTGGATCCTTATCCTGGGCTTAGGAAGGGTGTTGGTTTTTCCGGCCAACTATGTCTACAATGTTCCTAACTCACTAAAGCTATCTTTTATAGAAAATAACTTATACTGAAAATAATCTACTTCTTTTATTGAGAAAGGAAAAGGAAAATTACATATGCTTGAAGAAAGTTAAAAATAAAATAATCTGAGATTGGCAGTGTTCCATGGCCTAGGAATGGCTTTGTCGTCCTCATCTTCCAAGTGGTATGCCCCTTTTCCTGATAATCCAATTACTTTGTAAGGTCCTTTCTAATTGGGCCCTAACTTGCCATCCCTTGGTACTATGGTGTTTCCTATCACTTTGCGCAGCACCCAATCGTCGATTTTGAATTACCTTGGATGCACTGTTTTGTTGTATTTCCTGGATAACTCTTGTTGGTATGAGGCAATATGAACCAGTCCTCTTTCTTTTCTTTCTTCCGCAAGGTCGAGCTCCAATGCTATGGCTTCGCCATTTAAGTCTGGATCAAAATTTTCGCTTCGAATTGTGGGGAGGCCAACTTCCAGTGGGATTACTGCTTCCATGCCGTAGGCTAAGGAGAATGGTGTTTCTCCTATTGATCATCGAGGTGTGGTGCGGTAAGCCCATAAAACATAGGGAAGTTCCTCAGCCCACTTGCCTTTTGCCTTCTCTAACCTTTTCTTCAGTCCATCCAAGACAACCTTGTTTGATGCTTCTGCTTGGCCATTTGCTTGAGGATATGCCGGTGTAGAATTGTAGAACTCGATCTTGTATTCTTCACAAAAGTCTCTAAAGATTCTGTCATCAAACTGAGTGTCATTGTCTGATATTAGGGCTTTAGGTATGCCAAACCGAGTGATGATGTTTTGCCAGATGAACTTCTTCACGTCTTTTTCCTTGATTGATGCTAAGGCTTCTGCCTCCACCCACTTTGTGAAGTAGTCGGTTGCTGCAAGAAAGAATTTCCTGTTGCCTGGTGCTGTTGGAAGTGGTCCCACTATGTCCAAGCCCCACATTGCGAAGGGCCATAGGCTGGTTAAGGGTAGAAGTTCTCTGGCAGGTTAATGTATTTGGTGTGCGAACTTCTGATATTTCTCGCACTTCTTCACATATTTCTCTGAGTCTGCTTGCATGTAAGGCCACCAATATCCTTGCGAGATTGCCCTGTATGCTAATGACCTTTCCCCTTGATGGCTTCCGCACACGCCTTCGTGTATTTTGAATAAGAATGCTTCAACTTTGCTGGGATGAACACACTTTAGGTACGGTCCTGAGAATGATTTTTTGTACAATGCCAAAGATGGGGAGAGCCAAAATCGTTGTGACTTTGCTCTTATTCTGTTGGCCGCTTTCTTTTCTTCTGGTAAGGTGCCATCTTTTAAGAACAGTATGATGGGGTCCATCCAAGAAGGGCCTAACTCAGCGCAACATACCTCTTCTGCTTCGGGGTCTTCAATGCTTGGTCTAGGTAGGTAGTCGATCAGCAATGGATGAGGGATGGAAGTATCTGCCATTGAAGCAAAGCCTGCTAATTCATCTGCTCTGCTGTTTTCCTCCCAACCGATTTGTTCTATCCTGACTACTTTAAATTTCTTGATTTCTATTCTGACCAACTCTTGGTACTTAGCCATCCTGTCGTCCTTTGCTTCGTAGTTGCCTGAAATTTGGTTTACCACCAGCTACGAGTTGCTGTAAACCATTAGTTCGGTAGCCTTCATGTAGAATGCTGATTTGAGGCTTGCAAGAAGCGCTTCATACTCCGCTTTGTTGTTTGATTCTAGGAAGCCCAAGTTGACTACTTACTCCACTACTAGGCCGTCTGGAGAGATGAGGACTATGCCGAGTCCTGCTCCATGCCGGTTGGATGCTCCATCCACGAAGAGCTTCCACATCTCTCCAACGAATAACTTCTAGCAAGTGGAGGGATCGGATGATGCCTTGGGGTCCAAAATGTTGCTGGTGTTTTCTTCAAGGTCCATGCTTGCTGTTTGCCCCTTGCTATCTGATTGTACCAAGTCTTTATTTGTTGGTGAGTCTTGGCTTGGTGTAGCATGGTTTGCTTCTTCCTTGTTTTCTTTATTCTGGTCTACCTTGGGGTCTGGCTGAGTATCCCGTGCTAGAGGTTGCGTTATTCCAGCGTCAACTTCCATCCCTAGTTCGGTTGTGTCAATCAGGTCGACTGGGCAGATATGATGACTTCCTGGGGTAAATTCTGTGACAAAGTCTGCCAAAGCTTGGGTCTTTATCGCGGTTCTGGGTTGGAACTTGATGTCAAATTGTCTCAACTCTACTGCCCACTTCAAAATTCTCCCAGACAAGTTTGCCCTTTCAAACAAAGCTTTTAATGGAAAAGCTGTGAGGACGACTATGGTGTGGGCGTAAAAGTAGTATGACAACTTCCTTGAGGCCATCATCAAGGCCAAGGCCAATTTTTTCAGTGGTAAGTACCTTGTTTCGATGCCCAGTAATGTCTTGCTGACATAAAAGATGGGCAGATGTTGGATTCCTTCCGCTCGGACCAACACTGCGCTCATTGCGTGCTGAGAGACTGCCAGGTACAAGAAGAGTTCTTCTCCAGGTAATGGGGTGACAAACAGTGGTGGAGAAGACATGTATTCTTTCAAGTTTTCCACAGTGCAGTCGCATTCTTCGTCCCACTTAAATTTGGCTTTTAAAGCATGGAAAAATGGTCATAGTCTGTCTGACGACCGGCTAATGAATCGGTTGAGCGCAGCTGCCATGCCGGTGAGATGCTGCACTTCTTTTACTGAGTTAGGCCTCTCCAGATCTTGAATAGCTTTGATTTGGGAGGGGTCTGCTTCTATACCCCGGTTGGTCACCAAGAAGCCCAGGAATTTGCCAGATCCTACTCCGAATGCACATTTAGATGCATTGAGGCGCAACTTGTGCTTCTTTAGGATCTCAAACATCTCACCTAGGTCCTTGAGATGGTCATTCTTATCCTTGCTTTTGACCACCATGTCATCGATGTAAGCCTCCATTGTTCTGCCTAACAACGGCTCAAACATCTTGGTGACCATTCTCTGGAATGTTGCCCCTGCGTTCTTTAGGCCAAAGGGCATGACCTTGTGGCAATACAGTCCTCTTGGAGTTGTAAAGGACGTGACCTCCTGGTCTGGTTCGTACATGGCAATTTGATGGTAGCCTTTGTACGCATCAAGAAAGCTAAGTCGGTTATGCCCCGCTGTTAGGTCTACTAGTTGATCTATCTGTGGTAGGGGGAAGCTGTCCTTTGGGCATACTTTGTTGACTGTTTTGTAGTCGACACAGACACGCCATTTTCCATTCTTTTTTGGCACTACGACTGTGTTGGAAATCCATCTGGGGTAGTACACCTCTCTGATTGCTCCTGCCTCCAGTAAGTTTCCTACTTCTTCCGCCACTATCTCGGTGTGGTGGAGTGCCGATCTGCGTGTGCGCTTAATGATTGGTTTGGCGGATGGGTGGACATTGAGTTGGTGACAGATGAAGTTGGGATCAATGCCTAGCATGTCGTATGGTGTCCAGGCGAACACTTCGATGTTAGAGGTCAAAAATTCCAAGATCTTTAATCTCTCAGTGCTGGACAACGACGAACCAAGCAAAAAGAACTTATCCGGGTTCTTTGCATCTATTCGTACCTCTACCAAGTCTTCCACCGCTTTTTGATTAGCTGCTTTGCCGACATCTGTGAACAGTTCATTACTCTCAGGTTCTTCTACCGAATGAACATATCCCTTGGCAGCGCGGCTGCCATTCACAGTGACAAAGCATTGCTTGGACATGATCTGGTGTCCAAAGACCTCTTCAATTACCCCGGCTTCGTTGGGGGAACCGCATTACTTGATGGTAGGATGACGCTACCGATCGCATGGCATGCAGCCATGTTCTTCCCAAGATTATGTTGTAAGTGGAAGGGACTTTCAACACCCAGAATTCCACTTGTTTTGTCACGCTTCCTGCTCTGACTGATAGGATTATTTTGCCGACTGGTCATTCTGGCATTGAGTTGAATCCAATCAGGGGAGACACGGCAGGTGCCAAGTCTTTGTCTTGTAGCTTCAATTGTTTGAATGTTTCGTAATACATTATCTCACATGAACTACCCTGGTCAATCAAAATCTGCTTGACGTCAAAATCCTTGACTCGGTGAGTGACAACCAGGGCATCATTGTGGGGACAATATATCCTTGCTAAGTCTTTATCTGAAAAAGACATGATATTCGTGGCCTCTGTCTTCCCTTTTTTGATGGTAGGTTGTGCACTTAGTACCTCCCTTAAGTGCTAGGCCTTCTTGATTGACCTTTTGAGCTCGCATACACGCTCAGGTTGGAAGATTCCATGTATCACATTGATTATGCCTTGAGGTGGGGCGTCGATTGTCATCCCGTTGGGGTTATTGTGGTCTTGGGGGGCTGGTTACGTCCCTCCTTCAATGTATTTATCCAGGTGACCTGCTACCACCAACTCCTCCAGGTGCTGTCTCAATGGCGTGCAATTTTCAATGCAGTGCCCCTTTTTTTTATGGAAGGTGCACCGTGACCTTTCGTTGTAGTCCTTCTGAGCCTCTCCTAGCTTAGTAGGCCATCTGACAAAAGGTTCATCGCGTATCTCGCTTAGAATTCGATAGATTGGCTTTTTGAATACCATGGTAATGGCAGTGCGGACTCTTAACCATCTTTTATCCCGGTCTTCTCCATTGTCCCGCCTACCTCGTCCGTTTTTGCTTGGACGGTCTACCCCGTTGACCTTTGCTGAGGCCTTTTTCTCCGGTATTGCGGTCGTGCTAGATTTTGTTTTGGCACGGGCGCCATCCTCTTCCACCCTGATGTGCTGATGCACTCTTTCCATCAAGGCCTCCATTGTGAGAGGTGGTGTCATGGTGATTGAGTCCCTTAGTCTGTTCCCGACTAGAAGGCCTCTTTTGTACTGTGCAATGGCTAGATTGGTGGGGCAGTCCCCAATCTGGTTGAAGGTCTCCCAGTAGCGACTATTGTAGGATCTAAGTGTCTCATTGTCACCCATGTCAATAGAGAGAAACTGGTCGATCTCCACTGGTGTTTTGGTGTTCGTTTTAAACCTTGTTACGAACGTCTCTGCTAGTTGTGCCCAGGAGGCTATGCTGCCTTCTAGAAGTTTTTCAAACCAAGTCAAGCCTAGGTCGCCAAGGCTTGATGGGAAGATGATGCACATCAAAGCCTCATTGCATCAATATACCGCCATAACCTGGCGGAAATGGCTTAGGTGCATGTAGGGGTCAGTCTTTCCCTCGTACGTGGTGAATTTGGGCTGAAGGAAGCCTGAATGTAGGGGCGCGTTTTCAATTTCCAGAACGAACGGCGAGGTCTGCAGCCTTGTTAATGCTTTGTCCGTTGGTTCGTAGGCAGATCGTGGTAATGGCATTCCAACCTCGACGCTTTCATGTGTCCGGAGAGCCAATCGCTGAAGGGCAGATACCCTGCGAGGGTCGCGCGCCCTATTATCCTCCTTCTATCGTGCCCTTTCTTCTAGCACGGTCCGTAAGTCGGATGATCTTGGCAACTCCGTCTGCTTGGATGATGTCTGGTGTGTGCGTGAGGGCCGATAGGTGCTTCCCTCAGTATACGACCTCTCAGTCCTCGTTCTCTCAGACCTGGGGCAACGAGTCCTGGAGGTTCTGGATTGGGTATCACCCGTCCTGAGGCTTCTACTCTCTATTTATGATGGCGTGGTATGCCTACTGCGATCTTCTGAGTGGCGAGGGGGCGTGTTGCCTTTACGCCCCTCTCCTGTCGCCACCCATTTTCCCTTGATCTGGCATTTCATGGCCTCCATATCCGTCGCCATCTTCCTTATTAATTCATCTTGTTCTTTCACGCGATCCTCCAGAGTTTGGGGGTTGATCCACCACCTTTGTCTGTCAGGACTTTGTGAACGAGAGTGACGGGGGCTATTATTCCGCCTCCCCTTAGCATCCCTCATGGGGTTATGTCGTTGGGTCTCCAAGTCCGCCATGGGAGGGACAAGAGGCAAACCTTCACGCCTCCCACCTCCTTCTGGGGTTTGTCCATCAATGGCGGATTGTGGCAAATCTTTGTTGTGCGCCATTACTTTTTATTAGCAAGGAAAACTTAATCAAGAGGTTTTGTTCGTTTTGTTTTTTCCCACAGACGGCGCCAATTGTATGGGAAAGAAATAAATCTTCTCGTATAATCCTGTTGATCAAGATTGCACTCCTCCGTACATCGTTGCTTTACTTCCTGAAAACACAAATGTGAGCTAGCCGGCGGGTGTGTGCCAGATACCTCTCCAATGCTTAAGTCAGCAAAATAGACAAATAGATAAAAAGCTCTGTGTATTCAAGAATCAAAGTTGTATTACCTCTCCATAGGTGATGTTTGTGAGCTTTTGTAGGTTCCGTGTGGCACAATCCTAGTAGAACTTTTACTCCTCCATGTAGAGTCCTCCTGGGATTCATACTCCTAAAAGATAATATTTATCGTTCAACACCCCCCTCACTGCATAAACCAAGTGAGATGGTTTTACCATGGTCATACTTCAATATGATCGAGGTAAGCATGGCTATGCTAAGCCGCAGACTAGACCGAGATAATTTTAGCTCGGCTCTTCCATTTACTACTCTTACCTCGACTCTCCCAATGCTAACCATGGTATGTCTTGACCGGTATAACCAATACTCCGGTCCCAACCGAGATAACTTTGAGTGACGACTGAACTTACTGCAAGCTCTCTGGGACCAGAGTAACTTTACACCTCTCGCGGACCGGAGTAACTTTACACCTCTTGCGAACCGGAGTAACTTTACACCTCTTTACTCAACCCTTCGTATTGTTGGCCCATAACGGCCCATGGTCCAGCTCAGCCCAATTTTCATATAAATTACCCTCTCATATATGTACACATGATCAAGAAAATGATGAAGATGGATTTGTATATGTATATATATGTGTTTGTATATACACATTATCAAGAAAAAGATGAAGATGAGATTGTATATGTTTGAACACATAATGTTTGGGCAGTGAGGTTTCACCTGAAATGGAGAGAGACACAGAGAGAGAGAGAGAGAGAGAGAGAAGAAGAAGAAGAAGAAGAAGAAGAAGAAGAAGAAGAAGATGCAGATGAAGGTATAATTGTCAATTTACAATTTCTGTTAACAGAAGTTAGTATGCATTTCAATCCAATAACCACATGGGGGTTATGTGGTGATTTCTGAATGTTAAGGGGGTAAACTGCACCCGACCTAAACCACAGGAAGGTAAAGTGAAGTTTACCTTATTTTTTATTTAGAATTTTTTAACAAAAAAATGTGTAATAATATTATAAATTACATAACATTATCACAAAGATGCGTAATTTTATTTATGAATCACAAATTATCATAATTCTTACTAAAAAAATGTGTAACATTTATTATAAAAATACATAATATATACACCACAAAAATAGAGAAAAATATACATATTGTATACACGTTAGAATTTTCCATCAAACAATAGAACTACAAAACATCACATCAAGATTAAAAAGAAAAAGAAAAAAGCAAAACACATAACATATGGTAAAAAAGAGAGGGCAAAATGGACTTTTTAAGAGGGACGAACCATATCCCCGCTTTATATATACAGACTTCCATAAAACCAAACCCTCACACACCTGTGAGAGGGAGTGGAAAAAAAAAAAAAAAATGCATACATGCCTTGCCTAAATCAATTGGGAGTCATGGGGTTACCTATTTTGGGGGTCTCAAGCATTAATCTTATATATATGGATTGATTTAGAGACCTGCTATTTATATTTATATAATTTTTTTGAATCTTTCATTCTTTTATTTATTATTTTTTTTAAATTCTAATTGTCTAAAGATTAAATTCCATTATTACCCTCATCTTTAACCCTTTAATTCTAAATTTTCAAATCCTAACACTACTAGAAAAGAGAGTTTTAGCCACGGAACCTTTTGTGACGGTTTGAATATCGTCGCAAAAATCATGTTTTTGCCATGGCAAATGAAGCTATCGTAGATTTAATTTTTTTGCGATGGAAAATCTAAGATCATGGCAAAAAATAGTATTATGTGCGACGATTTGTTACCCGTAGTTTTTTTTTTCTTGTTTTAATTTTTTTGCGACACCTTTTATTCCTCTATCACAAAATGTTATATTTTTGCCCTCCCTCTTTTCCCACTCTTCCCTACACCCTTTTCCTTACCCTTTCAGTTCTCAGATTAGAAAAGGAAAAAAAAAAAAAAAAAAAACATCCATCTTCTCCCAGTCGTCTCTCTCTCTCTCTCTCTCTCTCTCTCTCTCTCTCTCTCTCTCTCTCTCACATCCCCAACACCTCCAACGTCGGAGGAGTTCCAGGTAACCCTCCTCTCCTCTCATCTTCTTTCCTCTCACACAGACCCTAACAATCTCTCTGTCTCTCCCTCTCTCGCTTTCGCGTTACCCTCACGGACTACTTGTAGCAGCAGCGGCGGTGACTTCTCACTCCGGACACAGCCCACATATATTTTATAGTTCTCTGTTATCCATAACAAAAACTCATCCTTACAATCCTCTCTCTCCCTCTACGTCTCTCTCTATCTTTGTTTGTCTCTCTCTCTCTCTAGGGTTTCTCTTCCCTCTATTACTGCCTAAATTATTTATCTCTCTCTCTCCAGGGTTTTGCAACTTCAAGGTAAACCATGGCGACTGCTTTAGGTTTGTTTTTGTTTTCCTGGAAAAAATAAGCTTATTTTTTACTTTCTCCAACATGTTAAATTTAATTTTTCATTTGTACAAACCTCTTAACAGTTCATTGATTTCAAATATATAGCATTGGCTGAGGATGATACATCATGTTATTCAATAACAGATTGTTATCCTGACACAAACAAGATGCCAAGATAGCATCTAAATTATTAGCACATGACACTTTTTTATTCTTGCCCTGTGTTGCTTCTTGTAGTTAGTAATTTCTAATACTTTTGAATTTGTTCCTCTTGTGTACATGTGTAAAGAAGTTGATCTGGTTCAAGCTGTTGTCCCTTTTATGAGTGAATCTATAAGTGATGGAATTTTGGCAAAATTCTTGAAAAGTAATAAGATTCATATTTCTTTTCCAAATTCTACCATTTAAATGCCTATTCTCTATGAATTTAAGTGCTTGATGGTGTTTTGTATCTGATATTTGGGAGCAGATCCTAGTGACAGGGTAGAAGTTGATGAACCAATTGCTCAAATTGAAACAGATAAGGTACTTGTTGTAATACAACATGATAATGTTGTAATTTAAGCTTCTAAAGTTCTTAACACGACTTATGCTTTCAATATTTGGATTGTCTATCTTCCACCAGGTGACAATTGATGTTGCAAGTCTTGAAGCAGGTGTAATCCAAAAGGTAGAATATCATTATTTTGGATTTGTTATCATTATTTTTATACAAGTTCACTACACTTCTCCCTATCTTTCCTTTGGAATGGTTCTGATTCTGAATTTGTATGTAAATTATTGATAGTATGTAGCCAAGGAAGGGGATATTGTGGAGCCAAGTACCAAGATTGCTGTCATTTCAAAGTCTGGTGAAAGTGTTACCCATGTTGCTCCATCTGAGAAGACAACAGACAAAGCTGCTTCTCAGCCATCTCCTGCTGAACTAAGTGAAGAGGATAAGCAAAAGCCTAAAGTTGAAAGCACTCAGCCCAAGAGTATTTCTACTACTCCTCTTAAACGCTCTACTACAGAACCCCAACTTCTCCTTAAAGAAAGGGAAAGACATGTAAGTCGCATAGTTCCATATCTATACTTATACACCAAAATACTTTTTACTAGAAAGTAGAAATGCATTAATCTAATTTTATGTTCCTGTGAATGTTTCAAAGAAAATATGCATCATCCTGCTTGAGTATAAAATTTGAGTTTATAATGATTACAGGTTCCTATGACAAGGTTCAGAAAACGAATTGCGACCTGCTTAAAAGATTCTCAAAACACATTTGCATTGCTGACAACATTTAATGAAGTTGATATGTAAGTGTAAATCCATATTTCTAGTACTTTGCTAGTTTATGACGGTGGCTTATGCCAGACTTCGTCAAATCTGTAGACTAGATTAGAGACTCCTTTTAATTCAGGTTTATCATTTGATGTTGCTTAAACAGAGTTGACTGACCAAGTTTAGTGTTCAGTTTATAACAAAAAAAAATATCACACTGCAATTAATAGATTTGGTTAAATCTAGCTAATTTAGGTTAGTTCTTGGTTTGGGAAGTCTAATGCTAACATTTCTAAATTTTTTGATTATATATTTAGTTTTCTGCGTTAATGACCTACATGGGTAAGTTAAAACAGAATGTTGACCATTGAATGCATGTGATTCTATACGCTTTAAAGAGTATTAGAACATCTCAGGTTTTCTTCTAGGTTGGATTCATTGGTACAAATTATCAATCATATTTGGTTAAAAATTTAAGGCCACAAAAGCATTGGCCACTTTGGTCTACTCTGCCCAAGTTATCAACCTGGGAATCAATAGAGATCCTTGGCTAGTGGTTTAGTGCTCATTTCACAAATCTAAGACCAGATTGAGATGCATGAAGAACCTAACAAAACCAATCAAGAGTTCAGCATTTAAGTTACCAAGTTGTCTTAAAGACATAACCTTTATGGTATTCAACCAAATTGCTTTGCATATCTTAACATGGTTGACATGACACTCTTGTGAACATAGTTTTGTTATTATTTCCCCTGTTGATTTGCTGCTTCTTGTAGGACTAATTTGATGAAACTCCGATCTGACTATAAGGATTCCTTTGTTGAAAAGCATGGAGTCAAGTTGGGACTTATGTCTGGATTTGTAAAGGTAGGTAGTAAGTCTATGGCTTAATATTGATATTATTGAACATGGTCATAGATGTGGTCTCACATGTATGCTCATGCATCTAGCATATGTGCATGAGCATTCATTTGTTTTTTCTGTGTTTATAGTTCAATTTGAAGATATTTATGAATTCTTTTGTAAATTTCAAGCTGCTGTTAGTGGTCCCCAAAATCAACCTATTATCAATGCTGTAATTGATGGGGATGATATCATATATAGAGACTATATAGATATCATTATAGCTATTGGTACTCCAAAGGTTTGTGAAATTTTCTTTGTGGAACTATCTCTTGAAAATTAGAATAGCGTATCTTTCCGTTTCAACTTACACAATATTGAACATGCAGAACTATCTCTTGAAAAATTAATCTTAAAGGAATACTGGGTTTGTGAAATTCACCTTCTGCTGTTAGTTTGATGAATTGAAGTTGTATTGACTTTATACAATAGAGAACTCTGGTTTCTTCTTTTTCTTCCAGATACTTTTTTCCCTCTACTGATTACTGCCTTCGTCCCATTTTGTTTGTCCACCTTTCCCTTTTAATCTGTCCCAAAATGTTTGTCCACTTTCTATTTTGAGATACAAAATTATGTTAGGTTTCCAAAACTGTCCCTATGAATCATTATAAATACATTTTAAAATTGAAGTAAAAGGGCAATGGTGAGAAAAACATTTCAAAATTTGAATTAAAATGTAATGATTGCATGTCTCCTTAATAAGTTGATGTTTTCCCCAATTTTTTCTTTTGTCCTTTTGAGATATACATATAAGTCGATTCTTATCTATCAAATTAATTGATTTCTTTGGTATTTATGATTATATGAACTCTCGATTTCATCATTTAATCTATTGGAATTGTTCAATTCTGCATTTTTTTGGTTCCTTCTCTTGATTATCTCTGTATATTTTTGGGCATTTGTTTTGAGTAACTCAAAAGTCAACTCCTTCTACCAATTCAAATTAGTTTCTCCTCTGCTCTCCTCTGTCAGTGTTGGTGGTTGAAACATTTTTTTTTCTTTTCGTTTTGGGTAAAAATTAAGGATCTCTTTAATTGAATAATTGAATATGGTGTGTGGAAATATTGTGTAATGCATGCTTAACTGTTGGAAACTGGACTACTACTGCTTGGAAGCTTAGAACCACCATGGGATTTGCTCATTCATGTAATTCCCTCTCTTGGAATTGGAATTTGTAGCTATTTTATAAAAACTGAGGCTTATAATTATGGGGATTTCAAAGATGCCTTAAAAAGGGCCTCTGTATATTAAAAACTTCAAAAGGCTCAAAAGAAAGAGCATTGACCCACAACTTTAAGCCATCACTCTCTCCATAAAGCAGAGTTAGCAGAGTTAGCAACCATGTCAGAATTACATTTTCTTATTTATTTATTTATTTGTAGAAATAAATATCAAATATTTTACATTTTTTGTAAGCTTAAAATTAATTATATTGTAAATGATTTTTTTTTTTTTTTGGGTTTCTTTTTGCAGATGCAACCCTTTTGAGTATGTGATGATATCTTCACATATCGATATTAGAGTTTACAATCTTATTTATTTATTTATTTGTAGAAATAAATATCAAATGTTTTACATTTTCTGTAAGTTGTAATTAATTATATTGTAAATGATGATTTTTTTTTCTTTTTGCAGATGCAACCCTTTTGAGCACGAAATGATATCTTTGCATATCGATATTGGAGTTTACTATTGATATCAAAACAAGTTATAATATGTTTTTTTTTTTTTTTTTTTACTTGTATTGTCGATACTAAAAATTTGAGTTCTTAAATATAAAAAATTATTAGTTTTGTTAGAAGTTGTTTTATATATTTTTGTAAAGAATACTTGGTTGACAATTGTTACAGGGTACATATATATTATTCTTGGTATATGATTTTGTGAATGTGAATTTAGATGTGGATGCGTATGTGGATGTATTGTATTTTAGAAAATATTAATAATTTTTACATGGAATGAATTAATAAAATATAATTTTATGAAAATAATTTTATTATGACAATAATAAACCGTTGCTAATGTAATCATCATTTCCTTACATTTTATTAGCAACGGGTTAATGTGTCACATATATATATATATATATATATATATTTTAGTTCCAATATTTTGCGACAGCTCAAATACGGTATTAATTTAATTCTACTTTTTTGGTGACATTTTAGACCGTCACAAATAGTACTTTTTGCGACGTCAAATATCATTGCAAAAAAGGTTTTTAGCGACGGCAATCAACTTCGTCACTAAAAATGAAGTTTTTTCTCCTTTTTTTGTGTCAGGTTAAACCGTCACGCCTCCTTTCGCCACCCCCCATTTCCTGTCGCTACTTCATCGCAAAAAGTCTATTGCGATGCTATGTGAACCTTTTGCGACGTTTAAAACCGTCACAAAAGCTCTGGTTTTTAGTAGTGTAACCTAAATTCCATTACCTTTGGAAACACTCTCTTCTCCTTTCCATCCCTACATCGATGCCATCACCGCCCATCACCCACCGTCGCTGCCATCATTGCCAAAACCCTAACCCTAGATCTTGCACCATTTCTTTCAACTCACCATCACTAGCAGAGAGTGTGTGTGTGTGAGAGAGAGAGAGAGAGAGAGAGAGAGTCACAAAGAAGAATAAAAATAGGAAGAGAGAAAGAAAGATTGCAAGTTCGGTGTAAGGAGATTGAGACATCTTATTCTTTTTCTTCTCTGTTTGTGACGGCAAAAGACAAGTAGGGGTGACGACAAGAGGTGACGATGAGAGGGCAACCAGAGAAAGAAGAAAAGAAGATGAATTGTGAATATGAGAGGTCGTCGTTAGAGGAAGGGGGCCATCGGCAGTGGTAGGAGTGGGGGGAGAAGAAGAAGAGAGAGAAGAAGAAAAAAAAGGAAAGAATAGGGGCAATGAAGGGCTATGGCTTCGCTACCGACGATGGTTGCCAGAGTTGGTGGGAATGTGATTAGGATTGGGGTTTGGGTTTGGATTTGGGGTTACAGATATAGTTGGTATTAAGGTGGAGGTTCAAAAAAAATAAAAAATAAAAAATAAAAATAGAAGGGTTTCATTTTGCTGGGTGGGGAAGCCAAAGTAAAAAGGTGGGAGCAAATAACAACCTCTTGATTTATACCATCTTCTATACTATCTTATAAAGTTAATTAGATGTCCTTGAACTTTATGTCATGTGAAATTTAGATATGAAACATAGAATTTTAATTTTAAATCTCAAAATACATGTTAAGCACTTGCATTCTTTATGAGAATGAGAAGTTTAAATCCCTGGCTTTATTATCGTTTACCATACTAAAATTGATGAGAAGTGAAATATATTTCATCGGAAATTTTGATTGAACAACAATTTGTGTTGCCTCCGACGTCGATGAATTGTGTAGATCATATTGTGGTCGACAATAAGGAGCAAGGAAGAGAAAATGGAGTGAAGGGAAATTACTTATTGCAGTAATAATAATAAGAAAAGGTGTTTGATTTATTTTCGAGTGCTATTATTAGTATCCTATCAATTATTTTGAATCCTTCATTTTTTAATTTTTTTTATTATTACAATAATAACCTCAAATGACATTATTAAAAAGGATATCAATAATTTTAGGATATCTCATCTCATAATTATGCCCACACACTTACTACATCATGCGTTAGGGTTTATGAGAATACCCACCTCTATCACCACCATGCATCCATCTTCTCCAAATCCCATCTTTAAAACCTTGAAAAACTCTTTGGTGGCAATATTTCGGCGATAACGGTGGCAACTATTTAATTATCTACATTTCTCTAGCAATGATAATGAGTGAAAGTTTTTCTGACAACCACAACTCCATAAGGCGAGATGAGTACAACAATAAAAGTTCAGAGGAAGTTCATAGTTTTGACAGTGTTCTTAGCTTGAAGGAGATTGGCCTTATAATGGTAAACTTATTAAAAAAAATGGCAAAAATAATAAAAAAATTTCATCATTTTTTTGGGACTGAACTCCCGAACATATGACTGAAATTTGAGAACACAGGTTTGAACATTGTTTATTTGTTTGGGAACAGATAACCAAACATTTATTTTCTCAGGTCATGAGCAAGTTTGTGGAGATAAAGTAGTAATCACTTTCGTGGGTTTTGTTAGGGTTTTTGGGAGAGAGGTTTTTTGGGGTGTGGAGGTGTGCATTCAATTGAATGGATAAAATGTTTTCACAAGGATAATTTTGGTATTATTTGAGGGGAGAAAAGAAATTTTAAGAGTTCTAGAATTTATAAGTAGAGGTCTAAAAAAATGACAAATCCAAAATAATTGATGTGGTGCTAATAGTAGTACTCTTATTTTTGGCATCTACTAAATAATATAAAAAGTCAAAAAGTCACTATCCTATTTAAGTCACATCATCTTATTTAAATCACATCACCTCTCTAACACATCACATCAAACCCAATCCAAACCCAACCCATATAAGCCAATAAGTCAAAAAGTGCACTTTTTTAGAACATCCCAAACCAACCCATGCAAATTGGAACATTTATAGGTTGCAATTGTCTAAATTAAAATTGTGTGGATCAAATTGAGAAATAGGATCAAAATATAATTTATCTAAAAAATATTAACATTGCTTTTAGATGGGGTGATTTGGTGATAAATGTTGAGAAATAATGAGAAATATAACTCTTTTCTCATATTTGCTTTATAAGTTGAGTGAGAAATTATAAGAAATTAAGGGAAATAGTGAGAAAGAGAACTCTCTCACTAAGCCTATTTTATTTTATTTTTCTTTACCAAAAGCAGTGAGATTTGGTAAGAAACAAATTGATTGACGGTAAAATATTTATAATACTAAGGTTGCTCCTCAAAATACAAAGGGAAAAAAGAAATCTCACTCATATTCTCTTTTACATGCTTTGTTTTCTTAGTTATCCAAACATGATGATGAGAAAACACAATTATTTCTTTTCTTTTCACAACTTAGGAGTGTAAAGCCTAATGTTATTTGGACCACTTGTCACAATGGAGCTTGAATTTAATCTGGACTTATTTGAGAAAAAACAATGAAATTATTATCAAATAGTATTGGTGTAATTGCACAAAAGGCATGAATTACCCACAAGAATCATGATTTAAATGAAACAAAATTCCCAATTAAAAAAAAATAACTAAAAAATGGAACAAAATAGTAATAGAAAATTACAAAAAGTTGAATTTGGTCTCTGGTCTTGTTGGGTTGGCCTTGTGGCGTAACGCGGCAAAAAGATGTGAATCCAATTAAACAAATACCAGAAGCTGCAGCCCACGAGGTGGCCTATCCACCAAGATCTTGAGGGTCTGTACTTAGAAATTATTCAATTACAGTATATTTTAGTAGTGTTTCAATATAATATTTATTGTTCTAAATTATACAACTCACTACTTTTGTGTTAGAGTTTTAAAAAATAATTGATTAGGTGTAGCCTGTAAATAGAATAGAGTATTGTTCCAAGAATATGTCGGCATTGAGTTTTTATTTTTATTTTTTTACCTAGCTATAACTAGGGCTGCAAACGAACCGAGCCGAGCCGAGCTCGGCTCGTTTATTAGAGGCTCGTTTATTTTATCGAGCTCGTTTATGAGCTCGAGCCCGGCTCGATAAGGATTCGAGCTCGTGCTCGGCTCGGCTCGTTAATTTGAACTAGGCTCGAGCTAAACAAAACTCGATAATTTTTTTTTAATATTATTTATATTATTTAAATATAAATATTTAAATTAAAAATATTATTTATTTTATTTAATATATAAAAAATGTATTTATACTATTATTTATATATATATTTATATATTTTTAATATATACATAATGTATCTATATATATTTATATATTATCTAATATATAAATAATATATTTATCATATATTATTAATATAGATAAAGAGTTTTTTCCCAACGGTTTGCTGCCTATGTTATGAGCCTCGCAGGCTCGCTTTAGTAACGAGCGAGCTAATCGAGTTCGAGCTCGGCTCGTTTACTAAACGAGCCGAGCCGAGCCCTTAACGAGCCGAGCCGAGCTTGTTCACGAACAGCTCGGTTCGTTTGCAGCCCTAGCTATAACTGAATTTTTACGATCATATATTAAAAAATTTAGTTTGAAGTTAGAATGATAAGTACTCATATATATATATATATATATAAGCGGCTAACACATGCAATGCATATGCAATTCAGATAATTAAGACTAAAAATAAATAATAAATAAATTAGTATTATAATGTGTATATTGTCAAAGTGGTAAAAGTGTTCTTAATGAAATCTAAGGTCTTGGACTCAAACTTTACTTATGTTTTTGAATAATAATTTTTTTATTTTAGCTTAGATGAAGCTGGATACTAAGTTCAGCATTCACTTAAAAATAATATAGAAAAATGATAGATATAATAGAACTGGTGTGCATATAATTTTTTCCCCCTAAATAAATAAGATTGTGAAGTGTATGATTGAATTCAAAATCTGAAAATTAAAACATTTTATGAATTTAAAAAGATCAATAGTTGACAGATTAAAAAAAATATATATTACCTACCCAAAAAAGAGAGATTAAAAAAAAAAAAAAGAACGACTTGAATTTGTGACATAATTGGCCATGGAACTTCTATTGGAGGTATTTTTGCAAATAAAGTGACAGACACACCAACTTAAGTGTTGATTTTATATAATAGTATAATATAATATATATAACACTTTTTAGTACTCACACAAATTTTGCTTATCGTCAGATGTTCAATTCTCGTCTGTAGTAGCATTCTTGATTTTCATGGCCGTTCATTGGTGGATTTCCTTCATTTGTGGGGGATATGAAGGTGTTTGTCTTTCCCATGCATAACCTGTTATCAACTTCACACCAAATGAATATGTTACAAGGAAAATGATTTCTAAACAAATATTTCTATTAAAACATGAGGTAATTGTATATTTGAAATAATAAATCACTTCGATAAGTTCTTAGTGTGAAGTGCATGAACATAAATTTGGCACATCACCGTGTGGATTTAAATTATTTCTATTAAAACATCAGGCAATTATATATTTGAAATTATAAACCACTTTGATAAGTTCTTAGTTTGAAATGTATGAACATAAATTTGGCATATCATTGCATGGATTTAAATTATCTCTATTAAATGGTTAGAATAGAGATCTCCATTCTAATACATAGTTTTTTTTTTTTTTTTTTTTGAGTCAATATCAAGAGAATTATATTAATCTGGATGATTAATTATATAAGAAATATATATTTGCAAGCCTAATACTAAAGGCACTACATCAATAAAAACAAGAGTTCCATAATAAGAAAAAAAAAAAAGTGTGTGTTACTGTAGTTCTTGCACAAATATTGATTATGAAATAGACATTTAAATTATCACTATTAAAACATGAGGCAATTATATATTTGAAATAATAAGCCACTTTGATGAGTTCTTAGTTTGAATTTGTGGACTTAAATTATCTCTATTAAATGATTAGAATAGAGATCTCCATTCTAATACATACAAAGTTTTTTTTGGGTTAATATCAGGAGAATTATATTAATTTGAACGATTAATTATATAAGAAATATATATTTGCAAGTCTAACACTAAAAGGCACTACATCAATAGAAGAAAGAGTCCCATAATAAGAATATATATATACATACATATGTGTGTGCGCACGTGCCCGTGTGTATTACTATAGTTATTGATTATAAAATAGACATTTTTATTTTATTAAATGTAATGGAGGGGATCCAAATTCACATGTCTCTAAAAATTATATATAATTTTATAATCAAGTTTTACCAATTAAATTTTTTGTCATAGTTTGGAAAGAAAGGTGGTGTTTCAAGCAGGGCCGGCCCTAACATAAGGCAGGTAAGGCTTGTGTCTTAGGTCTCAAATTTTGGCCAAAAAATAGGATCTCCAAATTTAATAAATTGTTATAGGCTCAACTTTTTTTGTTTTTGTTTTAAGAATAATTTAAAGGGTCCCAAAATGTTTTATTGGGCCCATATATAATTTAGTCCATATTTTTTAAAATAAAAATATATAAGAAAAAAAAAAAAGAAAAAAAAAAAACAGACAAAGTGTTTGGGCCCAACCCAAACTATACCTACAATATACAACATCAGTTGCACTGCTTCTGCTTTTGCTTTCAATCTCTCTCTCGCTTCAACGGAGTGATGAAATAAAGACGGAATACCAAGTTGAAGGCCAGCGCAGGGCACAACAATGACAACATTGTGAACAACTCACTCTCTCTCTTTCACACGCTCCTCCGGCATAAGTCCTCTCCCTCACTATCAGATTTTATTAAATAAAGTTATCTTAATTTTTTTTCTACATTCTTTCTCTATCAATTAGTAGAATAATAAATTTGCCTTAATTTTTTTTTTACCTTCTTTATCCATTAGATTTTAGTATAATAAATAATTTAGTCCTAATTTTTTTACCTAGGTATTTATCAATTTTAATTGAATATTTTTTTTGCCCTAATTTTGTTTCATTAAATTATTTTTTTATAATTTATTTGCTATCAGATCAGTAGATTGTAATTTGTGGATTGAAGTGTTTGTTATTTGTGGATTGAAAAGGATTTGGTAGATAAATTATATTATACAAACTTAATTAGTGATTTTGCAGCTAAAAATGCAAAAAAATTAGTATTTAAGTAATCGCTGGGTTAATTGTAAACTGGATATTACTAAACTATAAAGCAACAAAACCAGTTTTTAATGTTTTTGAGTTATTGCACTGATTTCTTCCTATCTTCATATATGAAAGTAATTTTAGTTTATAATTTTAATGATTATATATTCAAGTATACTTAAATAACAAATTTATAAATACTTATCATTTTATATATAAATTTTTTATTAAAAAATATATATATTAAAGAGATTTTATTGTCATAATTCGTCTTAACCCTCACAAATCTCAGGCCCGGTGCTGGTTTCAAGTCATGTTGAATGAAGAAGTCGACCTCTCTCTCTTCACTCTGTTTGAATCAAAGTCAATTCCAAATGTTTCCAGCTCGGATAGATTTGGTATTACAACCACCTAACTATTGAAGAAAGAGATAACCCGTTTGATATTTTAATTTAAAAATTAAAAAATTATTAAAAAAATTAAAAAACTAACAACATAGATCAAAAATCAAAGATTTTTTTTAAAATATTTTTTACACATCTTTTCATAAAAAGTTAAAAAATCATCTAAAACATATTAATTTTTTTTATTTTATATTTTAGTCAATAAGTCACAAAATTAATAAAATAACATATTTCCAAATTCAAATTCAAATTCAAAAGTTGGTTTTGTGTTACCCAAATAAGCAAATGTTCATTATACATTCTATATTTGCTCAGATGTTCAAAACGCGACCGTGGAATGTCTTTATTGAATGTTTCCACACCTGAAAATTGCTAAAATCAACTGTTAATTGTAATTTCCTTTCAACCACCTAAATTGATTTTTTGTTAGAAAAAATTTTTAGCCTCTAATTAACTTAGATGTTAAGGTAAAAGAGATGTTCTTTTTCCCAATGTCATTTGAATAAAAATTTGGAAATAAGAAAATTTTGAAGTGTGATTATGTGATTAAAAGAGTACATCAAAATATAGAGGCTGATGATAGAGATATTGAAAATAAAAGGGTAAATTACAAATATACTATTTTAAATTTGTTTAAAATATGAATTGTTTCTTATGGTTTGAAAAATTACAAATATCTTTCTGTCGGAATTTTTTATTTAACAAAATTAATTGAAAAAATGAGATTTCTAACTATTCACCTATACAATAATAAAATTATCTAAATTATTAATTGAAATAAAATTTTAATATTATTAAAAACTGTTAATTAACTTGATAATTTATTAATAAAATGATCTTCTTTTTTTTTTTTTTTTTAATACCCAGAACACTTTAAGGCAGGACCCTTAGAATCCATCCTTACAAGCCAAACTGGGGGAAGCTAGCCGATCCACCAAAACTATCGGACTTCCACTTAAGTAGTAGGGGATTCGAACCCTAATCAGTAAGGAGAGGAGCATACTCTCTTACCAACTAGGATGGCCGCGGTGAAATTATAAACTTTAGGGGCATAATATAATTTCTAAAACTAAAAAAAATAATTTATAATTTAATTAAATCTTAAAGAGTATATTTATAATTTACCCAAAATAAAAATATCATACTTTAAATCTCAATTGCATGACATAATTGAAATCTCAAACGAATAAAAATCTCTCGCCATCAGGATGTGGCTGATTGCATTCGGACGAGGGATGGGGATCTTAGGCAATCAATTTTTAATATCCTAATCAATTTTTTTTTATATATAATTTATGTAGTTTAAATACATTTAAAATATATAAAATTTATTTAAAAATCTTTTAAAAAGTTGATAAATACTAAAAACTAAAAATATATATATTCAGTATATATATACATATATATATTTTGTATTTATTGAATTTTTAAAAAATTTCTTTACAAATGTTTTACGTTTTAAATATACGTAAATTAGGTGTATATGAACATAAAAAATAAAAATTGACTAAAATATTAAAAAAATTACTAAAAATAAAAAAAAAATTACAAATTGAAAATTCAAAAAAATTGTATTTGACAACACAAGCCCAAACAATTTGATCTTTCTTTCTGTCTTCGGGACAAATATATTAATTTTTGTTTTTGTTTTGTTTTGTTTTTTTTTTTTTTTCTTTCTTTCTTGTTTTTGAAAAGGATATCCAGTAGTTGAACGTTCATAGATAGCAGTGGCTGCAAATTTGAAGTTTTTCTTCCAACCTCAACCATAGTTGCCCAACATGTTTTATAACTTGTGTTTCTTAATGAAATTGATAGTAATTTACTGATTAGTATTTGCATTTAAGTAGATACTTTGGTGACTGTTCTTTTAGGACAATTAAATTCTATTCTACTATTTTTGGCCAACATGTTTATTAGTACTTACGCCCCTTAAGTAAGATTAGATGATCAGATTAAGAGGGATTTTTGAGAGCGAATAGATGAGATCTTATAGGAGATACCCGTAAGAGAAAACCTAGTTATAGGTGGAGATTTCAATGACCATGTAGACATAGATAAATTAGGTTATGAAAAGGTGCATGGTGGATACGGGGTTTGATGATAGAAATGAAGCTAGAGAGTATTTTAGATTTTGTGTTGGCTTCCGACCTAGTGGTGGCCAATACTATGTATAAGAAGAGGGAGAAACATTTGATAACCTTTAAGAGTGTGTCAGTTAAGAGCCAAAAATATTACTTTTTAGTGAGAAAAGTAGACCGCCTAAAATACAGTGATTGTAAGGTGATTCCTACAGAGAGCCTAGCCTTTCAATATAGGATTTTGGTACTAGATTTATGTTTTAAAGGGCAATACCAAGTTAGGAATGATAGTGGGTGTCATAGGACGAGATGGTGGGACTTCAAAGGGGATAAATTAGAAATATTTAAAAATAGAATGAATAAAGAAGGTACTTAGAACTTAGAAGATGATGCTAACACTATGTGGCACTCGATGGTTAATTGTATGAGAAGAATCTCAAGGGAAGTGCTTGGAAAGTCAAAAGGAATGAGACTTAGCTCTAGGGAAACTTAGTAGTGGATGGAAGAGGTTCAAGCGGTAGTTAAGGCAAAAAAATCGTGCTTTAAAAAGTGACAGAAAGATAGTACTGAGAAAAATCTTAAGAGTTATAGGTTGACTAATAAAGTAGTGAGAAAGGCTAAGTTGAAAACTTATGATAATCTATACACTAGACTATATAGTAAGGAGGGAGAGAAGATGGTATACATACTTACTAAGATACGAGAGAAAAAAAAAAGAGATTTTAATCAACTTAAGTGCATCGAGAGTGAAGATTCTAAAGTGTTGGTGAAGGATAAAGAGACTAAGAAGATATGGAAGAACTATTTTGAGAAACTATTAAATGAGGAACATGGAGGAACATTAATAGGGGAAGAAATAACCAGCAATACGATAAACCAAGATTATAGGTTCTATCGCAAGATTAGGAACTTGAAATGGAGATGGCACTTAAGAAGATGAAATCAAATAAGGCTTTAGGATTCGATGATATCCCTATTAAAGCTTGGAAGTGTTTGGGTAAAAAGGGGGTTGTTTGGTTGACTAGGTTGTTTAGCAAAATTTTGTTGATTAGGAACATTCTAGATGAGTGGAGGAAAAGTATTTTAGTGCCAATCTATAAGAATAAATGATACGTCCAAAATTGCAACAACTATAGAGGAATCAAGCTAATGTGTCATATAATGAAAGTGTGGGAAAAGGTGATAGAACTCCGATTGCGAGACATAATAGAAGTATTAGATAATCAATTTGGGTTTATGCATGGCAGATCAACAATGGAAGCGATCCATCTTTTGAAAAGAGTAATAGAAAAATATAGGGAAAAGAAAATAGACATTCATATGGTGTTTATCGACCTTGAGAAATCATATGATAGAGTGTTTTGTGATATAATATGGTGGGTGTTAGAGAAGAACGGGGTGAGGTTACATAGATGTGATTAGGGACATGTATGTATGAGTGGTGACCACTATTAGATCGCCTGCTGGAGAGGCAAATTAATTTCCTATTACGGTGGGGTTACACCAATGCTCTACCTTAAGTCCTTATCTTTTTACTTTAGTTATGGATGAGTTGACAAGAAATATTTAGGATAACGTGTCATGGTGTATGCTTTTTGCAAATGATATTGTGTTAGTGGATGAGGTTAGAGAAGAAGTTAACACAAAGTTGGAGATTTGAAGAAAATTGCTTGAATCTAAAGGATTCAAGATAAGCAGAACGTAGACAGAATACATGAAGTGTAAATTAATAACAATGAAAGAAGAAGAGGAGTGAAGATTGAGAACCAAGAACTGTCTAAAAGTAAACATTTTCGTTATTTAGGGTCGATTATCATAACAGTGGTGGAGATTGATACGGATGTGGCCCATAGAATTAAGGTGGGATGGCTTAAATGGAGAAGTGCATCTAGGGTATTGTGCGATAAATGAATACCCACTAGACTAAAAGAAAAGTTCTATAGAACGGCTATTAGACTAGCGATGTTGTATGGGATTGAGTGTTGGGCAACCAAGAAACAACATATAGATAAGATGAGTGTTGCTGAGATGATGATGCTAAGGTGGATGTGTGGCAAGACTAGACAAGACAAAATTAAGAAAGAGTATATTTAGGAATGGGTAAGAGTAGCACCGATAGAAGATAAGTTGAGAGAGAATCGATTGAGATGGTTTGATCATATTCAACGGACACCAATAGAGGTAGTAGTGAAAAGATGCAATGCAGTAATGGTAGATGGAAGTGTTAGGGGATCAGGTAGGCCTAGATTAACGTTAACTAGCATTGTAAATAAAGATATGGTTATACTTAATTTGACTAACGAAATGGTTTTTGGTAGAGCCGCGTGAAAAAGAAGAATTCATATAGTCGACCCCATTTGATGGGACTTAAAACTTAGTTTGATTTGTAGGTTTACACTCTCAAACTTGCAAAGTAGCGTTCTAGGAGTATTAAATAATTTTTCATGATAAAAGGATTAGACCTAATTATTTGAAGTTTAACTCTTACTAATGTTTCTTGAGCTTAATGAATATCTATAATTTATAAGTAGCTGCAGATGCTAAAAATTTTGAAGATGTGAATGTTACATTGGGTAAGAAAAGAAAATTGAGAAATTCAAGATGCCATTTGTACATGTTTGAATAGGTGTTTTGGTGTTGGGACTCTTGACCATTGTACGTGTTTTTTTTACAACTTTGGTGTTCGAATGACCTTACCCACACTTCAATTATGATAATTATATAAGCGTGATCATTATAATATTATTAAAATTATTTTGCTTTGTTGATAAAATACGACACCTACCTAATAAGTAAGATGAGTCTACTTTAGCTCTTACCAAAATTCTTGCATCCACCAATCCGTAAATGAAGGGGAAATCTATAATATGTATTCCATTTTTGAGTTTGTGTCATATGTTCTAATTATAATATGTATGGTTTTTTTATTATTATATATTGTAGTGTTAGTTATGACTTAATTCTAAGGGATTTGTCTAGTGGGTGTAACTTGGGACTTAGGGGTGTGTTTCATTTAAATTTCAGGCTCAACTCTCATTAGGAGCAATCCGCTCTTTGAGGTCACACCCGCAGACTATGCTTGAGATTTGCCCAATCCATGTGGGATGTTTTGTGTGAGTCATGAGATTAGTCAAGGTGTGTGTAAGCTGACCCCACTACTACAAAAACAATTAAATATCACACTTTGACAAATGAAAATATCTCACTTTTATTGAAAATGTGATAAGAAAAAATTAGATTAGTATTTTAATCACACTTAATTTATTTAAGTGTGGTAATATTTATTTTTATATCTCACTTTTTAATTAAGTGTGATTATATATATGTTTTTTAATCTTACTTTCTAATAAGTGTGATTATATATATATGTTTTTTAATCTCACATTCTGATAAGTGTGATTATATATATATTTTTTAATCTCACCTTCTAATAAGTGTGATTATATATATGTTTTTTAATCTCACCTTCTAATAAGTGTGATTATATATAATTTTTTTAATCACACTTTTAAATAAATGTGATTATATATAATTTTTTTAATCACATTTTTAAATAAGTGTGATTATATATAATTTTTTAATCACACTTCCAAATAAGTGTGATCAATATATATTCTTCCAAACTGTGATCAATATAATTAAATTCCTAAATTCATTAAGCCCAGCCATGCCTAGTCCTAGTCCTTCATTCACTCTCTTTCTTACTCTCTTCCTCTTCTCTCTCTCATCTGAGATCCAAATCGTGAGGTAGATCAAAATCCAAATCCCATTGCCAGCCGCCACTTCTTCGTTGGAACTCCTGACCCTCTCATTGCTCGAATCTCTGCCTTCATAGACAAACCCTACGCCGCTACTCCACTTGCACACTTTGCTGCCACCCCCGAAGGCAGCTACCCACTACAGGCGTAGGCTTACGGAAGCCCCATCGCATCTCTGTTGCCATCGTTTGATAATCCTTTACTTTTTTTTATTTGTTTTTCCTGATTCCATTATAATAGTTGCTCTACTTCTCTTTTGATTTTGATCCTTTTGTATTAACATAGAAAAATTAGGGATTTTTTCCCCCTTAATTAATGTGACTATTGTGCTTTTAAGTTACGCAATAGGTTTAAAGATGTTTTATAGAAAGTTACTTGATTTCTTTTTGTTCTAAACCCGCAACAATACTAAAATCTTAAAGGTCTGCTTCAGGTTTGGATTTCCTTTCATTGATCCATTTTTGTACTTGTTTTTTTTTTTGTAATTTAATCAATTTTGACCTCATTCTGTTTAAGGCAACGACTATGTGGTACACCTATTGGTTATGTTATTCTTTGATCTAGCTTCACAATTTCAAGTCACCAAATAGTCTTTGAACTGTTTGTTAAAATGTCTGATCCAGAAATGTTTATTTTGAAATGATAAAGAATTGACAATGATATATGCTGATCAAGTCACCTATTGGTTATGTTACTCTTGGTTTATTTTCTAACTCTAATGTTTAGGACAATTGATTTCGTTTATATATAATAAACCAATTATGAAAATCAATGTACTAAGAAATTAAGAATTGCTATTGTGATTGATAAGTAGTACCTTGGGTTTTCTATTTCCAAGCTAGCAGTATCCAGTTAGATGAATGATTATCATAAATAAATAAACATTCATGGGTGATTAAATCTTTATGCTGCACTTGGTTTACTAGTTCTAATATGTCAACCTCGATTTTGATCCTGTGCTTATTAGGTGTTGTTTATTTTCTGGAATCATCAAGGTGACTCAGTTCTTTGGCTACAGTTCTACATGTGAATCAAAGGAGATAGACTGTTACCTCTTCTTTCTTTTTTTTATTATTTATCAATCATATATTTCTTTAAAATGACTAAAGTGCTCCTGCCAAAAAGTGTCGTGTAACTTGAAATGAAAAAACAATTAGCAACTTTTGTAGTTCTTTAGGAATGCCTTTGCCCTGTTTTATTGGGATCAGAAAAACTTAAGACCTAGAAACACCCACTCTTCACATGCATGGGAGTGGCATTATGCCATCTAAGCCACATATCAATGGCGTTCTTTGGCTTGCTGAACCTGACCCATCATACAGTTTATTATTGGACATCTTCTAACAACTTAGTACTACCAAGATGCAAATTGCAAACCGAAGACATTAGCGAGAAATCTTCAAGAAAGGAACTTTTATGGAGATAGATATGTGTATCTTTAGTCAGTTTTTTGATGTGCAGAATGCCTTGTTTGAATTGGAGGAAAGAATGTATTTGAATGCTTTATTGCCTGGTATTAATGAATTTTGATACTTTATCTTCCTTGGGGCCAAGGTTGTCTTTATTGGACCTGTTCACTAGTGATTAATGTGATAAGAATAATGAGTCCTTTTGTATATAATCTTGTGAAATATTGTGTGATTATGCTAAGGAAAATGATTGTGCTCAATCTCATAAATCACAATTGAAGATTTGATGAAAACTAGGTGAGGATACATACCTGATTGCCGAAAAGCTACCCAATTTTTCTAGCAGCAGGTTTATGTTTTCTAATGTATCCAGTACCTTTTTTTTTTTTTTTTTTTTTTTTTATCAGAGCAAGATGCATGATGGATGTCTCTCTTTGTACTGATCTACTTTACTTTATAGATTGGTTGTGTAATTATTACATTGGTCTGATTCATCTAGGATATTAAAATGCAGGACAATGATCTTTCGGAATTTGATGAATCAAGGGATATAATTGAGAGTTTGGATGATGATAAAATTATGGTGGAAAAAAAATATTTACTATTGGGACTAGGGAGTTGTCAAAATCTTGGAAATTCTTTGAATGCTTCCAAATATAAAATTCAGAGCATTATGGGGAGAGTTTTCTATAATGGCCAAAGCACTGACCCATGCCTCTATTTTTTGTGTCACCTAAATTAAATTTCAAATGGTTTATTTCCCATTGCTTTGCTTTTAAATTAATTTAATTTCTGGATTCCATCTTTCTTTCCTCTTTTAGTTTTCTTTTTTCTTTCATGAGAGAGAGAGAGAGAGAGAGAGAGAGAGAGAGAGAATCATTAGAAATATTAAAGGATTGTTTCATATGAATTATACAGTAATCATTTCTCTTATTGTGGTTCAAGTTCTTTGCAGGGCATCGTGGCTAACAGCATCAAGACTTCCAATAAGAGTTCTCTGTATGGTGGGCCTTTGTGCTCTCCCAGTGTTCTTCTTAATCACACAAAGAAAGAGGTAATTTATTTTTCACTTGTTCGATTGATCAAGAAATCACTGAGATTGTATTTGGATCTTAAATTTGTGAATAATTTTGTGAAAAAAAAAAAAACGAAATGAAAGAAAAATAAAACACAAGTGCCTCTTTCAGATTGTGGTTGACTGCTAGTGGCGAATAGTAGAGAGACATGCTCCGCAACAATATAATTGGAGTGGCTACAAGTGCCTCTTCAGATTGTGCGTGACCTTAAGCTTAAGTTGCAGGTAAGAAGTATGGCTCCTGTGTTGCTATTTGTTCTGTAACATTTTTTGGTTTTGCTCTTTAGGGTATGCATGTAGTGCTTTTTCTTCATTTTTTTGTTTTGTTTTGTTTGGTTTTGAGTTTTTGTTTGTGCGGGAGAGCTTGCTGAACTCTTTCTTCTATCTTCTTTTGAGTTTTGTAACAAAAGAAATGAATAATACACATTGATTGATAGATACACATTGGTTTTGAGTTCAACAAGCGACTTTAATTGTTTTGTTCTTCATTACCACTAGTGAGGGAGAGCTTGTGAGCTTCTAAGAAAGAGTTCAATAAGATAGAAGACGATTTGAAGTCGCTTCAGAGCATTGGGCAGATAATTGGAGAAGTTCTCAGGCCTCTTGACAATGAGCGATGTAATTACTCATTTCTTTTGTTCTTTATTTCCATTTTTTTTAGGGAGAGGGGGGGTTTCTGGAAATTGTTTGTGAAATCATTTTAGCTCTATCTTTTTTAGTTTAGAATCCGGAGTCTTGATACATGTCATGCAAAAAAAAAAAAAAATACAAGCTCTAGTCTATTATGGGCTACCTGTAAATGGAATAATTCATAATGTGCTCTTAGTTATTAAACTGGTCAATAAATTTATTGTAATGAACTTAAACTTACTTTTTCTTAGTAAACTCTTCTATGATGGTTTGAACTTAAATGTGGTATTGACTGATTGCTTGTGGGTAATTTAGTGATTGTTAAAGCAAATAGTGGACCCAAATATATAGTTGGCTGCCCGTAGTAAAGTAGACAAGGAAAAACTGACTTCTGAAACAAGAATGGTTACTTGATATGACGACACTCCCAATCATGCGTGCTCTTCCATGTGAAGTAAGTTATTGTGATTCATCTTTTCTAGTGCAATGCCACTTGGAAATTTCCTTAATTTATGGCAATATCGATTATTTAATTGTTTATGTTCTTACTTAATTATGTTATTGTCATCCTTGATGCTGATTTTTCGTACTCCTTGACAGGTCGACCCGGTTGTTTATAATATGTTTCATGAAGATCCTAGTAATGTCAGCTTCCGATGTGGGTGGTTTATCTGATCAAATCAGAGAACTTAGGGAATCCATTGAGTTACCTCTTATGAATCCTGAGCTCCTTCATTAGAGTTGGAATAAAACCTCCCAAGGTGATGCATTCTTCATTTTCTCCCATGTTTTTTAAATTATTATGCGTTGCATTGTATTACTTGAAGTAGTGGAAAAGGTATTACCCTTTACCACAATTGTAGCTTGAGGTGCATCCTACCCCCACTAAAGGGCAAGGTTGCAGGGTCTAAGACTGTTAAAACATAGCAAGATAATTGTTAATTCTTGACATTGGTATACTTCCAAAGTTGGTTTCACAAATGGGCCTAAGTTGTATTTGAGGTGCATGGTGCAGAATCTAAGATATGATATCGTTGATGAGATCCTTATGAGCTACTTTTTCTGCCTAAAAAAATATGACTTCAGCAAATAATGTCATGGTCCAACAGAAATTGGGTTCATATAAGAGTTAAGATATACTAATTGAATGAATTGATAATTACAAGTCTCTTACTTCAATTTTTGCGAATTGCTTTTATATGTTGTATGTGATAGATTTCATTGACATGCACAGAGAGAAGTGCTGGATAGTGAGGACCTGTTATTGTTTGTCACTTACATGAACAGACTTTAATTGTGGAGAATTTGCTATTTCAATAGAGTATTTTGTCATGGTTGAAAATCATATAATTCTCGTATTTTTGACAGTTACAATCTTTAAAGTATCTATCTGTGGCTGATCCTATTCCTATAAAGATGTGTTTCATCTCAAGTTATTAAATTAGGGAGTTGAAGGTTTAGATAAGGGGATTGTATGTAAGTTGTTTCTTTTAATTTAGTGTGCTGGGCTCTTATTATTTCCTCTACTTAGACTGTTCCCATACCAATTTGTAATTATTCAGGCTATGTGGTTTCTGCTTTTAAGACCAATAAGCTTTATTGATCCTTATTTGTGTAAACGTCCCCGACCGTCCCGGGAAAATCCCGTTTTGTTCATTGGGCTCACTACAGTTCAAGACTCAATGTCACGGTCCTGTATCTAATCTTGCAGAGTGCAATGCAAGACCGATGAATCATCAAAGAGTTCAAATCCAGCAAATCATTTTTGAAAATAGATTTTTTGAAAGAAGTGCCAAACATGGACTGCTTTGCCAGATACAGAGTCGCCACCTAAATATTTATTTTGGAAAATTTAGGCAACCCTGACTCGTGCCTAAGGCCACGTGTCCATCATCACTAAAGTTGTCTCGGCTTGGGAATTTGGGTACGATTGGGGAAGGTCATTTCGTGAGCACCCCCGCTCACCCGATCAAAGATCGGTCTCTACTAACCATGATACCAGGTTTTGAAAACATTATGTGCTCTTATACCGGTTATTAGCCTAGATTTACTATGTGATGCACGCAGCATACAAGTATAGACTGGATCGTCTGAGTTGGAACAAAACATTTCATGTTTGTTTTTTAAAGCGGTTTGTTACTCGCAAGTAGGCTAAAATGCGGATTTTGCCACCCTTAAGTGGGCTTAGAAAACATGGTGATTTGCCACTATCTAGTGGGCTTAAAACTCGCAATCCATGAATTGTTCCAATTCAGATAATCCAACCTTCACCCACAGGCATTCAGGCAGTTATATCACATAAGCAGTTAGCCTCATGGCAAGCATGCTATCATGGCAGTCACTCACACACATGCAAGGATGCTAAAGCATAAAAGCTTACCTAGTACTTCAAGCCAAAATAGAAGCTAGTTAGTAATCAAATGCATGATCCTAACTATGCTGAAATGCCTAATACAACACATGCAAAATGCAACTAAGACAGGCTCAGCTATTCTAAAATGGCATATGAAACGCAACAACTGATACACGTATTCAACTCGGAATTGAAATACAATGCAGTTAGTATGATGCGCCGAGCCCAGTGCATGCAAAACAGATGAATGGATGCAAACATGTGAGCATAAGTATACTAATTGAAACATGCCCTAAACTAACCATTATAAGCTAGTAAATAAAAGGGAGAAAGACGTGGCGTTGGAAGACATACATCACACACACGCACACTTATTACAACATTGCCCTCCTCGGAGGGTCCGAATAAATAATACAGACTGAGTAAATAATTAACTAATCTAGCTAATTAAATATTACAAAACCCTAATTAATTAACAAATTAACTAAGAAACGAAATAAACTAGTATGCAGATCTATGGACCGCCTCAGCTCTGTTCCGAATGATGAAAGATGCATGCATGCTCGAGTTGCCTTGTCAGAAAATTCCTCGCGATGCCCTAATTTGCCTCTGTTTGCAATTGATCCCGGAATATTGCACAAAGCTTTAGAAGGCTGCTGGTTTCTGGTTTGCTGCAACAGAGAGCAAGAAAGGGGCATGGCAAAGAATTTTCAACACGTGTGCGCACAACCACTCTCCCCGTCATTGCACAAGCTCTAGGGAGTGTAGTCTTCGATCCTCATGCCATCAATCATGTATCTCGATGCATGATGGCCGAGGAGTCGAATTGCACGACTCAATGTGAAATGGATGCACACATAAACACAACAAGGCCTAAACTCCATCATGGGTAATCCGGAGTGTCGGCGACTGGAAATTGAAACACGTTTCATCACTTTGAATACAAAACGCCCCTCGTTTCCCATGTTTGGACTAACCCTACTCCAAACACAATGCAATGAAATGGCATACACAATGAGACTAACATGCCACCCTAAATGCAATGCAACCTAATCATACTGGCATGCGAGGGATGATATGCACACATGCAACCTAGCATACGCAATGCTATGGACTAAAATGGCATACACAATGCACATGAGCTATATGGCATACACAATGCACACATATGAAGATGGACACACACAAAGGCAATAATCAAAGCATACACAATGCGATGGTCAAACATGCAACAACATGAACCAAATGGCATACACAATGAAAGGTGGACTTAAACCAATATGAGTGGACCTCAGCCACACTCAAATCAGTGGCCATTATGATGAAAGTGAGACAACCGAAATACATGCAAACATGCACGAATGCAAAGGATCGATCCTAAGGCACAACATGCAACTCTAACAAAGCACGACAAATGATGAAATATGGCATAGAATGGCACATGATCCAGCTCTGAAATGGCATAAAAGATGACCTCAAAACATGCAAACACCTCACACAATGCATGCTAGATGACCCGAATACCGAAATTAGTGGAGTGGATTACACTATAGGTATACAAAGCGGTGCACAAATGGAAAAACCAGCCCCAAACAGACCCTAGGCAGGTCTAAGACAGTGGGAAAATAGCCTAAAAAGATGGCTCAACATACATAGAAATGAAGCTCATACAACGGTCCAAATACGAGGCAAACTAGCACGACTCTCAAACGCATTTAAAGAGTGGAAAACATGGGAATATGGCATACATGTAAGCTCTGAAATATGATGCACAATCATCTTAAAACATGGAAACACCCCAGTATAAGCATGCAATAGGCCCCAAAACACAAAGCTAGGCAAGAGTATTGAACTACAACCATGCATAGCAAGCATCATTCGATCATGAGACATAAAAATAGAGCAAAGGCAGTCCAAAACATGCACAAAATCAATTTAAGGCATGGCCAAAAAGTGCTAGATTCATAGACCAAAATAGCATGCAATACAAGCTAGTGCAGAGGGTTTACACTACAAGTATATGGAGCATTCAAGAGGTCACTAAACCAGAAAAATTCAGAGGTATGACATGCCAAATAAACCCAAAAAGCCCACTGAAATATGGTCTATACATGCAAGAATGATAGGCCTCTTTGATAGGCTATAAAGAGGGTTGTTCTACACATGCAAGATGGACACCCAACATGACAAAACCACCTCTGGATAGAGGTTATGTAGGCCCTAAAACTCACTAAAAAGGGCCTGAAATGAGGCTAGGAAGCATGCAAGTATAGGCTCATTTGTTAGGCCAAATATGCTAGTAAACAAGACAAGGGATGAGAGGGTCACCCCTTGCTGATTTTGGTGCTCAAAACAGCATAATAACCACTGAAAATTTTCCGTATTTCAGTGGTCAAAAATGCCGACAAAACTCAACACGAGGGCCCTAATGCATGGCTCAAAACAAAGAGGAATGAAGCATGCAAAGGGGGTAGATGACCCCCATCAGAAAAGAGGTCTTAAACAAACATGTTAAGAAGCTTAAAAGAAGACTTTTTTTAGTTCATGACAACACCCAAATATGCTTGCAAATGGGGCTAAGATGTGAAGCAAAATAATGCTTAAAAGGGAAAAATGAGTGTTACCCTTGTAGAGAAGACCTCAAGCAGCTTCTGGACCAAAGTAGCAAACCTTCAATCTCTGAAAACCAGCTCCAAGGTGCTTAGATGGATGGTGGAGGTGTTAGGATAGGAAGTGGTGTGCAAAGGAGGGCAAGAACTTCACTCTTTGAAGCTAAAATGGAGAGACACAAAGGGAGATATGGTGTATGCCTCTCAACAATTTCTGAACCCTTGCAAAGGAAAGAGAGGCCTTTCTTTATAGAGCTAAGGGTCCAAAGCTTCTTGGAGAAGCTTCAAACCAAGATTAAACATCCTCCATAGGTATGGAGGACACAGCAAATGCCTCCCAGCTGGCACAACTGGAGCCAACTCAGGAAGACAAAACAGGAGGGAGTAGGCCGACTAATTCCAGTGGTCGGCCGACCAGGTCAAGTGGTCGGCCAGCTACTTTTAGTGGTCGACCAGCTAGGTCAAAAGGTCCAACTCAAAACAAGGTGGTCGGCAGCCCCATTTGGTGGTCTCCCAATTGAATGCAAGCTAGTGGTATGGTGGGAGACCAGTAAATGTGGCCCAAAGATCAAGGAGACTAGTTTCCCGACAAGAAAATCGGTTGACGGAGAGAGAAGTGGTCTCCAAGAGAATTGCTGGTCTCCCACTCTTGTACCACCTTCCAAACATGGAAAACAAGGGTTGTGCCAAAAATGAACCAAGACGGATGCAAAACGAGGGTTCGGGAGCCAAAACGCGCAGCCGGGTGCCCCGAAAACTGACTGTTAAGCATCGAAAGTGGCGTGCGACCATGAAAGTGCTCTCCCGAGCCACAGTGTCCCTCTAGAGAGAGGAAACAAGGTGTGTGCCAAAAACCAAAGCAAATGGAGAAAGTTATGTGGTCCCGAACCGAAGCGCACGGCCGACGGCTCCGAAAACCAAAAACTGGTCTCCAAACGGGAACAGTGGTCTATGACCACGAAAAGTAGCCTACGGCCACTGAGAGATGGTCTACGAGACATCTCCCTCCCCTCGAGAAGAGAAAACAGAACCTGATTCGCAAACCGAGGCAAAGCACAAAAGAGTCTCAAAGTCTGGAGGCAAGGCTCTCAGCCGAGACTCCGTAATCTCAGAACGAGCACAATATGTACAATCACCGAACGCTCAATCGATGACGTCTAAGTCTTAAGGTCGGTCAAAAATGGGTTGTCCACAATTTGTTTTATAGTTTTTAGTGGGTTATATGTTGATATCATATGATTTTGATTGTCCATATAATACTCCATTTTATCATTTATGTGATCCTTACTGCATTGTTGCATATTGTTTTCTTTTGTGGTGCTGTTTTACTGATATTTGTGTGGAGAATTAAACTAATTATGTCATTTTTTGTGGCTGTGGAAAAGGATTGGGGGCAGTTTAACAACTGGATAAATTACATTATTTTTGGTGTGATCTAAATGTAGGTTTATAAATTAATTAGTAACTTTATTCATATGCTTCCAGCAGTTTTTAAATTAATTTGTTTTTTTTATTTTTCAGGTCAGAAATTTTCTTGAGAGATGCAAAATATGGTCAAAGAATTCAAGAACTTAGTTTTTTCAAGTTTTTATTTTTTATTTTTTAATATATGTAATCACAGTTAAATTTTTTTTTATTAATTTCTTTGTATATACTTTTGAACATTAACTTTCATTTATGAAATATATGATGTTATTTCATTCAATATATGGTTGTGATTCAAAATATAGTATAGTGTGTATTATATTTTTCAAATGCGTGTACAAAAATAATACTGATTATTTTTCAAATATGTCAAATTCTTTTTTTATCATAGGTTTTATTAGTTATTAATCACACTTAAAAGATGTAATCTAAATATTTTTAATCACACTTAAAATGTGTGATTTAAATGTTTTTAACCACAATTAAAAGGTGTGATCAAAATTTTTTTAATCACACTTAAAAGGTGTGATCTAACTATTATTAATCACACTTAAAAGATGTGATGAAAGCATTTTTTAATGACATTTAAAAAGTGTGATTAAAAATAAGGGTACTTACCAATTAGTCCTATTAACTAGACTTATTTATCTACAGGTCCTAACTAATAAATTTAACACTATAAAAATAAAAAATTGATAAATTTATCACTATAAATTTATTCATAAAAATAAAAGACTGATAAATTTATGGGAAAATTATTTAGAAGTCCTATTAGGGAGACTTGTGCTACATTTGGTCCCACAAAAAAACTTATGTTCCCATAAGTCCTGTGGGAAGTTTCTTGACATATTTACCCTCAATATTAGTTGTTAATATCATAAATAATAATAAAACCATATATAGAGAAATTGATATAAACGTAACGTAACGTGATACCTACATAAACGTAACGTGACACCTATACGTAACGTGACATCTACATAAACGTAACGTAACGTGACACCTACATAAACGTAACGTGACACCTATATAAACGTAACGTGACATATCTACATAAACGTAACGTAATGTGACACCTACATAAACATAACATGACACCTATGATCTATGGTAACATTAAATTTTTTATATAAGAAATTAATTTTATTTATTTTTAACGTAACACAACTAACACCTAAAACCCCTAAAAATCCCAAACATCATCTTTGATTAACTTGGTATCCAAAGATTGTTAACTTGACGTATACAATGATTCGATGGTGACAGAGTTTCGTCGTGTGTTATTATTAACTTATTATCATATTGATGGTTCCCTTCCTTTAATTTCAGGGGTGGAGGTAGACAAATCTGGACTCTAAAAAAATGAAGACTTGGATCAAGTACTCAAGAAACCGACCTTAGCTCAGTTGGTAGAGCGGAGGACTGTAGTTGTAAACAGCATGTCCTTAGGTTGCTGGTTCGAATCCCGCAGGTCGGATTTTCGTTTTATTTCTTCCCAATTTTTTTTTCTACTTCAGAATTCTTCATGAAGTTAAAAAAAAATAAAAAAATCCAAAAAATAAATAAAATCAATTTCTTATAACAATTAATAATACAAAATAAAAATATATTAAGATTATATATCTATTTCAAAACAAACGGATTAAAAAAATAAAAACTTATTAAGTTTGCGAAACGTAACGTGACACGTTACGTTACGTTTATGTAAGTGTCACATTACGTTTATATAAGTGTCACGTTACGTTTATATAAGTGTCACGTTACGTTACGTTTATGTAGGTGTCACGTTACGTTCATATTGGTGTCACGTTACGTTACGTATATATAGGTGTCACGTTACGTTATGTTTATGTAAGTGTCATGTCACGTTAGGATCTTGTGGAATACATTCTTATGAAAATAGGACTTGAGACTCTATAAGAAATTACACAGGACTTAGCCTAGCATAAGGTTCTGAAAAAGGACTTATAAATAAGTCTCCCTAAATTTATCTTTATCACTTAATGAATTTATCAATAGGACTTAATGGGTAATAAGTCTCAAAAGTAGGACCTATTAGTAGTTTCATCTTAAAAATGACCCCTTTTAATCACACTCCTAAAGACCACACTTTAATAAAACTTAAAAGGTGTGATTAAAAAACATAAATCATACAAAAAAAATGTGATCTTTATCTATAGTTGTAGCAGTGCCCAAACATCCGATCATTAAAAAAAATGATTTAGTTATAACTTATTATAATGTTAATTATGAGTTATTATGATTATTATTTTGATTATGATCAAAAGTTTTTTTGTTATAGTTTATCTAGTGTTTGGTTATGACACATTATTTTTTTTTAATTATAACTAAAAAAATTTAATTATGATAAATATCATAATTTATATATGATGCATATTTTTTAAATATATATATATATTCTAGAACGACCCACACTAATGAATCCATCCATTGCAGAATTTCATCTTTTATTACAACAAACGTTTGTCCAACGATCATCCACTTTTTTTAGCATGCCCTATAAACTTTATTGATTAATAATGCACATGCATAAAAGCCAGCATAAAAGCCAACATGACAACTGGTAAGAAATTATTAGCTGTACACATTCAAAATTTACCATTCAATGTTATCAAGTTACCTATCTTTTTGTTTTTTTCTTGATGATATCGAGTTACTATGTAAGGTAAATTACAAATACATCATTTAAAGTTTTATTAAAATATGAATTATTTCTTATAATTTTAAAAATTATATTTTATCCATTGAAATTTTTAATTTCGTAACAAATTATTCATTTTATTAATAAATCATTAAGTCAATTAATAGTTTTTAATGATATTAAAAATATGTTTTAATTAATAATTTAGGTAATTTTATTATTGTATAGGAGAAATTATGAATTTTATTTTTTCAGTCAATTCTGTTAAATAAAAAATTCTAATAAGGAGTATTTATAATTTTTCAAACTACAGGGACTAATCTGTATTTTAAATAAATTTCAAAAAGTATATTTGTAATTTACCCCACTACTTATTGTGGTTAGTTTTGTCGTGTAACCATAAAATTACAACAAAATATAGGTAACCATAATATATATTATAATTCAATTAAATTTATTCACATAAAGTAATGAATTTTAATCATAATTGTGACCGCCGCCCCTAACTCTCCACAGCCAATTCATTTGCGTGTGTTTATATATATATATATATATATGGTGTACGCAATCTTTGTCTGTTAGTAAGCCCAAAAAAAATAAAAAATAAAAAATAAAAGCATTAGAAGTAAGTTTGGCTAAACTAAAAAAGTGCACTTATTTCATCTTTTTATCTTTTTTGGGTCACATTAATCAACATCTCATCTCTACTTTTTCTACACATAATACAAAAAAAGTCAAAAAATACACTTATTTAGGCCAAGTTTGGCATCCTAATATAAGTGCACTTATTTCATCTTTTTATCTTTTTTCGGTCACATCAATCAACATCTCCTCTCTACTTTTTCTACACATAATACAAGAAAAGTCAAAAAGTACACTTATTCTAAACTTCCCAAACTTGACCTAAGTCTTTCCAAACTTGACCTTAGAATTGACTTTTGGACTAATTAAATCCAAATAATTAGTTCTAAATTCCAAACATGTGCATGTAGCAAGTTAGTTCCAGTATTTATTCCTATGTAACTATATTTTGTATGACATAATGACATCTCAAAGAAGTGGTACCTAACGGCACTGCTACGTAGCTCGAATATCACGGCTCGAATGGCTCAAAAATAATCTCTTACCAGTAAGAGATTATTTTCATAGGCAAAAAAATAATCTCTTACCGGTAAGAGATTATTTTTGAGCCATTCGTGCCACACTTTTTCGAGCTACGAGGAATTTGCCTGGTATCTAAATTCAACGGTATTATCATTAAATCAGTGAAAAATTTGGAGTATTGAATAAAACATTAATTGGTTGAATTCTTAAATGACTCGAAAGTCAAAGGAGTCTCTTCTAAATTAACAAACGCTCGGCAGAATTTGGCATTAGATGTCAAAAATGGTGATTTTTTTAAAAAAATTAACTACCCGAAAAAGAGAGATTAAAAAAATCAAGAACAACTTGAATTTGTGGCGTAATTGGCCATGAAACTTCTATTGGAGGTATTTTCCGAAACAAAATAATAGGCACATTAACTTAAGTGTTGACTTTGTATAATAATATATGTGAAAGCTAAATTATTATTAGATCCATAGAGACGGATAAGCGTGTCCGGTCCGAAACGTAACCTCTATTCGGCATATACCTTAGCCGATCAAGGAGCCAAATAAAATAACCAGTATCCCAGCCAGTAGAACAGACGCCGAGTAGAGGTACATTTGACGAAACAAGGACGGGCCCAGGCCAAAGGCCCAAAGAAAATACTATAAATACGGGATCATCCATCAGAGAAAGGGCAGGTGAGAACTATTATACTTTACTTAAAATATAAGCAATTCAGATATTAGAGACTGACTTGTTCGTCGGAGTGTTAATTTCGATACCCCCGACCAGAGTGTTTATTCCTTTTCAGGTGACTAGAAGAGGATCAATAGTGTCCCCCGGGATTAGAAGAGTATTTCTAAACCACTTCTCCACAATTGGCGCCGTCTGTGGGAATACTCAAACATATCCATGGCAAGCGTAACAGAAGATCCTCCAATAGTCACTGATGAAACCACGCAAAGAAATGACCTCACTCCAACAAACATGCTTGGACTGGGGACTATCGCCGCAAGACGTGCCTTGAACTTCGCATCACCCTCGACTTCAGAGCATGAGACAATGCATGCGATCATGGAACAAGCAAAGCAAAATGAACAGAGGTTGGAGAACATGATCGCTGAGAACGAACTGTTGGAAAAATTGGTTTATTTGGCTTATTTTGGGCCGACTTTGAGCCCAAAATAGAGTGGGCCCCGAACGTCTTTTGGGATGGGTCCGAAGAGGTAACGTGTTCCTTGTCGCGTGGCAAGTCACACGGTAAAGACGGAACGTCAAAACCATTTATGAGTGAATGGGAAATTAACGCCGGTTTCAAGTTTAACATTAATTTTTTAGACAAAGTTCATTTGAATTTTTTCAATAAAAATTATTGTAGGAATTTAATTTAAGATATTGTGGGGAAATGGTTTGGAAATACTCTTCAGATCCTGGAAGACGCCAATGATCCTCAGTTAGTCACCTGCAAAGATGCAAATACTCCGGTCGGGGCTGCCGGAATTAGCACTCCGACGGACAAGTCAGTTCTTCTACTCAAGAAAGCTTGTTGACTAAGTTTTTAGAAGTGATTCTTACATACCTTTTCTAGTCCATTGCCATTATATTTATACTCGTTTCTTCTGATCCTCGGGGCCAGGGCCTACTTTTTCAATCATTATCTTTTCCACTATTCGGCTCTAGGGATCCTTCCCCATTCGGCCTATTTATCCTATTCGGCCCTTATCCTTGTGGGATATCTGCCGGCTAGCGTCAAGCTTCTGAAATATACCTCCTTTATCTTCGCCAATTATTCGGCTACCACAATTGCCCTCCGAACTCCCTATGGAAGGCAGTTAATCGGCGCGTTTGGTTCATAATTTGAGAAGTTTAGCGTCAGGCGGCTTCGCGTGCCCCAATATATGTCAAGAGGCGCGCGCCTTTTTGCTCATCATTACGCTTTCCCGCTCTATTCATGTGTATCTCAGCATTTATTGCGATTTGAAACTTTGGTCCTTTCGAATTCACATTTTGTCGATTTTCTCAGACTTTTGGATCGCTAGTGCCTATCCTTCCGTGACTCGCGTTTTCTGCAACTTCTTCCCGTCTTCCCTTGTCTCATCTGCTCTTCGTAAGTTTCCTTATCCCTTCTTTGTAATCCTATTTTCTGTTTGCTATTTTAGCTTCGGCGAATATTTAGTTCTTTGCTAGGATGGCCAAACATTTGAAAGACCTCCTTCGAGGATCGTATCTCGGTTTCCGCAACATTTTTCTATTCTCGACGACGCCCATTTATCCCTTGTAACGGACAACGCTCGACATGGAGAGGGAAGATCAAAACACGATCGTATTCCTCTTTTATCCATTGCGAGGGCGGGTTCGCTTCCTACACCCACTTCTTAGGGCCGTTCTCCGCTATTGGGGTTTGATTCCTTCTCAACCCAATGTAAATTTCTTTCGAATCATCATGGGGGTTGTAGAGTTGAATCAACGCCTTAGGATTAACCTTGGGATTCCGGCCATTCGGCATTGTTACGCCTTAGCCAAATCCTCCGGTCGGCTGGGGCGATATTTTCTCAGGGCCAAAGATACTGACCATCACTTGGTGACTATGCTTGCCAGTTCTGGTAAACGGGTTGACGACGTGATGGTCAACGTCCGAGGTAATTGGGAGTTCGCTGAAGGGGAGGATCGCCTGGACCCTATTCCCAGACATAAGGGTGACCCAGGTTGCCACGCAATGTCTTGTTTGTTGGTCTATCTCTTATTCGGCTCTTTTCCCTAAATCGCTTTTTATCTTCTGCAGGTAATAGGTTGAAGAAAATTCTGACTTCGGTTGACGACGTGGTTCTTGGGGAAATCAAGACTGCACTCATATATTTCGGCCGCCCAAACGTACAACAGCAAGGGAGAGCTGCCCATATTCTCCTTCGGTACGAATCCACTTACACTACTTTCTCGGCTGTAGATAACATTCCGATTCCAGCCGACAATCAACAGCTCTCGGCCCTTATCTTTCCCAGCTTTAAAAACCTTAGGCAGATCGGTCTCGTAGCTTCGATGGGGAAGACGAGCCGCTTGTAGAGGTGATTGCCTGGGGAGTCTACTAAGGGTTGTAGAGGGCGACGAGGCCGACGCCGCATTTGAGGCCACCGAGCCATCCTACCAGACTCAGCGTGATTTCTCTTCGGGATATTTTTGCAAATTTGGGGATCTACCCGCAATTTCTTTGAGGGTATGGTGAAGGAAAGCCTAACGCAGATGGCACGTAAAGAAATGCCGCGGATGGTCACCGAAGAAGGCCGAATGCGCGCATCGGATCCCAAATTGATCAAGCCCTTCGCACTGCTTCGAGGAGACGCTGAGATTGCTGTGTCCGATACGGGAAAAGAGGATGGAGAACAGGCCGATGGAGAACGGCTGATTCCGGAGCAAGGCCAAAAGCGTGGTGCCAAGGGAGAAGCGAGTTCAGAAGCTGGCCCTGGTAGCAAGCGGCCTCGGCTTGAAGAACCGGACGTGGTCGCTCCGTTCGTTATTCAGCCAAAGATCAGGGATATGCCGATTTTATCCCACGCTACCCATCAAGATCCAACAGGCTCGAGCTCGCTGGCGGCTTAATTTCTCGCTTACCGACAACAAAGCCTTCGTGCCGTGCTCGATATTATGGTCGTTGCCTTAATCGCTTCAATCGGCACTCCTGGTAGGTCACCTTCATTTCGCTCTTGTTTGTTAAAGGCGTCTAATCATACCGAATTGTTTTGCAGACGATCGGAAGGATCGCCGACTTGGGTCGCCGCCTGCGTGATGCTCTCGGGAGAATTGACCATTTGCAAACAGAGGTACAGGGTCAGAAAAGTAGGGCCGAGTTCGAAATTATGAGAGCTGAAATGGAGAGCGCGCGAGCCGAAGCGGAGAAAGAGAGGGTTCGCGTCACCGAACAGCTTCGTGTTGATGCTGAGGGTAGGGCAAATGCGAGCGAGGAATCGCTCAAACTTTCCAAGGAAGCACTTGCTGAAGCGAAAGCTCAGTTAGAGGAGCTTAAGGCGGCCCGCGAGAAAGCCGAATCGGAGGCCTTTGAGGTAGGGAGAGGCGCCGCTCTGATGGAATATGTTGAAGAAGTGTCCAAATTTGAAAATCGCGGGTTCAAACATGGGTGGCTCAAAGCCCTTGCTGCCGCTGAGGTTATATTGGATTTGCCAATTCCTTATGAGCAAGTGGATGTTGAGCCACTTGAACCGATCACCCATTTAATGATCCGGGAGCCGCTTACTAAGCGGCCTTTTTTGTTTTTTTTTTTTTTTTTGGTTAGTGCTTTGTTGGTTTAGGGTAGTTTTCATGTATAAATTGGTTAGCACCTGCGCGCAATTTATTAATGAAAATTTCCTTGTAATTTTTGCTACCACCACACACTTTGTATGAAAGAGTTCTGTGGTTTAATTTTAGTGAAAGAGTTCTGTGTTTGTCAATGCATTTGGTAAAATGGAATTGCATATACTTGGGGAAACCCCGATTTGTGAATCGCCTTGCCCTGTGGGGTTCATAAAAAGAATTCTAGCTCAATCAACTTGTGAGCCTTTGGGGTACTTGGTCCTAATAGATTGATAAATCTGCTCTTGCTACCAACTCGTGAGTCGGATGATTTTATCGGGCACTAATGATTTTATCTAGAACTCTTCTAAACAAACCGTACATAGAATATCGTTTGTCCAAACTTTAGTTTTTTCCTTACTTGAATCTGAAGTCGCTAACCACTGAAGGTAGAGAGGAAAAGATTGGTCAATATCTGGGTTCCTACAGATTCAATACATATCCCATCAAAATCACCATTTGCAATTTCACTGCCTATTGATCTTGGACCCTTAGATTGATGAATCTGCCCTTGCCCTAGGGGGTTCATGATAAGAACTCTGGCTCTGAAGAATCAATTCGTGAGCCAGCTGGGGTAGTTTAGCCGAACAGATTGATGAATCTGCTCTTGCCCGAATCAACTTGTGAGCCGGCTGGGTACTTGGGCCGAATAGAACCACTGAAGGTAGAGAGGAAAATATTGGTCAATATCTGGGTTCCTACAGATTCAATACATATCCCATCAAAATCACCATTTGCAATTTCACTGCCTACTGATCTTGGGCCCTTAGATTGATGAATCTGCCCTTGCCCCAGGGGGTTCATGATAAGAACTCTGGCTCTGAGGAATCAATTCGTGAGCCGGCTGAGGTAGTTTAGCCGAACAGATTGATGAATCTGCTCTTGCCCGAATCAACTTGTGAGCCGGCTGGGGTACTTGAGCCAAATAGATTGATGAATCTGCTCTTGTCCGAACCAACTTGTGAGCCGGCTAGGGTACTAGGCACTTAGGCTGAAGATCTTGAGCCGAAAGCTTGTCCTGCCGTCAACTTAGTCGGCGTCAGGCGATTGGGTTTCGCGATTAATGAACTTGCCTCGATCGTGCTGGGAGTAAGAGTTCCATGGGTCGAGAGAGGCGTCAATCTCCTCGACGTTGTAGTAGGTCGCCCAGACAGGATAGGCAGTCCCAGGGGAGATCGCCACACGCCCAAGTCGAAAGGAGATCAGACGCGAATCCGTGCCCGTTAAGTTTTGCAGTATTTGTGAAGAATAAGCCCATGACGGAAGCGGACTCGATCGTTCGAGATCCAGACGTGGCGGTCGAGTTTGCTCGACAAATATTTCCTCCGGAAGTTCAGCAGTCAATGGTTGGTCGTCAGGACTACGAAGTGTTTCGCGAGGGCATTCATGGGGAGGTGAAAAGGCTCTATACGACTTATGAAGTCGGCATGCGATTGCGCGCCGCCCACCGAGAAATGAAGAAAAGGAAGAGCATATCCGCAGTTTGGAGGCTCGCGTGAAGGAGGCTGAACGTGAGTTAAGAAAGATCAAAGCGGCTCAAGTACAACCAGCAGGGCAGGTGAATCCAATCGTGGAAGAGAGGGTTACCAGTCGGCTTATAAGCGCTGCCATTACCGATCGTGAAGCGGCGAGCATGTTCGCATTGGAGTCCGCCAAGGGGAGGTCTTATGAAAAAGGTTTTCACGAAGGGCGCTTGGTTGGATCAAGGCATCTCAAGTCGCCGAATCTCTTCGCTTGTCAGGCATCGATTCGGCGTCACCTCTCTACCACAGTAAGGACTTTCCGTTTTCTGCTTTTGAGGTTGAGAAGAGTGAGGATGAGGGCGACGCCGTATGACTTTAATTATTGTAAGGTTCGAATCTCGGTCGCGTCGCAATTATGTAATTTCTGGTTTTTGAATAAAAGACGCTTTATTGAAAATATCAAATTGTCTCCGCATTCGCATGTACGTGTTTAATTTGATTGCATAAATGTTTGGATAGACGAAATACATCAATCGGACTCAAAGATGTTAAATCGATGCTACCGATTACAGCGTGGTCACCTACATGTAATGGCGTTTACTTTTGAATAAAGCCATTGCGCGTGTTGTTGAAATTTGAAGAAGCCGTGAGCCGTGATCGGAGGGCTACGGCATTTTGACTTAGCTCAATGCCGATGTCTAACCGATTGGGCTAGGTAATTTTTTTTGCGCATTTATGCGCTACAAGATTTTAGCCAACCGTTGGGTTAACTAGGTCATGGAGAATGTTGACCGACGCCTGTCTCATGGGGTTTAGTGTTGATAAAATCACTTCGGGATTTGGGCCTCAAGATCGCAGCCATTACTGAGAATAAAAGCGGCAGGCGCCTCATGCAATCAAACATATTTGGCTCACCAGCATCTATTGCGTGGGATGATCAAGAGTTCTCACCATCAGATGGTGATGATAGTTGCAGGAGCTCAAATTCCGGCCGAACTTGGCGCTCAGATGGTTTGTGGCGGAGGATTCTCCGTTTGCGGCGGAGGATTCTCCGGTGTGAGAGGTGGACCGCTGAAAAGAGAAACTAGAAACACGTCAGCCTCCAAGTCGTTGAAGCAGATCGCCCCGAAAGGAGACACAACCACCGCTGCCCCTAACCTCCCTTGTCTTGGATCTTGGCCTTGACATTGTCGATGGTGTCAGAGGCCCGGCGACATGCCGATTCGGGCGCGGTTAGATCGATGCGTTTTGAGCCGCGATGGTTGTTCAAATGACCAGAGTTGGGTCGATAGGTTGATTTGTCTTAGAAGTTAAAGATAGATATTGAAATGTTCGAACGCGGATTGCGTCTATGTAACAACTTTTTAATCAAATAAAAAGTGTTATTTCATATAGTTGAGTCTTACTCTGAAAATCTTTTGTTTAGCTATGCCGGATGAATATTCCTAATCCCAACTTTTAATGGTTAAGCACGTCATTTCGTATGGTTTAATAGTTTGTTTATTAGTTTGCTATTGAAAAGTTTGCTACCGGAACTTTTGTGTAGCTTAAATATTTTAGCTTAAATATTTTTCCTGTATTCAGGGATCGGCCCTTGCCTTAGGCGGGATGCGAGTTTAACCGGAATGGGTCGTATCAGGCCACTAAGGCACGCCTTGTCCGGTGAACCATATTAGTGATTCCGGCTTAATTAGTTGATTAAAACGGGCTTCGGATCCGGAGACTTATTTTGGCCAATCGTGATATCCACGAAGAGCACTCCGAATCCGGAGACTTATTCGGCCCTAAGGTGTGCACCAAAGGGCGCTCCGAATTCGGAGACTTAATTTGGCCAATCGTGATATCCACGAAGGGCGCTCCGAATCCGGAGACTTATTCGGCCCTAAGGTGTCCTGCACCAAAGGGGGCTCCGAATCCGGAGACTTAATTGGGCCAATCGTGACATCCACGAAGGGCGCTCCGAATCCAGAGACTTATTCGGCCCTAAAGTGACCTGCACCAAAGGGCGCTCCGAATCCGGAGGCTTATTCGGCCCTAAGGTGACCTGCACCAAAGGGCGCTCCGAATCCAGAGGCTTATTCGGCCCTAAGGTGTCATGCACCAAAGGGGGCTCCGAATCCGGAGACTTAATTGGGCCAATCATGACATCCACGAAGGGCACTCTGAATCCGGAGACTTATTCAGCCCTAAGGTGTCATGCACCAAAGGGGGCTCCGAATCCGGAGACTTAATTGGGCCAATCGTGACATCCACGAAGGGCGCTCCGAATCCGAAGACTTATTCGGCCTTAAGGTGACCTGCACCAAAGGGCGCTCCGAATCCGGAGGCTTATTCGGCCCTAAGGTGTCATGCACCAAAGGGGGTTCCGAATCCGGAGACTTAATTGGGCCAATCGTGATATCCACGAAGGGCGCTCCGAATCCGGAGACTTATTCGGCCCTAAGGTGACCTGTACCAAAGGGCGCTCCGAATCCGGAGGCTTATTCGGCCCTAAAGTGTCATGCACCAAAGGGGGCTCCGAATCCGGAGACTTAATTGGGCCTAAGAGGCTTGAAGGAGAGTGACAAAGAAAATCGATTTTCATTAAAACGTGGTACCAGTACAAGCATCAGATCCCACAAGTCGGGTCCGTAAATGGATCTTCATAAAGTCTACGTTCGCGCGGATTGCGGTAAGCCACGGATCTCCTCAATGCCACGGTCTGTTGGGAAGCGCATAAGCTGATGGTAGGTGCTTGGGACAGCCTTCACGACATGCAACCAGGGGCGCCCCATGATGGCATTATACGGCGACGAAAGCTTCACAACCAAGAATTCCACGTCAACCGTTTTTGAGCCCGCTCGAACAGGTAGCACGACCCTCTCCAACGGGTACTCTGGATTCGTGTTGAAGCCGAACAGTGGCTGAGACGACGGTGATAGGTCCGACTTGTTGAGGCCGAGTTCAACAAAAGTTCTGTAGTACAAGATCTCCGAAGTGCTTCCTGGCTCTATGAGAATGCGTTCAACGCTGAACTGACGTACGCGTAATTTGACGACCAAAGGATCGACGTGGTTGGCCACTGTTCCGATGAGGTCGGAGTCATCGAACTTAATTGTCGAAGCTTCTCTGGGCCTGCCGGTTGACATGTTATGTTTTTGGGGAATTGGGTGCGATTGGATCGTATGCACGGTCGGGGATGCCGGCAGACCGTAGATTATGTGGATCACACCAAACGGAGGTGAATCCTGTCTCAAGGCTAATGCTTTGGTTGGCCTTCCCTTGTTCACGTATTGCTGCAGTCGACCATCTTGCACCAGTTCCTCCAGATGATCCTTTAGCGCATAACAGCTCTTGGTTTCGTGGCCGTGATCTTTGTGGTATTCGTGATCGCCCGTCCTCCTTCCAGGTGTCGGAGGCCCCACCATCTTCGACGGCCACTTGAAAATGGAAGGTGCCGACTTTGGTCATTATTGCCGCGATCGGCCTGGCTAACTCAGATACTTCTTATCGGTTCGCCTTAAGCGTCTGCTGTCGACTTGTAGTTGTTCGTTCATTCGGTGGGAGCACTGATCGCTTGATCGGCGGGAGTCCCGCCTTTTATCTCGCTTGGTTCGTTGCCGGGGCTTAGGGCTCGGTGGCAGCACGGAGCTTATTGGTCGAGCAATTTCGGGGAGGGCCGTTTTGCTGGAGATTTGTCCGGCTTTTATTCTCAGGGCATCATCTTCGACTTTACAATATTCTTCAACTTTCTTCATCAACGCCCAGACTGTTTTGGGGGGCCTTCTGGTCAGGGAACTACGCAGAGCACTGTCAGGATGTAAACCCATTTTGAAGGCGGTGATGGCCATGGAGTCGTTGCAAGCGTCGTCAACGAGGTTGAAGCACTCCCAATATCGTGCCGAGTACACTCTGAGCGTCTCTCCCGACTGGATCTGCATAGCCCAGAGGGAGTCGGCTTGTTTCGGTTGTACCTCGTTAGTGATGAACCTGGCTCTGAAGGATTTTTGCAGTTGTCGGAAGCTTTTAATCGAAGCTGGCTCCAACTTGTAATACCACCTGACGGCTAGTGGACCTAGGCTGCTAGGGAATATTCGGCACATGAGGGCTTCATTGTTCAAGGCGTCATGGCGTCGCTTTGTAATGACGGATATGATCGGGTTCGATTTTCCGTCAGAAAGAGTGAACGACGGAGCTTTGAATTTCTTGGGCAGGGACGCCTTGCGATCCGTCGAACGAAAGGATCGCGGCCGGTCTTCCTCGCTTTGAGTTGCTTCTCTGCGCTTGTTTCTTGTTCGCACCTTTTCGAGGAGCCGGAGGTTTCGGATCGCCCTTTGCGCCGAGCCCGTGGATGATGAGTTGAAGTTGCTATCGGTATCCTTTGGTCGAGCCCGAGGTCTTTGCCCGCCCGCCTCGGAGGTCGCTCGTTCCCCGGCGCATGGCCTCTCTAGATTTTTCTACCTCCAGGCCAAATCTTGACGAAGTCGTTCGCTCGCCGATCATGTTCTCGAGCCTTTGTTCGCTTTGCTTGTTCTATGATAGCTTTGCATTGTTTCTTGTGCTGAAGTTGTTGGCGAATCAAAGTTCAAGACGCGTCGTGCCGCGATGGTTTCTTTTCCGAGCATATTAGCTGGGGTGAGGTCGTCTCCCTGTGTGATCTCGTCGGTGGCTATCGGAGGGTCTTCGGTCACGCCTTCCATGGATGTATTTGAGTATTCCCACAGACGGCGCCAATTGTGGGGAAGTGGTTTGGAAATACTCTTCAGATCCTGGAAGACGCCAATAATCCTCAGCTAGTTACCTGCAAAGATGCAAATACTCCGGTCGGGGCTGCCGGAATTAGCACTCCAACGGACAAGTCAGTTCTTCTACTCAAGAAAGTTTGTTGACTAAGTTTTTAGAAGTGATTCTTACATACCTTTTCTAGTCCATTGCCATTATATTTATACTCGTTTCTTCTGATCCTCGGGGCCAGGGCCTACTTTTTCAATTATTATCTTTTCCACTATTCGGCTCTAGGGATCCTTCCCTATTTGGCCTATTTATCCTATTCGACCCCTTATCCTTGTGGGATATCTGCCGGCTAGCGTCAAGCTTCTGAAATATACCTCCTTTATCTTCGCCAATTATTCGGCTACCACAGATATAAATTTATTTTTGGTTTCCTAAAAATGATTAAACTATTCAAATAATTTAATATAAGTATTCCAATTGTTTGGGAAAAAAAAAATTGTTCCACTAAACGGTTTGTTTTTTATTAAATTATTTAAATAGTTTAATAAGTTTATTCCAACAGTTTTATAACTGTTACGCCTTCGGAACCTTTTTCAATTTGTTTGAAAATGTGGTCTTAGCAACGGTCAAACCAACTATTCAAACAGATAAGTTTGAATAGTGGTTGCACCTGTTCAACTTAATGGTGCACCTTTTCACTTCAACTTTAGAACCTGTTCGGGTCTAATATTTGTCTATAAATACAATCTATTTTCAACAGTCCAGTAGATCCGAAAATCAGTCTGAAAATCCTTTCTCTTGCTGTCCAGATTTTCCTATTTACATTATTTTTTCATTTTAGTTTTAGAATTAAATTCAGAGAGTAAGAACACAAGGTTTGGTTTGCCGTACAATTTTGTTTAGTGTGCTACAATAATATTGTGAAGATCATTGTATCTTGGGAGATAGACGCCATATAACCGTAAGCAGCGTAGCGGGGCGAATCTGTCATAAGGACAGAGTGTCACACACTTGACTTGGTCTTTTGATTTTTAAATTCGGTTCAAGAAAATAAATTCTGTAAGTTTTATTTTATTTTGTTTGACTTTGTTTCTATTTATTTTATTTACACAGAAGATTGTTCCAACAATCTTAAGACATATTCGAATTATTCTGTTTATAGAATTTTTCGTTTATTTCCTTTTCTCTTTCTTCTTTTAAGAAAATTATTTTCTATGGATTTACAAAATAATATTCTGGTTGGAAAAACAAATAGTGATTATATGCTATTTGACAGATAGTAGTAATATACTGTCTATTTTCTTTGACAACTAGTAGTACAATACTGGTGTCATTACCAATTCAGAATATATTTTTATGGATTTTTTTTAGAAATTAATTTTGGGTTTTAGAAATTATTTTCTGAGTTTTCATTACTTAAAATTTTGTTTTAGTATTTTAATTATTGAAGCGTTACAGAAATTAATTTTCTGTGTGAAATTAATTTGGTTGAATAAAATTTTATTTTATTTCCAAATTAATTGAAAAAATAAAAGTTATATTCTTATTTCTTTTATTTTACAGAATTTAATTTCATGTGTGGAATTAATTTGGTTGAATAAAATTTTATTTTATTTCCAAATTAATTGAAAAATAAAAGTTACATTCGTGTTTCTTTTATTTTTTACAGATTTTAATTCTGTGAATTTGGTTTAATTTTCTGTGTAGTGTAAATTCTAATTATAATTTTGTTTTATAAATTAGAATTAATGGCTACTGAAACTAATGCCCAAACAAGTACTACTATGGTGGCTGCAATGACGCCAACCCCCTCTCCTGTTCTAACAGTACCGGTAAATCACGGTGAAAAGCCAGAGAAGTTCTCAGGAACTGACTTTAAAAGATGGCAACAGAAAATGTTATTCTATCTTACAACTCTGAACCTGGCTCGTTTCTTCTGTGAAGATGCACCTATTCTGAAAAAGGATGAAACTGACCGACAAGTGGTTGCTGCGGTTGATGCCTGGAAACATGCCGATTTCTTTTGCCGGAACTACATCTTGAATGGACTTGACAACACATTATACAGCATCTACAGTCCTATCAAGACAGCAAAGGAACTTTGGGAGTCTTTGGAGAAAAAATACAAAACGGAAGATGTCGGCTCAAAGAAATTTGTGGTTGGCAGATTCTTGGATTTTGTAATGGGTGATTCAAAAACTGTGATTAGCCAAGTTCAAGATTTCCAACTCATTCTGTATGACATTCACGCAGAAGGTATGTCTTTCAGTGAATCTGTCCAAGTTGCAGCCTTAATTGAAAAATTACCAAAAAGCTGGAAGGAATTCAAGAACTACCTCAAACACAAATGCAAAGAAATTTCTATGAAAGAATTAATTGTGCGTTTGAGGATTGAGAAGGACAACCGTAATTCTGACAAACTGGCTGGTAAACATCCTATGGAGTCTAAGGCAAATGTGGTGGAACATGCTTCAAAAACCAAGAAGCGAAAGTCTTATGGAGAAAGTTCATCACAAGGCTCTAAAGGAGGGGAAAATAAAAAGTACAAGTTTAATAGCAAATGTTACATCTGTGACAAAGAGAGACATCGGGCCAAAGATTGCCATAGCAAAGGCAAAAGCAAAAGAAGAACATGCAAGAAGCATGCTTAAGCCCATATAACCGAAGTGGACAAAATTTCCAATGGTGTAGATGACATCAATCTTTCTATAGTTGTTTCCGAAGCAAATCTTGTCGGAAATCCTAAAGAATAGTGGATGGACACTAGTGCTACTCGCCATATTTGTACCGACAAAAAAATGTTCACATCTTATTCTACAGTGGACAATGGTGAACAACTTTTTATGGGTAACTCCTCAACTTCTAAAGTTGAAGGACAAGGAAAGATTGTACTCAAGATGACATCTGGAAAGGAACTCACTCTCAACAATGTACTGCATGTATCGGATATTTGCAAGAATCTTGTTTCTAGATCTCTGTTGAGTAAGAATAAGTTTAGGCTAGTATTTGAGAGTGATAAATCTGTACTTACTAAGAATGGGATGTATGTAGGAAAAGGTTACATGTCTGATGGTCTTTTCAAGTTAAATGTAAAGATCGTTGTACCCTTAGTTATTAATAATACTACATCTTCTTCTTACTTGCTTGAGTCTTCAAATTTATGGCATGGTAGACTAGGACATGTTAATTATGGATCTTTGCGTAGATTAATTAATATGGAATGTTTACCTAAATTTGCAATTGATTCAAATCATAAATGTGAAATTTGTGTTAAAGCAAAATTATCTAAAACTCCTTTTCATTCAATTGAAAAAAGTACGGAACCACTTGAATTAATTCATAGTGACATTTGTGATTTTAAATCAATTCAAACTAGAGGTGGGAAAAAGTATTTTATCACTTTTATAGATGATTATACTAGATATAGTTATGCTTATTTAATTCGAATCAAGGATGAAGCTTTGGAAACTTTTTATCCAATATAAGAATGAAGTTGAAAATCAACTTGGTAAGAAAATCAAGAAACTTAGAAGTGATAGAGGTGGTGAATATAAATCACCTTTTGGTGAGTTTTGTAAAGAACATGGAATAATTCATCAAACCATCGCTCCTTACTCACCTCAACAAAATGAAATTGCTGAAAGGAAAAATAGGACTTTAAAAGAAATGATGAATGCCATGTTAATAAGTTCTGGATTACCTCAAAATTTGTGGGGGGAAGCCATACTTTCTGCTAATTATATTTTAAATAAAATACCCGGAAAGAAAGTGAATCAAACACCTTATGAATTGTGACATGGAAGAGTGCCATCCTACAAATACTTAAAAGTGTGGGGGTGTTTGGCTAAAATGGCTATTTCTAGTCCTAAAAAGACTAAGATAAGTCCTAAGACCATTGATTGCATTTTCATTGGTTATGCCAAGAATAATAGTACATATCAGTTTTTGATTCATAAATCAGAACATTCTGAAATGCATGTAAATACTATTATTGAATCTCGGAATGCATCTTTCTTTGAACATGTATTTCCAAAGAAGACTGGTAAAAAGACTAGTACTAATAAAAGATCTTTTGATGCTATTACTAGTCAGGATCAAGAACATGATCAAGAACAAGAGTTAGATCAAAATGAGGAAGAGGAACTTAGGCGTAGTAAACGTGCTAGAACCTCAAAATCTTTTGGTCCAGATTTTCTAACATATTTGTTAGAAAATGAGCCTTTAACTTTTAGAGAGGCTATGTCCAATCTTGAAGCTCCTTTATGGAAAGAAGCTATCAACAATGAAGTTGAATCCATCTTGCAAAATCACACGTGGGAATTAGTGGACTTGCCACCATGTTGTAAACCTCTTGGGTACAAGTGGATTTTCAAAAGGAAAATGAAAGCAGATGGATCAATTGACAAATACAAGACAAGACTTGTGGTCAAAGGTTTTAGACAAAAAGAAGGTCTTGATTACTTTGACATATACTTACTGGTTACTAGAATAACATCCATTAGAATGCTAATTGCCATTGCATCTCTATACAATCTAGAAATTCATCAAATGGATGTTAAAACCGCTTTCTTAAATGGTGAGTTAGAGGAAGAAATTTACATGGAACAACCAAAAGGGTTTTTTGTTCCAGGGAAAGAAAAGAAAGTGTGTAAATTGGTTAAATCATTATATGGTTTAAAACAAGCACCAAAGCAATGGCATAAGAAATTTGACAAAGCAATGATGTCAAATGGATTTAAAATTAATAAGTGTGACAAATGTGTTGATATTAAAAACATAGACAAAGGTTATGTCATTGTTTGTCTTATGTAGATGATATGCTCATCATAGATAGTAATAATGATATGATTAAAACTACCAAGAAAATGTTGAATAAACATTTTGACATGAAGGACATGGGCATTGCTGATGTAATTCTTGGTATGAAAATTACCAAAACATCAGAAGGTTATGCTTTGTCACAATCTCATTACATTGAGAAAATACTTGACAAATTCAGCAAAGATGATGATCATCTTGCTAGAACACTTGTAAATGTTAATTTGTATCTTTCTAAGAATGCACAGGAAAGTATTTCTCAATTAGAGTATGCCCAAATTATTGGAAGCTTAATGTACTTGATGAACTGCTCTCACCCCGATATAGCTTATGCAATAAGTAAATTAAGTAGATTTATGAGTAACCCGGGAGTAGAACACTGGAAAGCAATTATAAGGGTTCTAAGATATCTCTGATTTACTCGTAACATTGGGTTTAATTATAGTAGATATCCAGCAGTACTTGAAAGATACTGTGATACAAATTAGATATCGGATACTAAAGACTCGAAGTCCACCAGTGGGTATGTCTTTACTCTTGGTGCGGCGGCTGTATCTTGGAGATCTTCCAAACAGACTTGCATTGCTAGGTCTACTATAGAATCAGAATTCATAGCATTAGACAAAGCTGGGAAAGAAGCAGAATGGCTTCGCCACTTCCTTGAAGATATTCCAATATGGCCTAAACTAGTGCCTGCTATATGTATACATTGTGATAGTCAATCAGCTATAGGTAGAGCACAGAGTCATATATATAACGGTAAGTCACGACACATTCGTCGTTGACATAATACCGTGAGACAACTACTCTCTAATGGAATTATTTCCATAGAATATGTTAAGTCTAAAGACAACATAGCGGATCCACTAACCAAAGGGTTAGCAAGAGAGTTAGTTGAGAATTCATCGAGGGGAATGGGACTTAAGCCTATTAAATAAGAGTTACCACAACGGCAACCCAACCTAGTTGACTAGAGATCCCAAGATCTAGGTTCAAAGGGACAACCGAGTTGTGAATGACTCAAAAGGATCACTGGGGAGTCCAACTCCTACCAATTTCTATGATGAAATAGTGATGTCTGTAGCGTTTTAGGTTAAGTAATACTTTTAATGATTCTTATATCTAGGTAAACCTAGTGGAGTATGGCAGGATACTCTTCATAAGAATCACCTATGTGAGTGTGAACTGAGCCGGTTCTATGAGATTTGTGAAGAGCTACAATTCTCTAGAGCACTCATGAAAGACTAGGTTGTTCAGGGCCAAAATGAACACAATAGTGAGAACTAAACTGTGTCTGGGGATATACTGTGTGAGTTCTATTGTCTTGGTTTATACAAACGGCTAAACAGTTCAAGACATCATGTTCAGTGGTTAGCTAGTAAATCCGATAGTGTCTCATAAGGGAAGGTTCAAAGCCAAATGCTACCTATCCTTTGCAGAATATTTCCAATTTCTGTACTCTCTGTAATTAGATCATGTTGTTGCATTTTCTCTCCGTCAAATTCCATTCATGTGGAGGATTGTTGGAAAAATTGGTTTATTAGGCTTATTTTGGGCCGACGAGTGGGCCCCGAACGTCTTTTGGGGTGGGTCTGAAGAAGTGATGTGTTCCTTGCCGCGTGGCAAGTCACACGGTGAAGACGGAACGTCAAAACCATTATGTCTTCACCATTTATGAGTGAATGGGAAATTGACGTCGGTTTCAGGTTTAACATTAATTTTTTAGACAAAGTTCATTTGAATTTTTTCAATAAAAATTATTGTGGGAATTTAATTTAAGATATAAATTTATTTTTGGTTTCCTAAAAATGATTAAACTATTCAAATAGTTTAATATAAGTATTCCAATTGTTTGGAAAAAAAAAAAAAAAAAAACTGTTTCACTAAATGGTTTGTTTTTTATTAAACTATTTAAATAGTTTAATCAGCTTATTCCAACAGTTTTATAACTGTTATGCATTCGGAACCTTTTTCAATTTGTTTGAAAATGTGGTCTTAGCAACGGTCAAACCAACTATTCAAATAGATAAGCTTGAATAGTGGTTGCACCCGTTCAACTTAATGGTGCACCTTTTCACTTCAACTTTGGAACCTGTTCGGGTCTAATGTTTGTCTATAAATACAATCTATTTTCAGCAGTCCAGTAGATCCGAAAATCAGTTTGAAAATCCTTTCTCTTGCTGTCCAGATTTTCCTATTTACATTATTTCTTCATTTTAGTTTTAGAATTAAATTCAGAGAGTAAGAACAAAAGGTTTGGTTCGCCGTACAATTTTGTTTGGTGTGCTACAACAATATTGTGAAGATCATTGTATCCTGAGAGATAGACGCACATAACCGTAAGCACCGTAGCGGGGCGAATCTGTCTTAAGGACAGAGTATCACACACTCAATTTGGTCTTTTGATTTTTAAATTCGGTTTAACAAAATAAATTCTTTAAGTTTTATTTTATTTTGTTTGGCTTTGTTTCTATTTATTTTATTTACACAGAAGATTGTTCTAACACGAACGTCTTCGTGGAGATTTGGCCTTGGAAATGGTGAAGTCAAAACAAGCTGTACGCCTAAATCTGGAACGATCTCCGAAGGCAGGTGGTCGACAACCTCGAGCCCAACAAGACGACACTGATAGCGACTCTGACTCGTTATCCCTGGAGCCCAGGGAGAATGGGCGACCTGAAACTACCAGTTCTTCTAAAGAAAGTCCCCGTATAAGGCACAAGCAAAGAAAGAACAGTTCAGACGAAGATCAACACGATCCCTTTGTACGATGGATTGCAAAGGCAGTGCTACCTAAGAAATTCAAAGCACCGTCATTCACCTTGTACGATGGCAAATCAGACTCCACCGACCACATCCGCCACTACAAGCAAGCCATGAGATTGCATGTAAATGACGAGGCCCTCATGTGCCGAATATTTCCCAACAGTTTGGGACCATTGACTGTCAGGTGGTATTATAAACTGAAGCTGGCTTCGATCAAAACCTTCCACCAATTACAGAAATCCTTCAGGGCTAGATTCATCACCAACGAGGTCCAGCCGAAACAAGCCGACTCTCTCTAGGCAATGCAAATTCTGCTAGGAGAAACACTAAGAGCACATTCGGCGCGATATTGGGAATGCTTTAATCTTGTCGATAACGCTTGCAACGACTCCATGGCCATTACCGTCTTTAAAATAGGATTACATCCAGATAGTGCCCTCTACAGTTCTTTGACTAGAAGACCCCCCAAAACGGTCTGGGGGTTGATGAAAAAAGTAGAGGAATACTGCAAAGTGGAAGATGACGCCTTGCGAGTTAAAGCTGGACACATGGCCAACAAAACGGACCCTCCTGAAATTGCTCAGCCAATAAGTTCCATACCACCTCAGAGCCCCAAACCACGACAGCGTGCTAAACGAGACAAGAGATGGGATTCTCGCCAATCAAGGGATCAATGCTCACACTGAGCAAATGAGCAACTGCAAGTTGATAGTAGGCGCACAAAGCGCGCCGACAAGAAATATACGGAGATGTCAGAGCCAATCAGCTCGGTTATGTCCAAAATCCAATATTTTCCGTTCTTTAAATGGCCATCCAAAATGGTGGGACCTCCTGACACGAGAAGGCGGGACAGGCGGTGTGAATATCACAAAGATCATGGTCATGATACAGACAGTTGCTATGCTTTGAAAGACCACCTTGAGGAATTGGTGCAAGATGGTCGGCTTCGGCAACATGTCCGAAAGAGCGCAATCAAAACAGTTGCCCTTTAGTAGGATTCACCTCCACTCGGCGTCATTCATATGATATACAGCCTTCCAATGCCTCTTACCGTACACGCAATTCAGTCAGCCCCTCAGAAGCAATGCACACCAATGAAACGGCCTCACGAAGCTCCAAGTATTACCTTCGACGATTTTGATCTTATCGGCATAACACTTTCCCACATTGATCCATTGGTCATTGAATTACACGTAAACCGATTTACCGTTGAACGCGTCCTCATAGACCAGGGGAGCACTTCGGAGGTTATGTATTACGAGACCTTCATCAAACTCGGCTTCAATGAATTAGGCCTGTCTCCGGCTCCTTATCCATTATTCGGCTTCATCGCAAATCCAGAGTACCCGTTGGGAAAAATCACATTACCCGTTCGAGCGGGCTCCTAAATAGTGGATGTGGAATTCTTGGTCGTCAAGCTCCTTTCGCCGTATAATCTCATCATGGGGCGAACTTGGTTGCATATTATTCAGGCCGTGCCAAGCACCTATCATCAGCTGCTACGGCAAATCCGTGGTTCCCGACCGAACACGACATTGAGCAAATCCGTGGTTCCTAGTAATCTGCACAAGCATGTTATCTCCTTTCTAGAAAGACACCAACGGAGTCGTAGGTCAACTCCACTGAAGTGGTGAATTGAAACAGCCTCGACGATGTCAGACGACTCCCTAGCGAAAAGCCACGGAAGCCCTAGGCGATACCAGCAGCAGCTTGCTAGGTCGTATAATCAATGCGTTCAGCTGCGTCGCTACACACCAGGAGAGGTGATCCCGAAGGTACTTCTAGATGACAAGAAACCGGTTGATGAAAAATTGGGTCCTAACTGAGACGGCCATTATCGGATAGATTCCATATGGGCTCAGAAATATGTTAGGAAGGAGTCTGGCACAGCCCTGGAACTCGACGCACTTGCCAAAATTCTGTCATTAAACCCAACCTGTGGGGAATGATCATAGTTCTAAATGATTCGCCATGTACACATTCCACTTTCGTAATGCAAGGATTCTTGTTGAAAAGTTGTAATCCCACCCACTGCGAAATCTAGTTAAAAAGTACTTCGACGAAAAAAGCCGCCGGATTCGGAGCGCCCTTTGTGGATATCACGATTGGCCAAAAAGCCTCCGGATTTGGAGCCCTATTGGCGCATAATGTCTTTGGGCCGAAAAAGCCTCTAGATTCGAAACGCCCTTCGTGGATATCACGATTGGCCCAAAAGCCTCCAGATTCGAAGCCCCATCGGCGCATGAAGTCTTTGGGCCAAAAAAGCCTCCGGATTTGGAGCACCCTTCGTGGATATCACGATTGGCCCAAAAGCCTCTGGATTCGGAGCCCCATCAGCGCATGACGTCTTTGGGCCAAAAAAGCCTTCGGATTTGGAGCCCCATCGACGCATGACGTCTTCAGGTCGAAAAAGCCTCCGGATTCGGAGCGCCCTTTGTGGATATCACGATTGGCCCAAAAGCCTTCGGATTCGGAGCCCTATCGGCGCATGACATCTTTGGGCCGAAAAAGCCTCCGGATTCAGAATGCCCTTCATGGATATCACGTTTGGCCCAAAAGCCTCCGGATTCAGAGCTCCATCAACGCATGACGTCTTTGGGTCGAAAAAGCCTTCGGATTCGGAGCCCCATCGGCATATGACGTCTTTGGGCTGAAAAAGCTTTCGGATTCGGAGTGCCCTTCGTAGATATCACAATTGGCCCAAAAGCCTCCGGATTCGGAGCCTCATCGACGCATGACGTCTTTGGACTGAAAAAGCCTCCAAATTCGGAGCGCCCTTCGTAGATATCACAATTGGCCCAAAAGCCTCCGGATTCGGAGCCCTATCGACGCATGACGTCTTTGGGCTGAAAAAGCCTCCGGATTCAGAGCGCCCTTCGTGGATATCACGATTGGCCCAAAAGCCTCTGGATTCGGAGCCCCATCGGCGCATGACGTCTTTGAGCCGAAAAAGCCTCCGGATTCGGAGCGTCCTTCGTGGATGTCACGATTGGCCAAAAAGCCTCCGGATTCGGAGCCCCATTGGTGCATGACGTCTTTGGGCCAAAAAAGCCTTCGGATTCGGAGCACCCTTCGTGGATCTCACGATTGGCCCAAAAGCCTCTGGATTCGGAGCGCCCTTCGTGGATATCACGATTGGCCCAAAAGCCTCCGGATTCGGAGCGCCCTTCGTGCATATCACGATTGGCCTAAAAGCCTCCAGATTCGGAGTGCCCTTCGTGCATATCACGATTGGCCAAAAAGACTCCGGATTCGGAGCCCCTTCGGCGCATGACGTCTTTGGCCGATAAAGCCTTCAAATTCGGCTGACCAAATAATAGCAATAGGCGACCTCAAGGGCTGAGTAATATTCCGAATTCGGAGCGCCCTCCAGAATGAAAACATTTACACATCAAAGTAAGGATATGTAAGTTGGGCCGGCACAAAAGCATGAACAAAACAAAACGTGCCACCATTTGAAATAAGATGCTTAATTAAGCATATAAAAATTCGGAATGAGATATAAACTTTTAAAATAAAACATTTTATTCAATCAAACAGTAATTGCAAAAATGTAATCCGTGTTCGAGCATTACAATATCTATTTTCATACGGCGTCGCCTTCGTTCTCTCCCTTCTCAACTTCGAAGGCGCAAAAGGGGAAGTGATCGCGTTGGTACAGTGACAGCGCCGAATCAACGCCCGCTGCTCAGAGAGCATCCGCAGCTTGAAATGCTTTGATTTGACCGCGCTTGAATCCACGATGTTCACACCGGTGAGACAATCACCCTCGAGGTGAAGAACTTTGACACCATAGACAACGTCAAGGCCAAAATCCAGGACAAGAAAGGAATTCCCCACGAAAACAGTAAAACTCAATGGTCGCGGTGCTACGTTGGCCTCATTTCTCGGTCGTGGTTGCGGAGAACTTCCCCGTTGCTGTTTCTCCCTTCGGGGGTGATCTGCTTCGACGACTTGGAGGCTGACATTTTTCCCATTCTTTGAACGCCCTACCTCTCGTACGGGTGGGTTCTCCACTGCGATTCATTGCAATATCAAGCTCAGCCAAAGTTCGAGTTTCTCCTCTGCTGTTAAAGAAAACTCCATTTGACATTCACTCATCGAACCCCATGCAACAAAATTGTTTTAAATCGAGTTTGAACACAGTAAGTGAAGTTACTGGCGCAAGGAGTCTGAGGCGATTTATTTCTAAATCCTTGTAGTGACCCCGAGGCGATGTCATTAACACTGAACTCCAAAAGACAGACGCCGATTGATATTGGCCACAACCACTCCATGTACTAATTTTCGGCTTTTTGGAGTTAAAATGGCCTAATTATCTAAATGGGAATTATAGATGGGCTGACAGTCTCCGGATTCGGAGCCCCTGGTGCATGACACCTTTGGGCCAATTAAGCCTCCGAACTCGGAGCCTCATCGGCGCATGACACGTTTGGGCCGATAAATGCCTCTGAATTTGGAGCCTCATCGGCGCATTGACCGTACGTGACACGTATGCCAGATATATATTTAATGAAGAATGCTCATGACAAGCCGACATATAACCGTTCAGAATTAAATGCCTAGTTGACTCGGGCCGGTCAATGTTTATACAATGAATCACATGCAAACACGTGTGTGTCGAATGCAAATTACAATGAAACATTTAAAATAAGACATTTTATTCAATCAGGCAATAATTACATAATTACATAGTATTTTTATGCGGCGTCGCCCTCATCCTCACTCTTCTCGACTTTAAAGGCAGAAAACGGAAAATGATTACGTTGGTAGAGTGGCAATGCTGAATCAATGCCCGACGCTCGGAGAGCTTCCGCGGCTTGAGATGCCTTGATCCAACCGTGCTTAAAGCCACGATTTTCACATCGACAAACTTCTTCGGCAAGTTTCTCTTTGGTTTTCTGAATTCCGACCAGTCGGCCGTCATGGAAGCCTTTTTCATAGGTCGCGGCTCTCGTAGTCTCAATCGTGAACATGTTAGCCATACTACGATCGGCGATCGCATCACTAATCAGCCTTTGAGTAACCCTCTCTTCGACAACCGAGTTGGGGTGGTTGGTTGATTAGGGCCCGGCAAACTTTATTTTCCTTAGCTCACGTTCGGCCTTCTCGGTGCGCACTTCTAACTTCCGAATGCGTTCATCTCTCTGTTCTATGTCGCGGCGAGTGTCGCGGAGACGCATGCCGAACTTATAAGCCGTGTACAATCCCCTCACCGCCCCGTGAACGCCTTCACGAAACACTTCGAAGTCCGACCGACCTACCATCGACTGCTGAACTTCTGGTGGAAAAATTTGTCGAGCAAACTCGACTACCACATTCAGATCTCAAATGATCGAATTCGCCACTATCATTGGTCTATTACCCACGAAGACCGCGAAACTCAATGGGCGAGGAGTCACGTCAGATTCCCTTCCAGGACGGGGTTGAGGAGACTTACGCTGTGGCTATTTGTCCCTCATGGGCGACCTACTTCGACGACGAGTAGATTGGTGTCTCTCTTGATCCCTCGAAGTCCTATTGCCCGTGCACGAAGGTTCATCGCTTCGACTCATGGCACCTCCTAGCTCAGCTAGCGTCTTCGTTTCACCTCTGCTGTTGAAGAAAAGCTTATTTGACATTCGTACTTATTTAATCTTCCTCAAAGAGCTGGACCGAGTTGCTGACTGAGCACATAAATAGGACCCTCGTTCACGAAGTACACGCCTATTTATTCCCTACGACGGCAGCACCTCCGAGGCAATCTCATTAATATTGAAGCGTCAACAACCCGGCGCCGACTGAGTCATATGCCCCAATCGCCACATCAACCACTGATATTCGGCGTTCTATGTTCATAGACCAGCTGGGGCAACGGCAGATTCATCAATCTAGACGACTTGAGTGCCCCAGCCATTCCACAAATCAATTCTCCAGTACCAGATTCATAAGTAACGTGTTATTCGACGTTCTACGTTCATGAACCAGCTGGGGCAAGGGTAGATTTATCAATCTAGACAGCTTGAGTGCCCCAGCCGTTCTACGAATCGATTCTTCAGTACCAGATTCATAAGTAGCGTGTTATTCGGCGTTCTACGTTCATGAACCAGCTGGGGCAAGGGCAGATTCATCAATTTAGACGGCTTGAGTGTCCCAGCCGTTCCACGAATTGATTTATCTATACAGTAGTCATGAATTCATTTTGTTTATGATTAAATCAGATCCCTGATTTTAATTGACTGTTAAGCCTGCTGTCTCACGTAATCTTGACATTTTGTTCTAACTACTGATTCTCCTAACTATATACTCATACAACAAACAATACGAGAAATAATTTGAAAGCATATAAAATTTTCATTCATAAATTAGGCGCAAGCAGCGGACATTTTACATATGAAAATCTAAAAAAGATGAGAGTCAACTAACAAAAAACATACATTGAAATTGAGTAAAGCCTAACAAAACTAGAATGTCACCCAAATCAAGTCTCAGGATCAGACTCAAGCGGCTCAACGTCCACTTGTTCGTATGGAATTGGCATGGCCAATGTAACTCCAGCGGCAGCAAGGGCTTTGAGCCAGCCGTGTCTGAATCCTCGATTTTCAAATTTGGGGACTTCTTCTACGTAGTCATCAAAAGCGGCACTCTTTCCAGCCTCAAAGGCCGCGGAAGCCTCAGATTTGGATTTTTCCTTGGCCTGCTTCAACTTTTCCAACTCGGCCTCTAGTTTCGCAAGCACCTTCTTGGCTAACCCGAGCGATTCCTCGCTCGCGTTTGCCCTCTCCTCGGTGTCAGACCTGAGCTGATCAGCAGTCCAAGCCCTTTCCTTCTCAGCCTCTGCCCGTGCACTTTCCATTGCGGCTCTCATTGCCTCAAACTCCGCCCTGCTCCTTTGGCCATCGACTTCCGATTGCAAACGGCCAATCCTTTCAACAGCGTCACGTTGGCGTCAGCCTAATTCGGCTATCCTTCCAACTGTCTGCAAAACAAAGGATCGTCACATTCCAAAAAACATTGAATGTAAACCAAAAGATCATCACATTCCAAGGATAAACACGTACCAGAAGGGCCGACTGAGCAGCTAATGCTACCGTTACCAGGTCCGGCTCGGCACGAAAGGTCGCCTTGTCAACCGGTAAGGAGACCACAGTGGCCAAGCTCAATGCCACAACTGGATCTTTCAAAGCCGACGCTTCAGAGGAGATCGACATGTTTTTTATTTTTGGTTTAATGATGAAAGGAGCAACCACAGCCGACTCCTCTAAGCGTGGCCGCTTATCAACAGGGCCCTCTTCGGAACCGTCCTTGTCCTCGGCACTTTTTTTTTCGCCTCGTTTCTCCAAAATCCGCCACTCTTCTGTAATTAGGGCACTCGACATCCTTTTCCGTCTCAGCGACGACAACCTGAGCCAATTCCTCTATAACAGTATGTTGCAAAATACTAGGTTGAACAGATTCAGTAGGGACAAGTCCAGAACAGATGGCCTCGGCCTTTTTTCGGCGCTATCGTCAAAGATTCCTCTTCCGTACATCTGCGTAAGATTTTCCCTCACCATATCTTCGTGAGTAATCGGGAAGGTCTCCCAAGTTCGAAAAAATATCTTCGAAGGCATCCCCTCGTCCTAATGTAGACGGAGGGTCAGAAGAGTTCAATTTGGCCTCCTCAAAGGCTGAATTAATCGCTTCATCAACTTCCGCAGCCAACCGGTCCGAATCCTCGGCGATTAGTTCGGTTACTTGTTCTTCTACAGGTTCAGAATCAGATGACTCTAAATTGATCTGCCTTAAGTTTTTAAAGTTGGGGAAGATGAGCGCAGCAAGTTGATTGTCGCCTCGCGCGATCAGAATGTTGTCTACCGCCGAGAACGTTGTGTAAGTCGGCTTGTACCGCAAAAGATTGTGGGCTGCCCTCTTTTGTTTTTGAAGGTTTGGACGGCCGATGAACTGTAGTGCGGTTTTGATTTCTGTAAGCACGACGTCGTTGTCTGAAACCAACACTCTCTTCAAATCGCTGCCTGCACAAACAAAATGATAAGGTGAACATAGTGCCAAATACATATACATGCAAATATGAAAAGCAAAGTGATCTAATCGGCCACCTGGTTCGCCTTTTTTCCTTGGCATCGGGTCTAAGCGATTTTCGCCTTCGCCGATCTTCCAATTGCCACGACAACGACCATCACGTCGTCGACACGCTTGCCAGAGCTGGCGACCATAGTCATTAAGTGATGATCAGTATCCTTAGCTCTAAGAAAGTAGCGCCCTAACTGGCCAGTAGATTTGGCTAGGGCGTAACAGTGTCGAATGGCAGGAATACCTAAATTGGTCCTATGACGACGATTTAGTTCTACGATCTCCATTATGATGTGAAAGAAATTGACGTTGTGCTGGGAAGGGATTAGATCCCAGTATCTAAGAACAACCCTCAAAAGTGGGTGAAGAGGAAAGCGAACTCCGTCCTCAGCAATTGATAGAAGAGGAAAGACGATTGTGCTCTCATCTTCCCTCCGCATATCAGTGATGCTGTCTGCCAAAAGTGATAGATGGACGTCATTAGGAATGGAGAAATGGCGTCGAAAGCCGGAGATTCGATCCGCCGAAATGAGCTCTTTTAGATGTTTTGCCATTCTTTTTAAGCCAAACCTAAGGATTAGGGAAAGTTAAAAGCAAGTAAGGAAGCGGGATCAAAAATGACGGAGAAGAAGACTTACAGGAAATAAAGGGAGAAGCGAGAAGCAAGGAGTTGTAGAAACCGTGAAGAGATAGAGTTGCACTAGAGGGCGAGCAAGATATCTTTTGAACATTCAGGACATATACTCGAAGAGACAATTTCAAATCATATTAAATGGAAGCAGTGTACGAAGAAGCGGGAAAGGATTGCAATGACTAAGAAGCGTGTGCGCATTCTGACACGCATTGGGAAGAGGGTTAACTGCCAAATTCTCGACTTCCCAGGCTAAAAGCCAATCACGCCAACTAACTATGCTAGTAGGGTGTTTGGGGGGCAATTGTGGGAGCCAAATTATTATTAGATCCATAGGAACAGATGAGCGTGTCCGGTCCAAAACGTAACCTCTATTCGGCATATACCCCAGCCAATCAAGGAGCTGAATAAAATAACCAGTAGAACAGACGCCGAGTAGAGGTACATCTGACGAAACAAGGATGGGCCCAGCTCAAAGGCCCAAAGAAAATACTATAAATATAGGATCACCCATCAGAGAAAAGACAGGTGAGAACTATTATACTTTACTTAAAATATAAGCAATTCAAATATTAGAGACTGACTTGTTCGTCGGAGTGCTAATTCCGGCACCCCCGACCGGAGTTTTTATTCCTTTTCAGATGACTAGAAGATGATCAATAGCGTCCCCTGAGATCATAATAGTATTTCTAAACCACTTTTTCACAATATAATATAATATATATAACACTTTTTAGTACTTACACAAACTTAGCTTGTAGTAAGATGTTCAATTCTCGTTTGTAGTATTTTCATAGCCGTTCATTGGTGGATTTCCTTCATTTGTGGGGATATGAAGGTGTTTGTCTTTCCCATGCATAACCTGTTATCAACTTAACACCAAATGAATATGTTACAAGGAAAATGATTTCCAAACAAATATTTCTATTAAAACATGAGGTAATTGTATATTTGAAATAATAAATCACTTTGATAAGTTCTTAGTTTGAAGTGCATGAACATAAATTTGGCACATCACTGTGTGGATTTAAATTATTTCTATTAAAACATCAGGCAATTATATATTTGAAATAATAAACCACTTTGATAAGTTCTTAGTTTGAAATGTATGAACATAAATTTGGCATATCATTGGGTGGATTTAAATTATCTCTATTAAATGGTTAGAATAGAGTTCTCTATTATCACTATTAAATTATCTCTATTTGCAAGCCTAATACTAAAGGCACTACATCAATACAAAAAAGAGTTCCATTATAAGAAAAAAATATATATATGTGTGTGTTACTGTAGTTCTTGCACAAATATTGATTATGAAATAGACATTTAAATTATCACTATTAAAACATGAGGCAATTATATATTTGAAATAATAAACCACTTTGATGAGTTCTTAGTTTGAATTTGTGGACTTAAATTATATCTATTAAATGGTTGGAATAGAGATCTCCATTCTAATACATACAAAGTTCTTTTGGGTTAATATTAGGAGAATTATATTAATTTGAACGATTAATTATATAAGAAATATATATTTGTAAGTCTAACACTAAAAGGCACTACATCAATACAAGAAAGAGTCTCATAATAAGAATATATATACATACATATATGTGTGTGCGCGCGCGCGTATTACTGTAGTTCTTGCACAATTGTTGATTATAAAATAGACATTTTTATTTTATTAAATGTAATGGAGGGGGTCCAAATTCACATGTCTCTAAAAATTATATATAATTTTATAATCAAGTTTTACCAATTAATATTTTTGTCATAGTTTGGAAAGAAAGGTATTGTTTCAAGTCATGTTGAATGAAGAAGTCGACCCCTCTCTCTCTCTCTCTCTCTAGCAAACATTGCAAATGTTTCCAGCTCAGATAAATTTGGTATTACAACAACCTAACTATTGAAGAAAGAGATAACACCGTTTGACAATTTAATGTTTTAATTTAAAAGTTAAAAAATTATTAAAAAAATTAAAAAGTTAACAACATAGATAAAAAATGAAAGATTTTTTTTTAAAATATTTTTTTGCACATCTTTTCGTAAAAAATTAAAAAGTTATCTAAAATATATTAAATTTTTTTTATTTCATATTTTAGTCAATAAGTCACAAAATTAATAAAATAACATATTTCCAAATTCAAATTCAAAGTTTGGTTTTGTGTTACCCAAATAAGCAAATGTTCATTATACATTCTATATTTGCTCAGATGTTCAAAACGCGACCGTGGAATGTCTTTATTGAGTGTTTCCACACTTGAAAATTGCTAAAATCAACTGTTAATTGTAATTTCCTTTCAACCACCTAAATTGATTTTTTGTTAGAAAAAAATTTTAGCCTGCAATTAACTTTAGATGTTAAGGTAAAAGAGATGTTCTTATTCCCAATGCCATTTGAATAAAAATTTGGAAATAAGAAAATTTTGAAGTGTGATTATGTGATTAAAAGAGTGCATTAAAATATAGAGGCTGATGATAGAGATATTGAAAATAAAAGGACAAATTACAAATATACTCATTAAAATTTGTTTAAAATATGAATTGTTTCTTGTGGTTTGAAAAATTATAAATACCTTCTTATTAGAATTTTTTATTTAATAAAATTAATTAAAAAAGTGAGATTTCTAACTACTCATCTATATAATATAAAATTATCTAAATTATTAATTGAAATAAAATTTTAATATTATTAAAAACTATTAATTAACTTAATAATTTATTAATAAAAGAACCTATTTATTATGAAATTATAAACTTTAAAGACATAATACAATTTTTAAAACTAAAAAAAATAATTTATAATTTAATTAAATCTTAAAAAAATATATTTATAATTTACTCAAAATAAAAATATATCGTACTTCCAATCTCAGTTGCATGAGATAATTGAAATCTCAAAGGAATAAAAATCTCTCGCCATCATGATGTGGCTGATTGCATTGGGACAAGGGATAAGGATCTCAGGCAATCAATTTTTAATATCCTAATCATTTTTTATTTTTTTTTTATAATTTTTGTAATTTAAATACATTTAAAATATATAAAAAAAAATTTTAAAATCGTTTAAGAAGTTACTAAGGCCAAGTTTGACATCTAAATAATATAAAAAATCATTATCCTATTTAAGTCAAATCATTTTATTTAAATCACATCACCTCTCTAACACATCACATTAAACTCAACCCAAACCCAACCATATAAGCCAATAAGTTAAAAAGTACATTTTTTTAGAATATCTCAAACCAACCCTAAATACTAAAAACTAAAAAAAATATATAATCAATATATATATATTTTGTATTTAATGAATTTTTAAAAAATTTCTTTACAAATGTTTTACGTTTTAAATACATGTAAATTAGGTGTATATGAACATAAAAAATAAAAATTGATTAAAATATTAAAAAAAATTACTAAAAATAAAAAAAAATTACAAATTAAAAATTCAAAAAAATTGTATTTGAAAACACAAGCCCAAACAATTTGATCTCTCTTTTTGTCTTGGGGACAAATATATTAATTTTTGTTTTTGTTTTATTTTGTTTTGTTTTGTTTTTTTTATCTTTCTTGCTTTTGATAAGGATATACAGTAGTTGAACGTTCATAGATAGCAGTGGCTGCAAATTTGAAGTTTTTCTTCCAACCTCAACCATAGTTGCCCAACATGTTTTATAACTTGTGTTTCTTAATGAAATTGATAGTAATTTACTGATTAATATTTGCATTTAAGTAGATACTTTGGTGACTGTTCTTTTAGGACAATTAAATTCTATTCTACTATTTTTGGCCAACATGTTTATTAGTACTTACGCCTCTCATGTAGGATTAAATGATCATAGTAAGAGGGATTTTTTAGAGCGAATAGATGAGATCTTATAGGAGATATCCGTAAGAAAAAACCTAGCTATAGGTGGAAATTTCAATGACCATATAGGTATAGATAAATTAGGTTATGAAAGGGTGTATGGTGGATACGGGGTTTGGTGATAAAAATGAGGTTAGAAAAAGTATCTTAGATTTTGCATTGACTTTCGACCTAGTGGTAGCCAATACTATGTATAAAAAGAGGGAGGAACATTTGATAATCTTTAAGAGTGTGTTAGTTAAGAGACAAATATATTACTTTTTAGTGAGAAAAGTGGACCGCCTAAAATACAGTGATTGTAAGGTGATTCTTGAAGAGAATCTGGCCTCTCAACATAGGATTTTAGTACTAGATTTATGTTTTAAAGGGCAATACCAAGCTAGGAAAGATGGTGGGCGTCATAGGACGAGATGGTGGGACGTCAAAGGAGATAAATTAGAAATATTTATAAATAGAATGGATAAATAAGGTACTTAGAACTTAGAAGATAATGTTAACACTATGTGGCACTCGATGGTATCAATTGTATGAGAAGAATCTCAAAGGAAGTGCTTGGAGAGTCGAAAAGAACGAGACTCAGCTTTAGGGAAACTTAGTGGTGGAGGGAAGAGGTTCAAGCGGCAGTTAAGGTAAACAAAGAGTGCTTTAAAAAGTAGCAGAATGATAGTACTGAGAAAAACCTTAAAAACTATAGATTGATTAATAAAGTAGTGAGAGAGGCTAAGTTGAAAGTTTATGATGACCTATACACTAGACTAGATAATAAGGAGGGAGAGAAGATGGTATACAAACTTACTAAGATACTGGAGAAGAAAATAAGAGATTTTAATTAAGTTAAGTGCATCAAGAGTGAATATTCTAAAGTGTTGGTAAAGGATGAAGAGATTAAGGAGATATAGAAGAACTATTTTGAGAAACTATTAAATGAGGAACATGAAGGAACGTTAATAGGGAAATAAATAATCAACAATACAATAAACTAAGATTATAGGTTCTATCGCAGGATTAGGAACTTGAAGTGGAGATGTCACTTAAGAAGATGAAATCAAATAAGACTTTAGGACTCAATGATATCCCTATTGAAGTTTAGAAGTGTTTGGATAAAAAGGAGGCTACTTGGTTGACTAGATTGTTTAGCAAAATTTTGTTGATTAGGAACATGCCAGATGAGTGGAGGAAGAATATTTTAGTGCCAATCTATAAGAATAAAGGAGATGTCCAGAATTACAACAACTATAGAGGAATCAAGCTAATGTGTCATATTATGAAAGTGTGGGAGAGGGTGATAGAATGCCTATTGCGAGACATAATAGAGGTGTTAGAGAATCAATTTGGGTTTATGGATGACAGATCAATAATGAAAGCGATTTATCTTTTGAAGAGAGTAATAGAAAAATATAGGGAAAAGAAAAGAGACATTTATATGGTGTTTATCGACCTTGAGAAATCAAATAATAGAGTGTCTCGTGATATGATATGGTGGGTGTTAGAGAAGAAAAGGGGTGACAAAATGTTACATAGATGTAATTAGGGACATATATAAATGAGTGGTGCCCACTATTAGATTGTCTGCTGGAGAGACAAATTAATTTTCTATTACGGTGGGGTTATACCAATGATCTACCTTAAGTCTTTATCTTTTTACTTTAGTTATGGATGAGTTGACAAGAAATATTTAGGATGATGTGCCATGGTATATACTTTTTGCAATGATATCGTATTAGTGGATGAGCCTAGAGAAGGAGTTAATACAAAGTTGGAGATTTGGAAAAAACACTTGAATCTAAAAGATTCAAGATAAGCAAAACTTAGACAGAATACATGGAGTGTAAATTTAGTAACAGTAACAATGAAGGAGAAGTAAAGATTGAGAACCAAGAACTGTTTAAGAGTAAACATTTTCGTTATTTAGGGTCAATTATTATAACAGCGGTAAAGATTGATGTGGATGTAGCCCATAGGATTAAGACGGGATGGCTTAAATGGAGAAGTGCATCTAGGCTACTGTGCGATAAATGAATATCCATTAAACTAAAAGAAAAGTTCTATAGAACGGCTATTAGACCAGCGTTGTTGTATGAGATATAGTGTTGGGAAACCAATGAACAACATATAGATAAGATGAGTGTTACTGAGATGAGGATGGTAAGGTGAATGTATGGTAAGACTAGATAAACATAATTAAGAATGAGTATATTCAGAAATGGGTAAGTGTAGTACCGATAGAAAATAAGTTGAGAGAGAATCGATTAAGATGGTTTGATCATATTCAACGGACACCAATAGAGACAATAGTGAAGAAATGCAATGCAGTAATGGTAGATGGAAGTGTTAGGGGATCGGGTAGACCTAGATTAACGTTAGCTAGCATTGTAAATAGAGATATACCTCTACTTAATTTGACTAACGAAATGGTTTTTGATAGAGCCGCGTGGAAAAAAAGAATTTATATAGTCGATCCCATTTGATGGGACTTAAAACTTAGTTTGGTTTGTATGTTTACACTCTCAAACTTGCACAGTAGCATTCTAGGAATATTGAATAATTTTTCATAATAATAGGTTTAGACCTAATTATTTTAAGTTTAACTCCTACTAATGTTTCTTGAGCTTAATGAATATTTATAATTTATAGGGTAAATTACAAACACCCCCTCGAGGTTTAGTAAAAATACAGATTCCCCCCTGAGGTTTGAGAAATTACAAATTCCCCCCTGAAGGTCAAATTTTCATAATAAATTAGGAAAAATTATGGGGGAATCTGTATGAAAATAAAAACCCTAGTGGGCAATTTGTTATGAAAATGTAAACCTCAGGGAGCGGGATGTAATTTCTCAAACCTTAGGGGGAAATCTGTATTTTCACCAAACCTCGAGGGGGTGTTTGTAATTTGCCCTAATTTATAAGTAGCTGCAGATGCTAAAATTTTTGAAGATGTGAATGTTGCATTGGGTAAGAAAAGAAAATTGGGAAATTCAAGATGCCATTTGTACATGTTTGAACAGGTGTTTTGGTGTTGGGACGCTTGACCATTGTACGTGTTTTGTTTTTTTTTATTTTTTTGACAACTTTGGTGTTCGACTGACCTTACCCACACTTCAATTATGATAATCATATAAGCGTGATCGTTATAATATTATTAAAATTATTTTGCTTTGTTGATAAAATATGGCACCTACCTAATAAGTAAGATGTGTCTGCTGTTACCAAAATTCTTGCATCCATTTTTGAGTTTTTGTCGTACGTTCTAATTATAAGGGGAACTTAACAATCAGTCCTATTAATTAGACTTATTTACCTACAGGTCCTAATTAATAAATTTAACACTATAAAAATAAGAGATTGATAAATTTATCACTATAAATTTATTCATAAAAACAAAGAGACTGATAAATTTATCACTATAAAGTTATTCATAAAAATAAGAGATTGATAAATTTATCTTTATCACTTAATAAATTTATCAATAGGACTTAGTGGGTAATAAGTCTCAAAAGTAGGACCTATTGGTAGTTTACACGTGTGGTTTTTTTATTATTATATATTGTAGTGTTAGTTATGATTTAACTCTAAGAGATTTGTCTAGTGGGTGTAAATTGGGACTTAGGGGTGTGTTTCATTTAAATTTCAAGTTCAGCTCTCATTAGGAGCAATCCGCTCTCTGAGGTCACACTCGCAGACTATGCTTGAGATTTGCCCAATTCATGTGGGATGTTTTGTGTGAGTTATAAGATTAGTCAATGTGCGTGTAAGCTGACCCAAATACCCGATCATTAAAAAAAATGATTTAATTATAACTTATTGTAATGTTAATTATGAGTTATCATGATTATTATTTTAGTTATGATCGAAAGTTTTTGGTTATAATTTATCTAGTGTTTGGTTATGACACATTATTTTTTTTTAAATTATAATTAAAAAAAATTAATTATGACAAATATCATAACTTACATATGATACATATTTTTTTAAATATATATATATATATATATATATTCTAGAATGACCCACACTAATGCAGAATTTCATCTTTTATGTTACAACAAACGTTTGTCCATCGATCATCCACTTTTTTCAGCATGCCCTATAAACTTTATTGATTAATACTGAACATGCATAAAAGCCAACATGACAACTAGTACGAGATTATTTTCTGTACACATTCAAAATTTACTATTCAATGTTATCAAGTTACTATCTTTTTGTTTTTTTCTTGATGATATCAAGTTATTACTTAGGGTAAATTACAAATATATCATCTAAGATTTTATTAAAATACGAATTATAATACGAATTATTTCTTATAATTTTGAAAATTATATTTCACCTTTTGAAATTTTTAATTGCATAACAAATTGTCCCTTTTATTAATAAATCATTAAGTCAATTAATAGTTTTTAATGATATTAAAAATATGTTTCAATTAATAATTTAGGTAATTTTATTATTGTATAAGAGAGAAATTATGAATTTTATTTTTTCAGTTAATTCTGTTAAATAAAAAATTCTAATAAGGGGGTATTTATAATTTTTCAAACTACAGAAACTAATCTATATTTTAAACATAGTGTATTTGTGATTTACCCTACTACTTATTGTGGTTAGTTTTGTCGTATAACCATAAAATTACAACAAAATATCGGTAACCATAATATTTATTATAATTCAATTAAATTTAATCACATAAAGTAATAAATTTTAATCATAATGAGAGTTACACATTATATACTGACTCTAACAACGCAATATTGTGACCGCCGCCCCTAACTCTCCACAGCCACTTCATTTGCGTGTGTTTATATATATATATGGTGTACGCAATCTTTGTCTGCTAGTAAGCCCAAAAAAAATAAAAAATAAAAAATAAAAAATAAAAAATAAAAGCATTAGAAGTGAGTGATTAAGATTTAAGTTGACTTTTGGACTAACTAAATCCAAATAATTAGTTCTAAATTCCAAACATGTGCATGTAGGAGCAAGTTAGTTCCAGTATTTATTCCTATGTAACTGGATTTTGTATGACGTAATGACATCTCAAAGAAGTGGTACCTAAATTCAACGGTATTATCATTAAATCAGTGAAAAATTTGGAGTATTAAATAAAACATTAATTGGTTGAATTCTTAAATGACTCGAAAGTCAAAGGAGTCTTTTCTAAATTAACAAACGCTCGTCAGAATTTGGCATTAGATGTCAAAAATGGTGATTTTTGTACAACGTTGTAGACAGTTTCAACAGTTAGAAAATTTTCCACACTTTGAAGGATTAGACTGAGATCCCCTTAATTTACCGTCATTATTCATAGAAGACCTGAAAATCATGCTTATGTTTGCAAAAAAGACTACAAGGGGTCTGAATCCTTTTCATTACATGGATAAAATAGACTTATATTCATTCGATGATCAATGGTTGAGAAAGACCCGCATCAAAATATCCTTAAAACTGATGTAATAACTATACACTCTTGATTTCAAATTTTAATAAAATTTTGTAACTTTATTCAGTCAAATTAATATCTCTATTTTAACCATGCAACGGAGATAATCTAAATCTAGACAATTTGATACTCTTATAATGACCTAATCCAAACAACATGATATATATATTTGTATGATGTAATAGTAAGTTGATGATATTCGAATTTAGACATCATGGTGGCTAACTCGGATAATCTCTTCTCCGTACATTTATCTCTCCATACTCAAATGTCTCAATTTGGACCACATCAATAATTTGAACCGTCTACGTCATAGCTTTCGCAATAAAGGTCATTCATATGAAAAATTAGTTTCATTGAATATTTATAAACACATGAATAAATTGGTTAAAAAGAGGGAAATTTAGTTATAAACCCCCCTTATCTTCCTTTCATTGTTAAAAGGACTAAGAAAAAAATTATATTTTCTAAACTCCCTCATAATTATAAAATTTTATATAAAGGACAAATTTATTATTTAAATATTTTATATGACTTTTATACCCTCAATTAATTCTTTCTACTCTCTTCCCCACTCTCTTCAAGAAGACCAAACCCTTATCCCCCGTCCCTCCTCCTGCACCACCTTCCTTCGCCTCTTCAACCCTAACCCTAATTCCCCCCTCGAGTGTTTTCAGTCAATTTAGGAATCGCGATTGGGATCTCACAAAGCCCTAGCAATGTGGATCGACTCATAATCTTATCAACAAGTTAGATTGAAGTCTTCTGTAACTTGAGACCACTTCAACTTGCGAGTCTCCAGTTTTGCTTGAGTTCTGGTTTGATAGTTTGAATCTTGTTCAATTTTTGTTGCTGCTGTGACTGAATTAAAATTCTGGATCAAATTATTCTTGTGTCCACTTTTCAAGATGCTAGATATCCTATGTGATGGTTTATGCTGCGAGTTTGGTTAAGAAACTGAGATGAATTTCTCAATTGGAAAGAGGAATGATGTAAATCCAAATCAAACTCATAATCTACGAGTTAAGATGAAGCAATTGAGTATTTTTGAGACTCAAAGTTTCAAAAATCTGAAAAATCTGTAAATTTTGAAAAATCTGAAGAGCCGGGGTATGAAAAATTGAGATTTGTTTGAAATTTTCAGATTATAGGCGTGATTCAAGGATTATAGGCCTGATTCAATATTTTTCAGAGTAAATATCGATTGATTCAAGGATTATAGGCCTGATTCAAAGCTCAAAGCTAAAAGTTCCATTGATTTTTCAGAGTAAACATCAAATTTCATTTGATAGAACCAGAGTAAAATTTTACTCTGGTTCTATTGCTCTGTTTTTTTCATTTGACAGAACTAGAGTAAAATTTTACTTTCATACAGAGTAAAATTTTACTTTTAGTTTCAGAGTCTCACAGTTTACTTGTTTTTCAGAGTAAAATTTTACTTTTATACAGAGCAAAATTTTACTTTTATACAAAGTAAAATTTTACTTTAGTTTCAGAGTGTAACATTTTACTCTTATTCAGAGTAAAATTTTACTTTCATACAGAGTAAAATTTTACTTTCATACAGAGTAAAATTTTACTTTTAGTTTCAGAGTGTAAAATTTTACTTTTATACAGAGTAAAATTTTACTTTTATACAGAGTAAAATTGTATGAGGGTAATATGGTAAAAGAAACAAGTTTTAAAATATCATGGGGTTTTGAAAGTACTTATATAATTCTTGTCCTTTTGAAAGACAAATTAGATAGTGAAGGGGCTATGACCAAATCCCCCTTAAAAATCCAATCACAAATTAAGCTAATTGATAATTAAAAAACACAATAATTTATTTTTTTAAAAACATAGTAAGTTAAAAAGATCAATTACATTTTTTTTTTCAAAATACAATCTAATCATCATCAATAATGATTACTTCATGCGAACCTAATGAATACAATTTAATTTAAAAAAAAAAAAAAACACAGTGAGTTAAAAATCAAATCACAAATTAAGTCAATTGATAGTTAAAAAACACAATAATTTTTTTTCAAAATCACAGTGAGTTAAAAAAATCAATTCCATTTTTTTTCTTTTCAAAATACAATCTAATTATCATCAATCATGGATACTTTATGTGAATCTAATGAATACAATCCATTCCCCCTCCCCCCCCCCCCCCAAAAAAAAACACAATAAGTTAAAAATTAAATTACAAATCAAGTTAATTGATAGGTAAAAAACATAACAATTTATTTTTTTTTTTAAAAACACTGTGAGTAAAAAAAAATCAAATTATAATTTTTTTTTTGGCTAGACAAAATACAAATCACAATTTGTCTTTTGGGTGTAGATATGCCGAGCACTTGGAAAGAATGGTTGAGTATTTGGGTTTCAGTTTGATTGTTTTACAGTTGTTATGCTATCTTTGTGAGTGTTTATATTTATCTAACTACAATCACAGTTTTCTCATAATAAAAAAATAAATGAAAAAAAATATTGAACTAACTACAATACAATCACATTAAAAAAAAAGAAATATTGAACTAACTATAGTCACATTAAAAAAAAGAACTATTAAACTAACTACAATCACAATTTTCTCTTTGTGACTGTTCATGTTTATCTAACTACAACACATTAAAAAATCAAATTATAATTTTTTTTAGCTAGACAAATACAAATCACAAGTTTTATTATTATTTTTTTTTGGTGTAGATATGTTGAATACTTGAAAAGAATGGTTGAATATTTGGGTTTAAATTAGGTTGTTTTACAGCTGTTATGCTATCTTTGTGACTGTTTATATTTGTCTAACTACAATCACATTTTTCTCATAGTAAAATAATAATAATAATAATAATAATAATAATAATAATAATAAAAACCATTGACAAATAAATGAAAAGACTACTTACAAGCTTTGAAACTTTCTTTTTATCTTGGTTTGTCCTGACTTGGTTTGTCCTTCTGATATAAAAAATAAGTGAAGAATTATGTGTTATAGATAGATAGATAGATATGTTGTTGGCAGGAGTGAAAAAGGCTGCAATAGGTATGGAAGAAGTTGAAAGTGAGGATTTATGTGGTAGCAGTGAAAAAGACTGCAATAGGTATGAGAGAAGTTAAAAATGTTTGGAAAAAGCTAATAAGTGTTGATGATTTTTTTTTTAAATCAAAAAATTAAAAAATTAAGATTGAGATATTGGAACTCCCATAAGCTTGGGGTTAGAAACTCTTTATATATATATATATATAATATATAGATAGATTCAATAGTGTTTATATTATTATATTAACATGTAAATTCAAAATCAATTTTTAAAGATTCTTTTTTTTTTTAGGTACTTCGGAAAATAAAAGAGGGACAAAAAGGCTAGGCCCTCTCCCTCGAAACGCCTAACATGTCGGCTACCAAAAGACCCCGTATCTCCATCGGAGGGGATCTATTTTGGTTATTTTAGCCACAAAAGACAAAATAGGCTATTTTAGCCACAACAAACAAAATATCACATCCAACCCATAATCATTACACTCTTCTCTCACAAAAAAAGTCAAAAAGGCATTCCCAAACCAAATTTTTTAGCCCATGCTAAAATAATCAAAAAAGTCAAAAAGCCAAAAAGCCAACCCACTTCCCAAACGAAGTCAAAATTGTATATTGGTTTCAGATTCTATCAACGCGGTTGTCTTATTCTATCAACGTTGTTGTCTTAGGGAGGTGAAAACAGAAGATTGAGACTTCTAAAATAAGAAGAAAAAAAAAAAAAAAACCCTCAAATCATGAGGAAATCGACTCCCACAACAATTATGGGGTATGCATGCATTTATCATATCTTTGAAAAAAAAAAAATTAAATTAAATTAAACTTTGTGTTAGGTTTTTATAATTGACAATTCCGTTTGATAAAAAACTCTTTTTAATTGTAATTATATTTATTCTTTTGTTTCAGTGAGACTACGAGTGTTTAGATGCGAATCCAACTTGAATTGTGTCTGTGTAGAGGAGTTTGTGTTGATATTCTGTATCTTGAGCACTCTTTATTTGCCACTTTGCTAACTATGTACCGGGAAGTGGATCATCCAGAATGGCAAATTGAATTTTTGGAAAATATGTTTCATTGCTTGAGCGGTGGATGTTGTGCTCAAGCGGTTGGCCTATATGTTTTGCACCGTCTTTATTCACGGTGCTCGAGTGGTCTTCGCGATTCTATTTAGTATAAAGTGCACTGTTTGCTCGTTTTAGGGTCGAATTCATCCAGATTCTTAGAAAGGAGTAAAATATAAAATATTCTATATTGGATGATGTTTTTATATAAATTTCCTTAATGTATAGAAGGTGATCAATTGATCAACGAACTACATAGTAAACCCGTGATTTTTTAGTATAATTGGAGGTGCTGCAATTGTGAATTTTTTTTTTAATGTTAAATCGTTGTGCCGATTTATTATTGATTGTTTGATTGGGATTGATATTCGCTGTTTAAAATTAAAATATAATTACGAATCAATATCTCGAGAGTTTTTAGATTTTTTTACCTTGAGTAGCCTCATCTCTCCTACCAAGGTACAAGATATTTATTTATTTATTTTGTTAAATTAGATTGACCGCCCTAATTTTTAGAAAAAATACTATAACACTTTAGATTTTTTTTTTCTTCTCTTCGCTCGAGCGACGGATTGTTCACTTGAGCAGTTTTGCAGGTCATCATCCAGTACTTTTGCAAGACTGGGATTTTGGGAGATGTTGAAGTTCGCTCGAGCGCAATATTAGTGGCTTGAGTAGTCTGCATTTGTTTAGTCTGAACGTCTAGGAGTTTGCATTTTATGCTCGAGCGAAGGTTTCATCGCTTGAGCACTCTGTTCAGGATCAGCCCGTATAAAACCCACTTTTTTCTTATTTTTTCTCACTTTTCTCTCTCTTACTCCTCCATGACCGAAAACCTTAGCCCTCAAACCCTTGATTTCATCTCTTTATACTTAGTATTAACCATAGATCTCACAAGAAGAGTGAAGGAGAAGGGTAGATCGTGTTATTAACCGGTGGGATTACGATTTCGTCGGAGTTCGTGCTTGGTTCTTTGTTGTTGCTCACCTTCTTTAGGTAGGTGTAGACACCCCATTTTTGACCGACATTAAGATTCAGATGTCACCGGTTGAGCGCTTGGTGATGTTGCATATTGTGTTCGTTCTGAGGTTGCGGAGTCTTGGCTGCGCGCCTTGCCTCCGGACTTCCGGACTCTTTTATGCTTTGCCTCGGTTTGCAAGCCAGGCCCTGTTTTCTCTGTTTTCTCTTCCCGAAGGGAGGGAGAGGTCTCTTAGATCATCTCTCAGTGGCCGTAGGCTACGTTTCGTGGTCGTAGGCCATTTTTCCCATTTCGGAGCCCGGTTCCCGATTTTCGGAGCTGTCAGGCCGAGTGCCTCGGTTCGGGACCACCTAACCACCTCCGTTTGCTCCGGTTTTTGGCATACATATTATTTACTCCCTTTTGAGGGACACTGTGGTCCGAGAGACCAATTTCGTGGTCGAACACCACTTCCTAAGGTTTCATAGCTTTGGGGCCCAGTCGCTGCCCCCCGAACCTTCATTTTGCATCGGTTTGAGTTCATTTTTGGCAGAGACCTTATTTTCATCACTAGGAAGGTCGTAGAAGGGTGGGAGGCTAGTAATTGTTCCGGCAACCAGTTATATTTCCTCATCGCCCTCCGTCGCCCGTTTTTCTCACTTGAAAGCCAATGTTGACCACCCTAAGGCCACTTTTTCCAGCTCTAAACCACATATTTGTGTTGTACATACCTGGGAGGCCACCAATATCATTTGTTCAGCTAGTAATTGTGTTTAACTCTTTTGAACCCCTCCTAAAAATGGCCTTTTCTCTCTACTGGTTCACTTTCTCTAGTTTTTGACCACATAGTTGTGTTGTGCATACATGGGAGGCCACTAATATGGCATGGCCGGCCACTAATCGTCATTGAACTTTTTAACCCTTGGCCGGCCGGCCATGGGGAAGGCCGGCTCTCTCTCTCTCTCTCTTTCTATATTCCAAGCACCAAAACCCTTAGTTCTTGGACCCTTTTCTATACCACCACATAGCATCACCTCTCCATCCTCCTTTCCAACACTTGGAGCTGGTTTTTCAGAGGCAAATAGCACCTTTCTTTGGTTCAAAAGTTGTCAAAGGCATAGTCTTCAAGGGTGAGCTTCCTTTTTCCCTTTTCTAGCCTTTTCTTGATTTATTTATAAGCCATACTTACTTACATTTTTGGGCTCCGACCCTAACTAGAGATAGGCTTATTTTGAGCTATTTTTCATGTTTGATTAAGGTCTTCTCCCTGTTTGAGGCCTCATTTTTACACTTTGTGTTAAATCTCTCTTGTATGCCTCTTTCTTGCATATTATTTTTGGCCTATGTATAAACTGTTTTGAGCTCTGTGATAAACTGTAAAGTGGCTTATTTTGAGCCCTTCTTCAACATTATTGAAGGGATCATCACTTTTTGAGGCTTCCATTTTCCACTTGCCTTTATATCCCTCTTTTGGCCTTATTTTTGCATGATTTGTTAGCCATTTTTGCTTATTTTTTTTGGCTTTGGTCCGAACTGTAAATGACCTTATTTTGACCCCCTCTTCATATTTCATTAAGGGTCTTTTACTTTTTGAAGCATCCTTTTTATACTTTGTGTTATAGCTCTCTTTTTGGCCTTATCTTGCATAGTATTTTGAGCATACTTGTGTACTGTTTTGGGTTTGATCATAAACTGTAAAAGATCATATTTTAGGTCCCTCTTCAACTTTGTTGAATAACCTTCATCTGTTTGGGGCCAGCATGCATCACTTACTTCTTTGTCCTCCTTTAGGCCCACTTTTTGCATGAGAGTTTTTCCATACTTGGGTCTGTTTTTGTGGCTTGTGGTAAACTATAAAGTACCATATTTTGGGCCCCTCTTTGACATTGTAGAAGGGCCCTTCTCTGTTTAGGGTCAGCAGCTGTCACTTGCTTAATTATCTTGCTTTCAGGGCCATTTTTGCATGCTAGTTTAGCCTCATTTGCGCTCATTGTTTGGCCTTGCTTAGAACTGTAAATATGCTTATTTTTGGGCTGTCTTGACTCTGTATTCACACTCCATGTTCGAATAATGCATGCATTGCATAGTCATAGGTCATTCCGTATGCCTAATTTCGTGTTTCGGGATTCATTTCATGCATCGGGTGTCATTTTGCCATCTTTCGGGGCTGTTTTGCATCACTTATCGCCTCTGAAATTTGCATGCTAATATGCCATATTCCATGCTTTGCCATGCCCTGTTAGAATGGCATTTCGTGCCTTAGGGTCAGTTCTCGGTTTGCGTGCACGTATGCATGCATCTCCAGTGTCTCATTTTCATCTAATGGCCTCTTATGTGAGTGTGGCTGAGGTCCACTCATGTTGGCGTAAGTCCATTATGCATTGTGTATGCTATTTCATTCCATAGCATTGTGTATGCTAGGCTGTATGTTAGCGCATTGCGTATGCCATGTTACCTCGTGCATCGTGTATGCCATTTCATAGCATTGTGCATGTTAGGTTGTATCTTAGTTGCATTTCATGCATGTCATGCATATTGCATTGTGTTCGGGATAGGAGTTAGTCCGAGCACGGGAAACAAGGTACGGTTCGTACTCCGAGTGACGGAACGTGTCTCAATTCCCCAGTCATCGACACTCCGGATTGTCCATGATGGAGTTAGGTCTTAGTTGTGTTTTCATTTTGCATTCATTCCATATTGAGTTGTGCAACTCAATTCCTCGGCCATCATGCATCGAGATGCGTGATTGGTGGCACGAGGATCGAGGCATGCATACATTTGTGAAAATACATTGCCATGCCTCTTTCCTTCTCCCTGTTGCAGCAAATCAAGAATCAGCAGCTTTTCGGAGCTTGGCATGCATTCCAAAAACAATTGCAAACAGAGGCTAATTGGGGCATTGCAGTGGATTTCTGCACAAGGCAACCCGAACATGCATCATTCATCATCTGGAGAAGAGTCAAGACAGTCCCTGGCTTGCATGCCAGTTTATTATTTTTCTTAGTTAATTTGTAAATTAATTAGGGGTTTGTACATATTTTGGACTGTACTATTCGGGACTGTATATTATTCTTTCGGACCCTCTGTGCGAGGGCATAATTGTAATAAGTGTGGGTGAGTGTGATGTATGTCTTCCGACCCCACGTCTTTCTTCCTTTTTATTTACCTGCTTATGATAGTTAGATTAGAGCATGTTTCAATTATCATACAGTATGATAGCATGTTTGCATTCATTCATCTGTTTTGCACGCAGACTGCCAAGCATCATACTAGCTGCATTTGTATTTCAATTCCGAGTTGAATACTTGATAGCTGTTGCATCTCATATACCATGTTTAGAATAGCCGAGCCTGCTATAGTTGCATTTTTACATGTGTTACATTAGGCATTTTTGTATACTTAGGATCATGCATGGATTTCTAATTAGCTTCTTTTTTGGCTTGGAGTACTCGGTAAGTTTTTATGCTTTAGCATCCTTGCATGCGTGTGAATGACTGCCATGAATAGCATGCTTACCATGAGGCTAAATGCTTATGTGATATAACTGCCTGAATGCCTGTGGGTAGAGGTTGGGTTGTTTGGGTTGGAACGATTCATCAAATGTGTGTTTTAAGCCCACTAGATAGTGGCAAAATTATGTTTTCTAAGCCCACCTAAAGGTGGCAAAATCTGCATTTTAAGCCTACCTGCGGGTAGCAAACCATCTTTCAAAAACAAACATGAAATGTTTTGTTCCAATTCAGGCGACCCGGTCTATACTTATATGCTGTGCGCATCACATAGTAAATCTAGGCTAATAACCGGAATAAGAGCACACAAAGTTTTCAAAACTAGATATCATGGTTAGTAGAGGTCGATCTTTGATCGGGCGAGCGGGGGTGCTCACGAAGTGACCTTCCCCATTCGTACCCAAGTTCCCGAGCCGAAGCAGCTTTGGCGATGACGGACACGTAGCCTTAGGCAACGAGTCAGGGTTTCCTAAATTTCCTAAAATAAAATATTTAGGTGGCGACTCTGTATCTGGCAAAGCAGTCCATGTTTGGCACTTCTTTCAAAAAAATCTGTTTTCTCAAAACGATTTTTCGAATTTGGATTCTTTGGTTCAAGATTAAGAACCATGACACAAATTCGAGTCCGAGCTGTAGCGAGGTCCCCCCGCGGGCCTGTCTACAGTAGGGAGTTCTCTTAACTCAAATCATTTATGATTTCATTCAATTATGTTGTATTATATGAAGTATGGGTTGATTTGAGTTTGAAATTTTTTATTAAAAGATGTTTATATTCAAATATTGGGGTTTTCACTCAAACATTTCAAATATTTGGAATGTTTTGGTACATTGATGCATAATACTTGACGATTTAACAAAGAAATGAGAAAAACTCCCCAATTTTCTTGAAAACCCTAAATTTGGAATTTTTAAATTAAAAGAGAGTTTGAGCTAATTGGTACCTTACATGTTGATAAGTGTGTTGAATAAATTTATTATCTATGATGATATTATTGGTGATTTAAAGAAGTTGAATTGTGTGAATACTTGGAATGTTGGAAGAATGTAATGTAATGTTATGCATGGGGTGATAGTTAGTAAAGAGTAGGACTTGGAGTCTTGAAAATGAGAATAGTTCATTAGTTTTTATTTGTTGAATTCTTGTGTAATTAAAAGGACTTTTGGATGAAGAAGAATGTTTGGAAACTCATGCAATGCATTGTGGTCCCATGGTGTTGGATTAAGTATTGAATTATTTAAAGGCCTGTGTATGGTTTTGGAAATACGTTATGTGTGTTGAGGTGCCTAATTGCCCTTCCATGCTTGGTGGTTGGAAAATATGGAGATGTCATTGGTATTTTGGTAAAGGTGCCCAATTGCCCTTCTGTGCTAAGCGCCGATAAATGTGGGGGAAATGTTGAAATGAGTGATGGGTGTCCAATTGTCCTTCCGTGCTTGGTGGCCAAAAAATATAGAGATGTTTTTAGAATAAAACGGGGGTCCAATTGTCTCTCCATGCTTAGTGGTCGATAAATGTGGAGGTTTTCAAAAAGTAAGAGGTGCCCACTTACTTTACTGTGCTTGGTGGCCAATAAATGTGGGAAGTATTTGAGATATCTTACATGAAATTTATTGCAAAATGAAAGTTTTTGGATATGACAATGGTTAATGAGTTGGGTCAAACATGGGTTACAAACTATGCATTTTACAATTTAGTTTTCAAACAAAGTCAAGTTGTAAGCAAGGCATGGCATTGCATAAGCATACTTGTGTTACACGTTCATACATGTTGTTAAGTTTACTTCCTAGTGGGCATAAAAGTTCATTCCCTTTTTATGGGTTGGATATCCTAAAACTCTAGGTGATGGAGGTGACCCATGATATTGTTGAAAGGTGAATGGAATTCAAAGATGGAGCGCTAAAGCTTTTTGATATTGTTTGCCTATAGTTATTGAATTTATTTGTAGAGTTATGATTTTATTTGTTGAAATCAAGACCTTTAGTCTTGAAAGGTGTAAGCCCTTATAGCAATTTTGGTGTATTTATTTTTTCTTTCTTTTCAGATTTATATTTCTATGTATTGTAAATTATAAAGAACTTGAAGAGGAATTTTTGAGAGTGTGACAAATTCCAATTTATAAAATTATTAACTTTTATTTATTGTTCATATGAGTGCCCAGAAATTGGAGAATTAATAATGGATTAGTAACAAATGATGTGTAACGCCCTGAAATAGTAACCATAATTCATCCCATGACAATTATTAAATGACAATGCAATTCTGAATATAGTATCATTCTATTCATATGATTCCGTTATACAAAAGATAGCACATACCGTTATACATTCATAAGCCCTAATCCTAAATCTATAGCATGTGCCACAAGTTAAAGATGTGAAATAAAAATTAAATAGATAAATAAATATCTTAATGGCTACAATGTTCTAAGACGATGCTTGGCTATAACAAAAGTGAGTTTTAACTCAATATAGTATTAGCCCTAGGCTTGTATAAAAATAATTACAACAATAACAAAAGAAACTCTTGTCTCCAAGTCCTCCCAATCTATGACCTTGGCGGAGGCATATCATCAGCACCTAAAAATGGTTTTTTACATAGGGTGAGTCAAAACCCAGTAGAGATACTCTAACACAGTATATGAATCTTAACAAAACTATAAGGTGAATGCATATGCAATGCTCATGCCGAAACATTTTATATTTCTTTCCAAAGCCATGCAATAACAAGTTTATATCACAATTTATAAAAAAAAATTTCCTTTGTAATAGAAAACAGGGCAGTGGATACAAGCACTGGAAATCTCTAGGTATGTGTCAGCTAGTAAGCTATACAAGCACTACCAATTGCCATTTTTATCGATATTAACCGGAAGGCTCGACACCTAACCGTGCGGATTTTTGGATTTTCACCAAAAACACATAGGCCAACATAATATCACAACTACACTCTCTTCCCAAAAACACCAAGGTATTCACATATTTTTCTTAAAACAATATATGTTTTTAATGTGTGAAGTATGGAACAATACTCAATGCAAATGGATGAGAAATCAATTTCAATTCTCCTAATTCTTATACAATTTCTACAACAATCATAACTATCCTCTACCGATAGCCCAAAACAGATATCTCTAAACAGATAGATAATTTCCAACAAAGGTAAACTTTCCAAAATTTGAAGATAGGGGTGATAATGAATATCCAACTCCACCATCATCATCATCATCATTCTAATTTCATAAAACCCAACATCATTTTCATTTCCTCATGATAAAATCAAATATTTACATTTTTGGGAAAAATTCTCATTTCTTTATAAATCAATTCCAAGGATAAAATCCACCATGTTTTCACAACTCAACCATATTTACAAATCCATAATCATATTTAAGAACCCATTTGAAAATTCCTTTTTTGATTTTCAAAGCAAAACCCTAGATTTTGTTCAAAAATTCCTAAATCACAACATTGTTTAGAAAAGTAAATAACCAAGTTAAAAACCATACAAAAGTATAAAGAAATCCCTACCTCAAAGCTAGAAGGCAAGAGAGAGAGAGAGAGAGAGTGAAGAAATCTCGACGAAGTCGAAAATCAACTTTGCTCCAATTAGAATGAAACTTTAGGTGAGCTTTATCTTTTTATCAAATGGACTAGGGTGTAGAGATCAATGGATAATAGTGTATTTAAAGGTAGAAGATGAGAGAGAGAGAGAGAGAGAGAATCTAGGTTTTTGGAATGTAGAGAGAGAGTGAGATGAGAAAATGACTCAAAAAGTGAGCTTTTCGGACTGATATACGCACAGATCGCTCGAGCGACCAGACATAATAAGTGAGATCGCTCGAGCGCACAATGACACCTTCTTAGAAGTTTTGTAGACAAAGGATAATAGCTTGAGCGCAAAAAAGACTGCTCGAGCCAAGACCGCTCGAGCGCAAAAAAGATCGCTCGAGCTAAAAACACCACTCTCCTAATAGTTTTGCAGGCCTGCAAAAGCACTGAGAGTTCCCAAAGATCGCTCGAGTGAACTGACTAAAATCTGGACAAAGACTTCTTTGAAAAACGAACTTCCAACCTGTTCCAAATACAACAACGACATCCAAATAACCAAACTCAATTAAGAATAAGATGTATAAGGGCATGAACAACTATTTAAGACAATGAATACCGGATCCAAAATAAGAAATGGGTCGGGTTTAAACCAGAATCCTTATACAATGTGATATAAATATCGAGGCATTATAAATATAATAAATTTTACAAATTTGATATAATTAAATTAGATGTCTTAAAATTTTTAATTCACAAAGCACTTGGTCTTATTTTTTACTTTGAGTAACCTCACCTCTCCTGCCAATGTACAATATATTTATTTGTTTATTTTCGTAAATTATATTGACTACTCTGTTTTTTAGATAAAATACAATATATTTTACAAATTTGATATAATTAAATTGGATGTCCTAAAATTTTTAATTCACATAGCACTTGGTCTTTTTTTTATTTATAATTCGTCAGTCATAGAAAAGAGAAAATGATATTGTCATTTTTTACATTAAAATATATATTTCACTTTATTTATATTTGTATTTTCATACCATCTATATTTTACTTTGTGTCTTTTGCCTTAATTAATTATAACTTCTGATGGCATCTAGGATATTTATGCAACAAAAAAGTTATGTAACAATTTATTTAACTAAACATATCAATTTTTTATTTTTATTTTTTAATTTTCAAATCATGAAAAGTCGCATCAAACCATTTATAAATTATTTTAATTCTTTTAAGCTAATAATGTAAAAAATTTTAATGATAAAAACAAATTTATAAGTACTATCAAATAGGCCTATGGCCCTGCTTAGTAGAGTTGTGGGAAAGTACTTATAGCTTATGCCTAAACAGTTTATAACTTATAATTACGAACATAAGTGATTTCGACTTATAAATTAAGCATCTTCGTCTCTACTCAAAGAATAAGTGATTGACTTCCAAAAAGCTATAAGCTATAAGTTAAACCAAACACATCAAAATAGCTTAAATTGTGAAAGTTGAAATAAGTAGCTTTTAAGCTACACCAAATGACACTATGTATTGTTGGGATCACTTATTTTTGCATGCATTAGGAAGAGGTCATCAATCTAGTCGGGAATTTTATTTATTTAGTTATTTATTTTAAATTGTGTTTGTATTAAAAATTTTGGCAAGAATTTGAGAAGGAAAAGGAAAAAGAAAAAAATAGATAAAATATAATTATATTTAATTCACAATTCACATATATTTTTTTCCCTTTTTTGTATTCTTGCTGAATTTATGATTTAAATATAGCCTAAACTGTTTTGTATGTTTGATACTGACTTTGGATTACAAATTAATTTCACATTTATATGGTCCTACATTCATCTAATTCCTAGCGAAAGTCTTATGGAAACACTAGGAAGAATATATGCATGTTTTTTTTTAATTGGTCAACATTTTAGAAGGTTAGAGTTGGTAGTTTGTTAGTAAAGTTAGGGCATGTTTAATTGACAGGATTAGAGTATGAGATTGTGATTATTAATCCGTGGGCTCAATAATTCTGTGTTTATTTTAAAATTTTGTTTTAGGATTTTTAATCTAATGAATAATTAATCTAACAAATTTATAGAATTGTTAGTAATGGGATAGGGGTGAGATTATATATTCCTAGCTGAGAAATAAAATAAAAAGACTCTTTTACCCTTGACTAAAAATTAAACACTTATTATTTTTATATAATTTTATATTTTAGAAGGCTAAAAATAATTTTGAAAAATTTAAAAATATATTTTGATATTTATTTCATCAAATTAGTTTATATTTAAAAAAATAAAAATAAAAAAAAAACCAAACATAGCCTCTATATTTTGTATTTTTATTTTGCTTTTATTTATTTATTTACAATTTTTTTCAAAATCACGCTTACGACGAAGTTTTGATAAAGTAAAGATTGTGAAAAAATATTGGTGGAAGGTAAGATTGGAAAACAAGATAAATATTGTTGTAATCCTATATTCATATGTTTTCTTATCCATTGCAAATCAAACAACGGATAAAAGGATAATTTATCCTACTAATTCAATTGAATAGTAAATACCATACTAATTTAATGAGATTATTAATACTTTCACCATTAGTCTTGTGAATCAAACATAACCTTAATATATAAAAATGTATCACTTAAAAAGACGGCCGCAAATCCATTAGCTCAAACTTCTGACATTTTCTTACTGCACTCGCGCCACTTACCACGGGAACATTGGCAAGAGTATATGCTTATTAGTAGTTACTATATATGAAAAATGTGATTTCAATTTATAACGAGTCTCCTGCATCCCCTATAGCTGCATACTCTTTCAACTCTTTGATTTATTAGCATGTTGCTGTCAAACCAAAAGTCTAGCTAAGCATGAGATTATTTCATACGAAATTTCAAAGATGATTAAGAATGACTTTTAGTTAGCATCCCAGGACTTGTAATTTATTACGAAAAATTCCAAGTCCACATATTCTAGTAACATAATTGAACACAACTCTTTGGTATGGATGAATGTGTCTAGAATCAGAGAAGTTATTCCATGGGTCTAAAATTTCATGCCCAATCAATGGGAATAATACATAGAGTAAAAAAATCACGACACATGAAGTAATTTTAGGAACTTTGCCAATGTGTTATTAATTAGAAAAAGGATAAATTATACTCTGCACCCCAATATTGTGTATCAAATCTCACTTTGACCCTTACATATAAAATCATGATAGTCAACCCTCTGCACTTCTGGTTAAATCTCACTTTGGTCTCTGCACATAAAATTGTGACAATCTACCCCTTGCATTTTTGGTCAAATCTCATTTTAGCTCCTATACAAGTGTCAATGTACTCCTTCTGTTACTCCATTATTTAAATCTTTAATAGAATGCAGTCATACAACAAGAATGTGATTACGAAAGGAGGATAAAGAGAAAAATGATCTCAATTTTCCACCAGTATACACTCTGTCTCAAAATTTATATCAAATTATATGACTGTATTATACTAAAACAAAGTGCATATTATGAATGATTAAGAAGATAAACTTGGGTGCAAAACTAGGGTTTTGCATCAATTGGAATCACATAATTTTGTTTTCCAAAGTAACACACTTCTATTCCTCTTTTTTACAGACATAAAAGTACAAGGGTACCTCTTTGATTTCTCTGTTGCCTTTTTTGATTTCAAAAGCCCTATTCTTGGCTCCTCATCCCAATTTTCAACATATGAACATACGTATATTGTGTTATATAACTCTCACGTGTTTATCACGTTGGACAAAATATGTGTTGGTGGGAAATAAGGATGATTTTCATCTCGTACGCTTATTTCGTAGTCGTATTCTTATAACATAATAGGATACGGTTCAAGATTTAAACAATGAAGTAATAAAAGGAGGACATTGATACTTGTATAGAGACCAAAATGAGATTTGACTAAAAGTGCAGGGGGTTGGCTGTCACAATTTCATGTTTAGGGACCAAAGGGGGATTTGACCATAAATGCAGGGTGTTGACTATCATGATTTTATGTATAGGGCCCAAAGTGGGATTCGGTGCAAAGTGTAGATGTGCAAAGTATAATTTATCCTTAAAAAAAATTATCGCATGTTTTAAAATTTATTGGTTGGGCACATCACATTAACATGATAACATGTGTACCTAACCTATTTCTCCAAGAATTGGCTTTTTTTTTTTTTAACGTCTTTAATGATATATTTTTTTTTGTAATATTTTAAAAATATTTATACTTTTAGGTTCTACTTGGTTAGATAGACCAGAAAAATAAAAGAAATTAAAAGAAAAAAGATTTGAAAAAAAAGTTATTGAAGATAAAAGATTTGGGAAAAAAATCTCACTTTTTTAGTTCGTTCTGAAATTCGTAATGGGGTGGGCGCGGGTCAATTGCGGTCACAAAACCTCCAATTCGTCATCTGTTCGTCAGATTGGCGGATTGGAGAAAATCAATTTGCATCCGTCCACCAATCCGGCAGATGTGGATTGAGCGGATTGGCGGATGGATGCGAATCGGTTTGGCGGTTTAAAATTTTATAAATTTTTAATATAATTCAACTTGTGTACTTTTTCAAAAAAAAAAAAAAAGTATTACAGTCAATGACTTAAAAAAGTATTACAATTACTGTATGTCTTATCAAATGAAAGAAAGTTTGAAACCTTAGAATATCACAATTACTGTATGTCTCATCTATATATTACAATCACAGCATAATTCATCCACATAAAGTATTATAATCTGTGATTCTTAAAATATAAAAATAATTCAAACCATCAAAATAATGAACAAAGCAGTAGTAGATATTGTATGTCTTTGTATTGTTACATCTATATATAGTTAGATTTAAAAACCAAAAAATATAAATAAATAATATGTTTATTCTTTTCAATTTAAAAAATATATTCAAGTTGAAAATTTTTTTTCAACAGAATATTTAAATTCTTTTATTAATTGAAAACACAAACTAAATATTTAAACAAATTGAAAACACAAAAGTCTTATAAATTATTAGGGGTGCTCGCGGTTTGGCGGTTCGGTTACGGCCAATGGAATCTCAAATCCGCCATTCGTCTGCCAAATTGACAGATAGGAGAAAATCAATCCGCAACTGTCCATTCGTCATCACGCATCCGTCCAAAATGCGGCGGATCGGTTTGATTTAGTCGATTTTGAAGAATCGATATATCCACTGTTGACCCCTAATTCGTAATATGTGAGTGTTACTCATATAAGAAGATTATATTTGATTTTGTGATGAAATTTTAAACAGGTTTAGGGGATCTCAATTATTAAACATTGTTTGACCATTTCAAACAAACCCAATAGAGATAGAGAGTAGTGTATTTATTTATTGGTTTTTTATTTTTTAAGTTCGATAAGATTGCGAGCGGATCCTCTAGAGTGGATTCTCTAGAGTGATCCTCTACAGTGGAGATCGGACGGCTGAGGATTTTTCCAAAAAAAAAAAAAAAAAAAAAAAAAAAAAACAGGAACTCCATCTCTCGTCTGTGAAGATCAACCCCTCGCCCATCTCTCTCTCCTCCTCAACAATGGCGATCTCTGCAACTTGAAGATCAACTCTCTCCCTCTTTAGTCTTCATGTTCAAGTTTCCATGGAGAGAGGAGACCTTATTCCCAGTCATCATCATCTCCTCAATACCTTTCGGTCTTCGCTTTACGATATGACTTCGAAGCTTTGTTCTCTCTGATTCTCATCACGAATTCAATTCCACTCACGAAAAGACGAAGAAAAATAGAGATTCCTCTTTTTCCCAATATTCAACTTTGTGCGATTAATTTCCTTCGACTCTTGGGATTTTGATTCCACTCTTGCAACATTAAAACCCAACTCTCTGTTTCAATGACTCCATAATTTTCGGAAAGCTCCGGAAAATGGCGGTCGAGTTGTGCTCTGAAAATTCTAGCCCCGTCCGATTACCGGTCCTAGAATCTCATTCTCTCACGATCTCTCCTAATCCGATATCGCCGATCGAACAACGCGTCCTCCGATCGAATTCATCGTCCGCATTGATTTCAATTTCGATTCGCGAGGGTTACGATCGGCAATCTTCTTCCGCCGACGAGCTTTTCGGACGGAAAATTCTTCTATCCAGATCAAGAAAAAATGGCGCTTATCAAGAACAAACCCATCAAAAATGGCAATCTTTTAATGGGTTTTTTTTTTTCTTCAGTATTTGATTCGTCAATTTAGGGTTTCTTGGGTTTAACTGTTTTGTTGTAGGTTGGAGTCATCATTTTGTGTCGAAACGAAAGTATCATTTGATAATTCCAGTGGATGATGAGTGGAATAAGCCCTTGGATGATGGTGTTTTTGACCTGCAAATCCCCTTTCTTCTTCCTCATCCTCTCTCGATCTGCAACTCCGAATTTTTTATTTTTTTATTTTTTTGGAAAATCAAAACGACGTCGTTTTGTATAGGCATCATCTCAGCCATTGATTCCGTTAATGGGACACGTGTCGCTCACTGAGGGATCACTCTAGAGGATCACTTCACAGGATCACTCTAGAGGATCCGGACGCGATAAGATTAACCCCACTCTTGCCGAGTAAGCAAGTACATATCTACTCTATCTATAAAGCTAACACCTCACTCGGTGAGCATGTCATTTTATTATTTTTTATTTTTTTATAACATAATTATTGTTTTAAACTGTCATAATTCAGATTTAATAGTGTCAAAATATCAAATAACTATTACACTTATCAAATTGAATTATTTCAAATAGCTGTGATGACACATGTAGTTTGTGTGCCTACTAATCAATTTCCAAATCCTATGAATGGCCTACTAATCGAGTATGGGGTGTTTTGGGAAGATGATTAAAAGTTAAATTTTTTTATTTTTTTTAGTTTTTTTTTTTTTGTTGCTATTTTATGTGAGATGTGATGTGACCAAAAATGAATTAAAAGCTGAAAGATGGTTAAAAGTTGATTTTTTTTACTTTTTAAACTTTTTTTTTACTATTTTATATGAAAGGTGATGTGACTAAAAATGAGTTAAAAACTGACTTTTGACTTTTAATCTATGTTTCCAAATGGCCCCTATGTGTGTGACTGATTATTAAGAATTTATGCGCAGTTTGTCAAAGTTGGATTTTTTTTTTTTTTTTCTATGACTTTGTCAATGTTGTGGAATGTTCTATACATTTTTTATTATGATTATGAATTTTAGAAAAAATTGTTAGAAATTTTGGTTTTATAAATTTATTTTGGGCTATCTTTGATCCCAAATTTAAGTAGGGCTCACACATCTTTTGAGGTGATTCCAAGTTGTGATGTGTTTCTTACCATATGACAAGTCATACGGTTAAGACGGATCGTCAAAATCGTTTATGAGTGAATAGAAAGTTGGTATCGTTTTCGGTTTCGTAAAAATGAGAAGTTGAAGAGTCAAATGTGGGTTACTTTGTTTTGGGTGTCCCACATTGAAACAATAAGAGAGCTTATTTAGGTTGACGTACTTGGGATGGGCCCCAAGGGGCACCCTAAGTTTTGTAAGGAGGAGAGTTATGAACAAAGTGGGTTTGACCCAAATCCACCACACACGTGCCCCGTTGCCATCCGTCCAACCGGGCCAAGTCCTAGCTTTAATTTTTTGAACAAAACTGCTTGATTTTTTTTTCAAATTCTTCTTTGAGAATATTTGAAATTCTAACGGATTAATTCAAACTTTTGCGCCAAAACTCGAATTCGAATTCGAATTTTTGCTTCCCAGAACAATGCCTCTCCGATCGCCTGTTTTCATTTCTGGCGGTTCCAGGTTTCATACTTGTTCGAAGGGTTTTCTACCCTTTTGAACAGACATCTCTTGGCCTATAAATACAGGATTCTCCAGTAGATTCAATTCATTCCATTTTTTTCTTTCCCATTTTCTTTCTGTGCTGCATTTATTCTTCATACTAGTTCTTAGAGTTTTAAGAGAGTTTCAAAACTTAAGTTCTAATTCGGCAGAACAGATTGTTTGTCGTGTTACTACAACCTGTGTGAGTGATTATTATATCTTGGGAGATAGAGGCCAATAATTCGTGAGCACCTGTGCAGCGGCAAATTTTTCTTAAGAACAGAGTGTCACTCACTCGACTTGATTGTGATTTTGCTGTTCTAACTTCCCGGTGATTTTGTTGTTCTAACTATTCGGTACAAGAACTTCTTGTAAGCAATTTATTTACTTGTTTCAATTTTTTTTTTTTTTTTTTTTTAACACAAAAGATTGTTCCAACAATCTTAAGACATATTCAAATTATTCTGTTTATACAGATGTAGACATCCCAGTTTGATCGGCTTTAAGACTTGGATACTTTCTTTTGATTATCCGATGATGAAAATCAGAATATATTTCTCACAAAATTCTCAATAAAAAAAATGAAATTTAAGCTTTACTTTTTGACCTGAGCCAAGTTTAGAGAAGTTTTTTAGACCCCCAGGCTGAACCGGAGCGAACCTGGGCCGAACCGGAGCAAACCTGGGCTGAATGGAGCAAACCAACCAAACTTCCCTTAGCTAGTCGACCACTCCAAGTCAGTCAGCTTCAGTTTTGTTTGTTCGGTTCATGTGGTTATTCCATTATACCATTTTCTAATATATTCAGGTCTCAAAATGCGTACACACTTAGCCTCCATTGCCAAAAGAACTTGACCTTGCAAAAAAGATAGAGTTAAAACAAAGAGAGTGCATGCTCCATTAACACAATAGTGCTTCACTTTTTGTTCTACCTTTGTTTGCCTCCACTGATAGACTCTATTCACGTTCCTTATATACACAGAGGTCTTAAATGAATGAAGGGGAAATTAATGAGAATGAAGAATGGATAAAGAAATAGTAGAGTGATAAGAGAGTGACTAAGCTTTGAGAAGTCTAAGCAAGAATTTTCATTACACTGTTATACTTCTTATACACTGTTATTGGATTTCAAGAGCTCCAGAACACTGATATATCATATCTATACACTGTTGTTGGTTCCAAAAATTCTTTCATAGCCAACTTGTGAAGCTTTGATCAAGGAGTGTTTAGATTGTGTCACAAGGGAGAAAACTAGAGTGATTGTGAAATTTGGGCTTTCACCATCTTCCCCACACATATTGTTAAACAACCCAAAATTGTCATTCTAGCTAAAAATTCAAATTTCGAATGGAGGATTGAGAACATAATTCATTACCTTGAGGGTGATCAAAAGGAAGTTTGAAAATTAAGAAGTTCATTCTTTCTTTGGAAAATGAATTTTCAATTTCTCTCATTTTCTTGTATTTTCTATCTTATATTTGTTTTCTTGTTTTGATTTCGTATTGGTTTTGTTATAAGCTAATTGAAAGTGTCTAGTTGAGCCACCTATATATTTCGTATTTGTTCATTTTCTTGGTTTTGCAACAAGACAAGTTTTGCTAGGCCTAGTTGGTCGGCCAGCCTATATGGTCTGCCGGTTAGCTTCTTTTGGACAAGACGGTATAATCTTCCGATGTTGACCAATTTTGGTAGTTTCTAAGGCACATGAAGCTTCTATTTTTTTTTTTTGTTGTTGTTGTTGTTGTTGTTTTTTTTTTTTTAATATATATTATTATTATTTTTATTTGAGTGCTTTGTGAGGTTTTTATTTCATTGTAATATTTTTCTTCTCCCTATCTCATTTGGTTTGTAATTATTCTTTCAAAGTATTGTAATAATTCCCCACCCCGCTTCTTTCTATCTCGTTCTTTTACTTGCTATTCTTATTTGTACATAAACATCATATTTTGATTTTTCATCATATTCATTCTTTGTATCCATGTTTCATACATCTTGATTCGGCTAAGTTTGCATTTGTGGATTTAATCAATTCCTATGTGATTATGTGTGCTACCTCATGTTCTTGAGATGATTCGCAAGTCATATCTTAGAGACTGAATCTTTAGTTGCATCTCATGTGTGAATTGCATTAGGATTTTGTATATAAGATCATGCATATTTTGCTAACTTTCTTTTGTAACTGTTTGCGGGACATCGGTAAACATGTAAGTTTTTATGCTTTAACATTCCGCTTGTGTGTGTTTTTCGTATTATGTTTTGTATTCTACCAAAAGGCTTCTTGCTTATTTGATACAATTGTATGAATGCTGATAGATGGAGGTTGTGTCATTTAATTTGGAATGATGTTGATTTTTCATGTACTCAATTTCTTTGGGTTCCCCATCTTCAAAACTCTTTTAAAATACATAAAATTATGTTACTCCAAAATGAATGATATAGTCTATACTTATATGCTTCACATAGTAATTTTTTTAAGATTTATTAAATAAATTAGAATATGAACATATAAAGTAAATAAAATTCATATCATGAACATCTTAGTTACAACGAACAATGACCTTAGAACGAATCATGAGTTTTTTTTTAATTTTTTTCAAAACATTAGATGGCGACTCTAAGATTTGGTGATGTTGTCCATTTCTGGCAATGATTTTGCACTAAAATGGATTTTCTATAAAAGTTGTCAAATCTGGACTCTCATCTATGTTTTACATTGCACTCATAAGGCTAGACCAAAGAAATCGAGGGTCCGAATTGTTTAACGCGCACGGGTACTCCCCGGACATATTACAATAGATTTTTTCGTTTGTTTCCTTTTAGAATAAATTCTTTTTATTTTTTTTACAAAAAATATTTTCTGTGTGAAGTTTGTCAGAAATTAATTCTGAATTTTCAGAAATAATATTTTGAGTTTTCATTAATTAAAATTTTGATTTTCAGTATTTTAATTTTTGAAGTTTACAGAAATAATATTCTGTGTGAAATTAATTTGATTAAATAAAATTTTATTTTCAAATTATTTTGAAATAAAAGTTACAACTTTGTTTCTTTTATTTTTTTTTAAAGAATTATGTTCTATGTTTTTTGGTTTAATTTTTTGTGTAGAATAAAATTCTAATAATAATTCTGTTTCATAATTTAGAATTCAATGGCTACTGAAATTGCTCAAACATCTAATCCTACCGGTGTTGTGACTGCCCCAATCCCTCTTGTTATTGTGACAGTTCTGGTGAATCACCAGAAAAAGTCAGAAAAGTTCCTAGGAACTGACTTTAAAAGATGGTAGCAGAAAATGTTATTCTATCTTACTACATTAAATCTGGCATGTTTCCTTCGTGAAGATGCTTCTATTTTGAAAGAGGATACCGACCGACCGATAGACAAGTGGTTGCTGCGGTGGTCGGAATAGAGAATAAGTATTTTAAGCTTTTGTGGTCGGAATAGGCATCAAACTTCTCACCATATAAATAATGTCTTTAAATTTTTAAGGCAAAGATTATTGGTGCTAGCTCTAAGTCATAAGTGGGGTAATTCTTCTCGTTGATTTTTAATTGTCATAACCCTTAAGTTGTAGTCTTTCCCTCTTGCATTAACACACAACCCAGGGCCTGTCCCGAGACGCATTGCAATTCACGGTATAATCCAAACCTCTTTCCAGAATTATCAAACGGAGCGAGTCAACATAGTCTTAAGTTCTTGAAATGATTTCTCACAAGTCTCGTTCCACACAGATTTGATACCCTTTCTGGTCACCCTGGTTAACAGTGTAACTAATCTAGAGAAGTCCCTCACAAAACAACAGTAATACCCAACTAACCCCAAGAAACATCGGATTTCAAAAGCATTCTTAGGCTGTTCCCAATCCTGCATGGCACCTATGGTTACCCCTTATTCTGATACAACATGTCCCAAAAATTTCACTTCTGTTTGCCAAAACTCACACTTCTCAAATTTAGCAAAAAATTTATGCACCCTAAACAAATCAAGCACTATTCGTAAGTGTTCCTCGTGTTTCTCCTTAGAAGGTGAATAAATCAAAATATCGTCCACAAAGACAACTGCAAACTGATCTAAGAACTCTTGGAAGACCCGATTCATCAAGTCCATGAATGAAGTCGGTGCATTGGTTAACCCAAATTCCATAAATAGAAACTCATAATGGCCATAACGCTTATGAAAGGCCATTTTTTGGATATCATCTTCTTTAACTCTCAACTGATGGTACCCTGATCTCAAGTCTATCTTTGAAAAATAACGAGACCCCTTAAATTGGTCAAATAAGTCATCTATTCTGGGTAGATGATACTTGTTCTTAATGGTAACTCGATTCAACTTGCAGTAATCAATGCATAACCGCAATGACCTATCATTCTTCTTAGCAAAGAGAGCCGGTGTTTCCCAAGGTGACGTACTAGGGCTAATAAAGCCTTTATCTAGAAGTTCTTAGAGTTAGATTTTCAACTTATGCAACTCGACGGGTACAAATCTATATGGTGCCATGGAAATTGATGTCGTGCCGGCCATTTAGTCAATAGAGAATTCAATATCTTAGTAGGGTGGCAAACTAATGGGATCTTTTGAGAAAACATCCGGGTATTCACAAACTACCCTCAACAATTCACCACAGATCATATTACCCTCATAGGCCAAAGAAATGGCAAAAAGAAAACTAAATGCTCCGTAACCCTTAAGGTAAGGGTGCTCAGTGGATACATCGATCTGTCCAAACCGATCAAACCGAACTGATTAACTATATTTTGAAAGGATGCATGATGACAAGCGAACATATACAGATTAATTTTCTCCAATCCACCTAGTTTTTGATAGATGGCAGATTGGAGTTTCTCAGGCTGCAACTGAACCGTGAACACCCATAATTTGCAGCCATTGTTAACACAGAGGTTTGTTAGATTATTATCCATGTTTATAGTCATTATTGATGAGACAGATTGGATTGTTATCGGAAAAAAAAAAAATTATGTTGACAGGTTTTATTATGTTGAAAATCTGTAAAATGTAAACTACCAAATCGATTCGCATCCATCCGCCAATCTGCATCTGCCAATTTAGCGGATGGTTACGGATTGATTTTCTCCAATTTGCCTAGTTTTGGATGGATGATGAATTTGAGATTCCCAGGCCATAACTAAACCCTGAGCACCCATACCTTAAGGTCATACAACGACGAAATTGAACCATCACCCCAATCACATAACCCTAGTCACATAGGAAATAAAAACAATTCTTGATAGGTGTGCATACAGACACTCGATGACATTGACAATTTATCGTGGCCCGGAAATGTGTCAACCAATCCATATCTAATATAACACCAAAAGTGTGCATGAATAATATAATGAAATAAAAAAAGAGTCGGCGATCCGCGACCTCAATCTCGCAAGAGCGGCACACTCGCCCTAATGCCACTCTACCCCCAATCGATGACTCGACCCACAATGGAGATTCTAGTTGATCAATCTCTAACCCCAAAGTAGAAGCAAAAGTAGTAGATATAAATGAATGCAACATACTTGTATTAATCAACACACTAGTTATAGAATTGAACACAACAAAATGACCTCTCACAACAGAGGATCCTAGCAATTGCTCAAGGCCAGAATAAAGGTACACGCGTCTTGTGCCTCTAATCAACTTGCTCATTTCTTGGAGCATAGGCCTACTACACTGATTGAGTCAAAGTGGCTCTCTGGATAGCTCATGAGGCTTGAATTGAAAGAGCCTGTTGGTGGCTCTAAGTCTGCTTCGACCCTGATGTGTCAGATGCGCCTCCCAATTGTGAGTATGCTCTTCTCATGTGCTCTGATTGACCACACTAAAAGCAACTAGGTCCATGCCCCCTACTTTGGGACTAACTCTAGGATCGGTTAGGTGGTGGTGGTGATGGCATCTATTGTCCTCCTTTCTTTTGTGGACAAGCATTGGCCTTGTGACTCGATTGGCCATATTCGAAACAGGTAAAACTGCCTTAAGCACTCTTTCATAGGCTTATGCTAGGCAATGGAAAAGTAGATCTAGTCTGTTGTGGTTGGTGTTGGAACGAAGTAGAGTCTGTATGCTTCTTACTAGGCCTAAAATCCCTCTGTGAATCTCGACCTCTAGACCTCGAACCTCAAGCCTTTCCTCTTTACCTGAGCAGTGATCTCTACATGCACCGCCGCCACAAGGTGATCATAGTTTTGGATTATGTTCCGAGCAACCTTAAACATAATTTTGGTTCTCAACCTCTTTTCAAATTGGGACAAACTAGTGAATGTTGCCTCAAACTCGGCCACAGACAGGTTTAATTGTTTGAGGTTTTGAAATTCTTGCCTTAGTCTCTCCCTAATAGTGGGAGATAGGTATTTGTCTTGGAAAGCAATGACAAAAGCTTCCCATATCAGCTCTACTCTATATTTGGCGTACTTCCACCATTGGCCTGCATTGCTTTTCAGGTAGTAACTCGTTAGAGTCACTCTTAGTTCACTATCATTGATATGAAGTATCTCAAATGTCTTCACTGTTTGCTCCAACCGTTCATTCGCCTTCGTGGGCTCTAGACCATCATGAAACTCATCTAGTTTAGCTCGTAAGAATTCTCGAGTAAGAAAACCCATCCTCGTCTCTACTACATTCTCTTAGGCTTGATTCTTCGCCCTCAAGATGTTCATAGACTTTCTCAAAGCCCCAGTCATCTCTCTGGCTAAGGCACCATAGCGGCTTGACCCGTTTGTTCCAAGACTTTCCCCGTTTCAATTTGCTTAGCCACATTAGCTTGGGTCGCTTGTTCAGCCACATTAGCTTGACCGAATCCTTCTTCTTGTATTGAAACTGTTACAACCCAAACCCGCCTCTATAGGTTTAGCGTCATGATTGGCCAGCAATCATAGATTAGCTATGGCCTTTATAGAAATTAATCTATTTAATATAACGTACGGGGCTTCGCGGAAGTCTAAGTTAACATAACATTAATCGATTGAGCCATGCGTATATGAAAAGAACTTCGCATTATAAGCAAAGATTCATTCCAAAAGTATATTCATCACATTTGTACAAACATTCACGTCTTATAATTATACAAAACCCCAACTATTCACAAATACGAAACCATTGAACAAGCAAAAAAAGGGGTTTAACTAGCATGGCTTTACCTGAGCCTAGTTTACTTCGCTTGGAAGCTCCTTAAAAGGTTGACCCGAGTAGACTTGAGGCGTTCTTAACTCTGATGTTTAGCTTGCCCATCTATATATATATAGTGAGCTAGGGCCCAATGAGTAATAACAGAATAAAGAGGTTATGTGAATGAAGTTCAATAACATTGCCAAACTAGTTTTCATTTCAGTTCTCAATAATCAATAAATTTCATCACCGATAACCTTTAATATCAAATTAAATGGCACATCCATGAAGCAAATGGACCATGAAGGTCAAGCTAATGGACCACGAAGGGTCAAACCCATGGACACGAAGGGCCTCGTGCTCTTAAGACGTTCCACACCTTCAATTATGTGGGATCACCATATCTTTTCCTATACAAATCCTCTAGGGGTGAGCACAAAGCATAGTAGAGATATCTTAATAACATATATATGTTTTAAACAGTCTTATAAACATAAATGTAATGCCACACCATGTTCAAATATCAAAATTTTCCATTTCTTTTGAAATACATGCAATGTTCCTTCAAAAAGTTCATTTTCTTCATGAAATTCAAATGATGACAATGGGATGGTAAATATGACTTAGGTAATCCCTAAGCTGGTGTATACAAGTAGGCATTACAAGTACTACAAATCCCCTACTTTACCGGCTCCTAATCAGAAGGCACAAGGTACCTCTTCCGCTGGTGAGCATAGTTACCAAGTGTTGATCAATGGGGTGGTAAATATGACCATAACGTCGTCAACCCTTTTGCTAGAGATGGCGAGCATAGTCACCAAGTGGTGATCAATGTCATTAGCTCTCAAGAAGTAGCGGCCTTGCCGACCGGTTGATTTCGCCATGACGTAATAATGCCGAATAGTTGGGATCCCTAAGTTAAGACCTAGTTAGCAGTTCAATTCTACTAGACCCATGATTATTCGGTAAAAGTTCACGTTAGGTTGGCAGGGAATTAGCCCCCAATAATGTAGGACACTCCTAAGGAAAAGGGTGAAGGGGGAATCGAACTTCACCCTTAGCGATTGTCAAGAGTGGGAAATTAATCATGTTCATGTCAGCCCTCTTCATATCCACCACATTGTCTGCGACAAGGGATAAGTGGACGTCGTCTGCAATCAAAAAGTGACGACGAAAGGCTGCCTCTCGATCTTCTGAGAGGAGAGCTTTCAAGTGCCTCGCCATTCGAGACGGAATGAAAACAAAGTGTGTAAAACAAAACAAAGCAAAAAAACATGCAGGGAACTGGAATGAAGAATAGAGCGAGAAGAGAGAGGGGGGCTAATAAATACAATTTTTAGTGATATTTTTTAAATTTTAGTGATATTTTAGTGATACAAGTTTTAAATTTTTTGAATTGAAGAGAGAGCTTTTCAGTGATATTTTTTAAATTTTAGATAATTTTTTTTTTATATTTTTAAATGCACCTTACTCAGATGTATCTAAATAGTAGAATATTTGTAAAAAAATATTTTAAAAAATTAATAAATACACAAAAAAATATATGAAAAATGTATTGAATTTTCATATATATATATATATATATATTTTGAATTTTTGGTATTTAATAAATTTTTTAAAGATTTTTTTCATAAATATTATATTTTTTAAGTGTATTTATGTTAAGTGTGTCTAAAATTTTAAAAAAAAATGTTTAAAATATTAAAAAATTTATTAAAAACAAAAAAAATATAGAAAATAGAAAAATAAAATTTTTTGAAACGTATTTTCTAAAAACCAAAACTAAACAAGATTATTATTATTTTTCATAATCTCTGAATATTTTGAGAAGATAATTAAAAATTAATTTTTTAATTTTTTATATAATAAATAATATGATCTAAAATAAATTAAAAATTACCTCTTGACTTTTTATTCAGGTTTTCAAATGGGCCGATATTAATTTTGCTTCATGTGTTCTGTCTTGTGCGAGAGTTGTGGCCCACACAGTAGCTAGGAGATGCTGCCGTGGGGAGAGAATTGTGTGGGCGGGGCCTACCCTATCCCCCTCTGTTTGGTTGGTCAGTCCTCCTATGTTGTGTTTGGTTGGGGGATTTGGGGAGAAATTTGGAAAGGAAAATGGAAAAGGTAGGTGAAATGTAAATAAAATATGCCTATATTTCACCTAATTTCACATACCTTTTTCCTTTTTCTTTCTAAATCTCTTCCCAAATCCCCCAACCAAACACACATAAAGGAGCAAAATTCTCGGAACAGTTATCCGAACACGTATATCGTTTATCTTAAAGAGGATGGCTGCCCCATTCTTTATCTTTAGTCCATTAATGAAGATTTTACTTGAAATATATAGAAGATTGTTTTAGGGGGAAGGTTAAAAATTAATTTTTATATTTTTTTAAAAAATATATAAAAAGATATAAGAAATGATATAATTCAAAATAAATTTAAAGTTGAAAAATAACTTTTAACTCATTTTCTAAAAAAGTCTCTCTCTATATATATATGACATTTATTTATGATTTTAATTTATATATAAAAAGTTATGATTGTTGTGGAAGATGAGAGAGGAGGAGGATGGCAGAAGGATTAGCAGTGCTAGAACCCCACACACACACACACACACACACACACACACACACACACATATGGGGGTGACTCCCACCATCCCTACATACATGTGGGGTCAAAGAGTGGAGAACAAAAAAAAATAAATTTTTTTTTTTTTTTTTTTAAGCCAATCAAAAATCTGAGAGTGGGGGTCTAAGTCATTTTTGGTAGAAGGATAGAGGAGTGGCGGAGTGGAAAACGGGTGGAGAATGAAGGCTAGGAGGAAGAAGTGAAAGGGGTGAGAAAAGAAGATAAGTTTGAATAGGATAGGGTGAGTTTGTATATTTTTTTTTGAAATTTGTAGTCCAAACATAATTTTTTTAACGCCTTCTATTTTAAATGTGACTATAGGAAGAAAATTGATATGATTTCAAATATTTTAGAAGCAAAATTGAAATCATTGTAAGTCTATAAATGTAATTGAAAATAAAAACAAAATATAAAGATAAAAATAAAATTTTCTCTAAAAAAAATTCGTTCCAATGCATCGTTCATACGAATCCACTGATTTACGATTTGAACAATAATCACTATATTTATTTTTAGTTTTATAAAAAACACGCTTAAAAAAATTCTACTTTTTGTTTTCCATTTTTTTTTGTTTTTACTAAATTTTTTAAATATTTTAATCAATTATTTTTTTTTAAATTTTAGATACACCTAACATAAATACACTTTAAAAGTATAATTTTTATGAAAAAAATCTTTAAAAAATTCACTAAATATCAAAAATATATAAAAAAAAAAATACTAAAATTCATTATATTTTTATTTTTATTTTTATTTTTGTGTATATGTTAATTTTCTAAAATATTTTTTTTTACGAATATTTTACTTTTTAGATACATCTAAGTAAGGTACATCTAAAAAAGTAAAAAAATGATTAAAATTTTAAAAATATTCACTAAAAATAAAAAAATATAAAAAATAAAAAATTTAATTTTCAAAAAGTTAAAACTACATACACTGAATACGTTAAAAACGTGCATAATTTTTTCTAAGTAGTGGGTTCGTTGTTCTAACATGTGTACTATGGATCATTCGTACGGTTTTTTTCGGATTTGTCTTGCACAATGCTTTAAAAATCAGATGATTGAATAAATTAGAAAAGAAATTAGGTGGATGGATTACCGATTCAAATTTTAAGCTGTAATATTATAAATATATTAAAAATTATATTTAAATAAAAATATAAGAAATAAAATTAAAAATAATAAAAATAGTAAATTATCTTAAATATTTCTCTTAATATTTTTTTTATTTTTTTATTAAAAAGTATAAAAATATATTTTAAAACTTCACAGAGAATTACAGCGAGGAGAGCTTATGGGCAAAAAATGAGCTTTCCGGCGGCTTTTGCGAGTCCGTCATGATTAAATAAATCAAAATTTTACCATGATTGTAATTTTAGAGAGATGCCAAAGCAAAAGCTTATGGGTTGCTTCTGTAATATTAATTTTAATTTTGAAAGAAAATTAAATATTTAATGTTCTATTCATATGATTTTAATTTAAATAATTTGATTAAAAAAAATAAAATTTTTGAAAAGATATCAAAATTTCATGTCTCTTTTTAATAAATTTGATAGAAATAATTGAATTGAATCTCACGTATATTTCTTGATTTTTTTTAAATAAATTTTTTCTTATAAATAGTTAAAGATTTTTACAATAATTTCATACTCCCAATGAGATTTCTCATAGATCCTTGAAAGAGAGTGCTAATCAAAATCTTCGTATATATATATATATATACAAAATAATAAAGAAAGAATAAAAAAAAGAGTACTAAAACATCAACAAAAAAAAAAAAATTAAAATTTTCATTTCACTTGAACTATGACCGAGTCATCTGATTTGGCGGTTTAACTGTTGATTTTACTAGTTCTCTCTAAATACGCCGATTTTCGACTTCAAATGGTTCAGAGGCTGTGTCAGAACTGAAATCCCGATGATCAGTCAAACCGACCAATTCAATACGATTTTAAAACCATAGTCTTGGGTTTGCATATTTGGAACAGAATCCCTGTGCATATCATTTAGATTTTATCTTTGTGCGAATTGTGATGATTTTGAATTAATTGACAATAGATAATTTAGTTTTAAACTACATATAACTTTCATCCTTGGCCGTTCTTGATGTACTTTACTTTCCTCATAATATTCTCTTCTTTTCTTGAAGAGAGAGAGAGAGAGAAAAAAAAAAAAAAAACCATATATGTAGTTGTTTAGGATTTGCTTAATTAGAAATATGTAAATAATAATAATAATAATACTAATAAAAAAATAGAAAAGTGATGATAATTTGCAATATATAAGCAAATAAACTACTTATTTAGTAACTTCCCAAACTCAATAAATTCTCTGGTAGGCTTGACATTTAAATGGTTTGTTAATCTAAGAATTGGAATAGCTTGGTTGAAACATTGACGTCAGTTTTAAACTAAAAAAATAACTAAGACTTTTGTGTACTCTAATTTACAATTGATTATCAAAACCTACCCCAAAAAATATTTTAGCACACACTAAAGAGTATTCACCTCCTGATAAAATATCTGTAAAATACATAGTAGCACTTAGGTTGTCAATTGACTGGGTTCATATTAGATTTGATGTAATTTGAATATCATATCTGATTATAAAATTAATAAGAGATCATCTAACCCAAGTCCAATTTATTTGGATATTAGAACCAGAGTCCAACCTGCCCCGATCTAACATTCTTTCTTGAAAATCATCCAATAGTTTTTTATTCAAATTTCACTTTCTTTTTTGAAAAATATCCATTTGGAGCCAATTAGTATGTTTGGACTCGGCCATGTTTGTTTTACACATGGTCATCAATTTTTTATTTTTTTTTTCAAATATTACAGTATTATTGAATGTGATTATGTATCATATTAGAATGAGATTGGGTGTTTGAGAAGTTGCTATTTTAATAAGTTATTTTAGTTTTTGGTTATTTTAATAGGCTAAAAATTTTGTGTTTTGGAAAATAGTTAGATTTTTTTTAATTGGATGTGATGTTTGTGAGAAAAAAAAGTGAAATGATTATGGATTTGATGTGACATTTTGTCTTATTAGTTATTTTAGCCTATTTTGTCATTTTGTGAATTTTAGTACAAAAAAAAAAAAAAAACTTTTGCCAAATAACCTATCCCAAGAAACAATTAAGTATAATAATATATAACTATCATATCATCCATATTATGTATGAGATTAAACAACGATTGATAAATTTATTTTTAAATTAATTAAAAATAAATTTTAAAAATAAATAATAAATAATATTAAGTAAGTTTTAACTTTTTTTAAAGAAAAGAGTGTTTCAAATTAGCTTTTTAAGTGGCTTTTTGGATTTTTAAGACACAAAAAAAAAACAAAAAAAGAAAAGAAAGTTAATTGTATTTAGAAATGAATTTTTTAATTGTATAGGAAAATGCAAATATTTTTATTTGTTACTTAAATTTTTCGTTTTACCCTTCCAAATGTGTAAATACCTATGCACTGACTCACAAAAGTTGTTTAGTTTTTTCAAATTGGTACAAAGATTTTCAAATTTTTTTGTTGGTTAATTACAAAAAAAAATCCCAAAGTTTCATGCGTTTTTCATTTTAAACTTCAGTGTTTCAATTTCAACAAATTAAACCTTGGAATTCCATTTGTGTTTTAATTTACCTCCTCCGTCCATCTCCGTCTATGTAAGGTAGCGAAATGAGTTTAATGTGAAAAACATTAGGATTTAAAATGAAAAATGCATAAAACTTTGAGATTTTTTTGTGTAATTAACCATTTTTTAAAAATTAAAATCACTAAAAACAAAAAGGGTTAATTATAAAATAAACCCTAAAGTTTCACTCGTTTTTTTACTTTAAATCCCAGTATTTTTCACTTTAAACCCCCTCCGCTACCTTACATAGACGAAGATAGATTGAAGGGGCAAATTGAAACATGGATAGAACTTTAGAGTTTAATTTGTCAAAATTTTGGAATTTAAAGTGAAAAACGTGTGAAATCTTGGAATTTTTTTTTTAATTAACCCTTTTTTATACATGCCAAACACATTTTAACACTCTTTATTATTTTTTTTAACTTTTTAATAAAAAAGATAACATCTCAAACATGGCATGAGTTACACAATTTTGATTTGATTTTATTTTTTATTGCTATTATTGTTTTGTCTTCACTATTATATAACAAATAGATATATAATAATTCAATTGGTAAAATTAAAACAAATGAATTTTCTAAAATTACAAAACTTATACTTTTCGGTGAAGTATAATTATATTATCAATGAAATTCGTAATTATAATTTATCCCATCACAATTTGTTAAGTGATATAACAATCTTATCTTTTTTTTTTTTTTTTTGGTCTTCGTCTCTCGTCTTTTATCTCTTTATTTTTAAGGCGATGTGGCAAAAAAATTGTGGCCATAATTTCACTTTAATCCAGACAACTGTAGATAGTTTTATAATATTAGTGTTCTAATACTGGTGCTGTAGATAGTTTTATAATATTAGTGTTGTAATTATGGCCGTAAATTCACTTTAATCTGGACAACTGTAGATAGTTTTATAATATTTTTAAACAAAATTAAATAAAAATAAATTCAAACAAAATATTACTTCATTTCAAACAAAATTAAACAGATATTTGTTTATGTAAATATTTTTTGAATTGATATTTTTTAATAAAATCAACTGCAAATAAAAATATTAAAGTGAAGTTATAAAAATATTAAGGAAAAAATTATTAGGTACTTTTGAAATAATGCTCTATACCAATTATTAATTAACACAAATCATGATATCACAAAAAATTTAAAGTAAAAAATTAAAAATGAGTAGTGATATACAAACATAAAATCAATACAAAAAAATTATTAATAATGATTTGGTTGGATTTTGATATATCACTTTACAAGAAAGAGTTCATTGACATGTTTTTTTATTGTACAAATGACACCATCACATCATTTATGATAAAATTTTGCATAAAAATTCTAGTAAAAATAATACTTTTCAACCAAAAAAAAAAAAAAAAGGGTTATAAGCAAATAATAATAATAATAATAATAATAATAATAATAATGGTTAGTAGAGAGTAGAGGGACAAATAATATGTAAAATATAAAATGAAAAAATAAAAAATGGTTAGAAGTAAAAAAAATAAAAAAAAAGAAAAGAGCAAAAAGAAAAGAAAAAGGTGTACCTAAATGATGAAATAGTCTGTTTAAAAAATGTTAGAGATTAAATATTAACTATCCTCCAATTGTTTCATGAATGTAATATTTATCAAATGAGGAGGATGTGAATGACTTGGAAAATGTATAATGTATGACGGCTAGAATTTTGAGGTAGGAGAAAGAATTAGTTAGAGAAAGAGTGCTCAAGAAGGATCTCTTCATTTTTCTTTTTTTAAATCATAAATCATAATTTTTTAAAAAAAATTATTTTTTATACTTCAAAATTCACAAATTTAATATGGAAACAGCCAAATCAATTTATTTAATTTATTTATAGGAAAACAGCCAAATCAATTTTCCAAAATAACTATAAGAAAACAAAATCAATCAAACAAAACAATTTAAATAGATTTGAATTGATTTTTGTTTAATTTATTTTAAGTAATGAAAGATTTTAGGTAAAGATTTTAAAAGATGGACAAATAAATTGGAAGGTCAACAAACCGTATTTCTATATTTAATTTTAGAAAATGATCATCTTTTAGACAATAATCTTAGGAGATGGACTTGAAGATTTTATATTTATTTATTTTTTTTATTCAAAAATTTTGTGAGACATATGAATAGTTTATTATTTTTTTAAATTAGAAAAATAAGAAATTGAGGTTGGGTATGTGGAGGCCTTAGAGCGTTTATCACTAATTTTTTTTTTTTTTTTTTTTTTTTGCTTATATAATATATAGATGATATTTGCACTTTATTTTTATAAGTTTCAAACTATTTTTCTAAAATTTTAAAAGATTAAAAAAAAAATTCAAGTATTACAAGTTTAAAGAGAAATTATCAAAAGTTTATTTTTCATTGTTGCCTATTATTTTAAAACAATATAGGCATCTATCTATCTATATATTATATAAACAAAATGGGATTTTCGTAAGGAACATTTTGGGAACTCCAAAACCTCATAATAAATTTGTGAATTTGTTGAATTAAAAAATAAATTTAGAAAGTACTATTGGCTAATCCATTAAAGTAATAGTTTTCAAAATATTAATAATTTCATAATTTATAATTTTCAAAAGGAACGATAAAAAAATATTTCATATCTTTCCAACCTAATCATCTCCTATTAATTTTTATTTCCTTTTAAAAAATTAAAACTTGCTTCTTACTATATTACTATATTATTCATACCATATATAATTACCCTCAAATCTTTAAAATTCATGATAAAAATTAGGAACTTTCAAAATATTTTGATTTAATTAGACACATTTAATTTATTTTGTACACTTTTTTTTTTCTCCCTTTCTGATTTGTTTTGTACTCTCATCTATACTAACATTTAAATTATAAATTTGATTAATACATGTGATGGATGTAAAAAGAAATAAAGTGTGTATGACTATAAGCATCCTTTCTATTAGCCATATTCATTGATTTTATTTTATTTTATTTTTTTTAAAAATACTATATCTTATCAATTTAATTCTTTAGTTAATGGATTTTCATACTACTAAAAGACAATTTTTTTAGTGTTTTTTATAATGGTAACTTCATTTCACAAATAATTAATTATTTTTAAAATGTTAAAACATTTTACATGAAAATTTGCATTAAATAAAAATTTAATAAATTGAAATTGAAAATTATGATTTATTTTGAAAGTTCACTTCTTTGATCAAGTTCTATACTAAAAATAAAAACTATGAACCAGTTTAATCTAATCTTAAATAATTCTTTTTGATGTAAATATAATTTAATATTATAGCGATTATGGTTTAGACCAGAATCATTTGATGTTTTGGATCCGGATTTCATTGTCTTGTATAGTCATTTATGTCTTGTCTCCCTTATACCTCTTTGAGTTTGGCTTTTGGGGTTGTGTTGGTAATGTTTGGAACAAGTTGGTGGCATGTTTTTCTAAACTTGTGTTGCCTAGATTTTTGTTCCTTCGCTCGAGCGGCACTTCTTGCGCTCGAGCAGTCTTCGTGAAACTCCAGTACTTTTGCAGGTCTGCAAAAATACTAGAAGTTGGTATTCTTTGGTCGAGCGAAGTTTCTTATGTTCGAGCGACGACCTCTGTCTGCAAAACTATTGAGAGTGCGTATTCTGCGCTCGAGCAATGCTTCATGCGCTCGAGCAGAACAACTTATTGTGTCTGGTCGCGTGAGTAACACATCTTGCACTCGAGCGAATTGTGCATCTATTAGTTCGTAAATAGGCCATTTTACATCACTTTTTCATCTTTATCTCTTTCTTTTCTAAAACATTTCAAAATCCGAAGTTGAGACCCTCTCTTTTTAAAACTCATATTCTTTCTACAAATACACCAAGATCTACCCATTTCTCCACCCTGCTCCCTTTATTAAAAAGGTAGAGCTTACCTAGAGCTTTGTTTTTATCCAAATAGAGTTGGGTTTCGGCGTTGTTGAAGTGCCATCCCTTCCTCTCTTGTCTTCTAGCTTCGAGGTAAGAATTCTCTATACTCTTTTATGATTTTAAACTTAGTTATTCGTTTTTATAAAACAATCTTGTGATTTTGGGAGATTTTGAACAAACCTAGGGTTTTGGTTTAAAATCAAAAGAGAGGTTTTCAAATAGATGTATTGAAAATAGTTGTGGGGTTAGAAAAGAGGTTAAGTTATGATCACACTATTGATTTTGATACTTGGAATGAATTTTGGAAGAAAAAGAAATTTTACCCTAAATGGCTCAAATATTTTTTTTTTGCATAAATAAATGGAATTGATGTTGAAAATGTGAAATTGGATGGATATTGATATAGATGGTAGAGTTTGATATGTATTATCATTCACCTTGAAATTTGGAAAGCTTATCTGTATTGGAGATTTTATATCTGTTTAGAAATACCTTTTTTGGGCTATTTGTGGAGAATGGCTATGATTATTGTAGAAATTGCATAAGGATTAGGTGAATTGAAATTAATTTCTCATTCATGTGCATTGAACATTGTTGCTCATTTAATACATTGCAAATGTATATGAATTTGAGAAAAATGGGTGAACGTTGAAAAGAGGTGTGTATCACCAAATTAAGTTTCCCTATGTGTCTAGGGTGAATGTCCTGAAAAAATATGCGTATACATTGGTGCCAATTCCCGCGGACGAAATATCGGCAAAATGGCAATAGTAGCACTTGTATAGGCTACGTTTACATGGGTGCCGTTTAACGGTTTCCTGCGGACGAAATATTCGTAAAAGGTTGTACCGGTTTAAGAATTCCTCCATTGTTTTTTGTTGTAAATGACATGATTTGAGAATTGTGATATAAGCTGAACATGACATGGTTTTTGAGAAAGAAATATAAACGTTTTGGTCATATGCATTGCATATGCATTTCACCCTTATATCTTTGTTAAGATTCATATATTATGTTAGATTATTTATACTGGACTTTGGCTCATCCTGTATGGAAAAACCATTTTTAGGTATTGGTAAGATGTCTCCACCAAGGCTATAGCTTGGGAGGATTGGAGCAAAAGCTTTATGTTGTATACTTGTTATTATTTTTGTACAAACCTAGGGCTTTATATGTATTGGATTTAAATTCATTTTGATATAACCAAGTACAGTCTTGGAAAGTTGTAGCCTTAAGGGCATTTCTATTATCTATTTGACTTCTATTTCACATTGTTGTTATTGTTGACATATGCTATATATTTAAGGTTAGGACTTATGAATGTATATTTGCATGTGTCACCATTTTGTACAATTGAGTCTTATGTAATGGAAGGTTATTATATTCTGATTCGCATTGTTAATTACTTATCGTAATGGATGGTTTCTCGTATTTATTTTGGGGCATTACAAATATTAGACATATTTTAAGAATAAATATATAATTTCTTATATAAAAGTTTTAGAATATTAATAAATATGCCAAATATATGTTCATATATATATATATTTTTATTTTGGTCATAAAAAATTTTACAATATTTTTACCTTTTTAAAAAATAAATAAGTGGGCAATGTGATGGTTGGACATGAACCAAAATGGTTATCTAAAAATTGGATTGATGTATAGTATAAAAATCAATCAAATCTAAGTTTTACACTATTTTTAATATTTGATTTAGTATTAGCTCATACTTATCATAACTTAACAATTATTAAACATAAGCTTAAATTGATTATTATTAACTGTTTTCACTAATTAACTAATCAATTTTTAAATCAAGCCCAAGGTAGCCCTAGAATAAGCTCTATATTTTAGGTTGACCCAATATTATATAATTTTTTTTATACATAAATATACTTAATTATTTGTGTAAGAATTTTTAATATAAATATATAAATTTTTTACAAAAAATAAATAAATATGCCAAAAATATACATACATTTTCTTATTTTGGTTATACAAAATAATCATAATATATTTACCGATTTAAAAAAAAATGTGGGCTAAATGATTATGAATTGGGTATGAATGAAGATACTTCTCCAAGAATCTAATTGTTGGCATAAAAATTGATCTTGATAATCTTACTTCTAAACTACTTTTAATGTTTAATGCAAGTATTATCCCTCAAATTAGTTTATAATATTCAAAACCTGAGAAATTATAATATAATTTAAACATAAAATTTAAATTGATAATTACCAACTATTTCTACTAATTGATTGATCAAAATTTTAAATCTAGTCCAAACTATAGTTAGAACAATGCCCATATTTTAGGTTAACCTTGGATAATTTTTCACACATAAATACACTTAACTATTCGTGCAATAATTTTAATTATAAATATAAAATTCTATCAAATGTTTAATTTTTTTAATAACTATGCATAAACATGTTCATAATTATTATTTTATTATAAAAAATACTAACATATGTTTATTTACCAATTTAATAAATAAATGAATTAAGTAATTCATATTTAGACATAGACTAAGACAATTCTCTAATGATTAGGTCATGACCAAATTGAGATAAATGTTGAGTTAATTAGATTATGTCACTTTTAGTGTCTAACACAATCATAAATCCTCAAGCCAACTCTTATATATTTTATTATAAAAAATATTAACATATATTTATTTACCAATTTAATAAATAAATGTCATGTCTCGTGTCCTTTTAAAGCTATTTGAGTATATTAATTTGGAATTATGTCCTTTTCAATTTTTCTTGTTACCGTTGAGCTCTTTGAGTCTCCTATTGTTACCTATTCTTTTCCTTGTGGTTGTTCATATACATCCTAGTGTGTTTCGGGGTGTCAATTTGCATCTTTAAGTGTAGGAGTGAATCTAGGAATGGCGCTCTAAGGTTGTTTTTGTCTCCCTTCTGACTTGAGACCATTTGAACTCTACTTTGATCGCTCGAGCGGTCATATCGTTCTTCTAGTTCATGGTCCTGAAATCTGAAAATACTGGGAGTGTGCTTTTCATCGCTTGAGTGATATGTTTACAGAGGAGAGAGATTTTGAGAATTTGAATTCATCGCTCGAGCAGAGGTTTCACCGCTCGAGCGGTATTTCTGAAGTCAGTTCCGAGAATTGTGTCAAATGCTTAAAAGTTGAGCCCTGCACACATTTTCCTCACTTTTCACTTCACACTTTCTATACATTTTATCTCCCTCTCTTTTCTCTCATATCTCTCTAGAATTCACCCACTAACCCTCATAAATTCTTTGATCCCTCCAAATCTATTAGAGCTTTGACCCTTGTGTCTTCATTAATATTGGAGAGCTTGTTAAGGTTTACGCTGTGTATAGTGGAGATTGAATTTTGATGTTGTCGATTTTGAAGCTTTTCTCACTTTTTGTGAGGCGGGGGTTGGGTCGTGACACTTTTCTTCTCAAAACTTGAGGTAGGTAATTTTTTTGAGTTATATATATGATTTTAGCTTGTCTTACTTATTTTGAAATGATTATTGAAATAGAGGGTTTGAGATTTGAAGTGTTGGGTTTTGAAAATGTTGCAAGAAATGATTTTCTTGTGATATGGTTCAAAATAAATTGTTTTGTGAACTTATGAACATTTGCAAAATATGTGTAGAAGGAATGTTGTTGAAAATGGAGGATAAACCCTCTTTTAAGTGAAACCCTAGATTTTGGAAAAAGTTGGAAAAAGTAGATTTTGTGAAAGACTTATGAAATTGTTAGAAATTTCTTCAAGGAAATGATGAACTTTCACATGTTGTGTTGTTTGGGATATCCATGAGATGTATAAGTTGTTTTGAGAAATTATTAAATAGCATGAGCTGTCTATGCTTGGACTATGAATTGAAAATGAATATTGATTGTGAATATGAAATGATGCCATATGTCACATGGGTATGGATTTTGGCTATGATTTGAGAAATGGAGAATTGTGTTGAATATCATATTTCATATCAAACAAATGTTGAGAATTGTATAACATTATAATGAAATTTTATAATTGCATATCATTTTATTCATTTTGCATAGCTTTGAATATTATTTATTATGGCTATGCCTTGGTGTAGACGTCCCCGAACGCCCCGGGAGGGTTAAGTCCCGTTCCGTTCATATTGGGGTCACTACAGTTCAAGGACTCAAATGTCACGGTTCTTAATCTTGAACCAAAGAGTCCAAATCCGGCAAATCGATTTTGAAAACAGATTTTTTGAAAAGAAGTGCCAAACATGGACTGCTTTGCCAGATACAGAGTCGCCACCTAAATGTTTTTTAATGGAAAATTTAGGAAACCCTGACTCGGTGCCAAAGGCCACGTGTCCGTCATCACCAAAGTTGCCTCGGCTCAGGAACTTGGGTACGATTGGTGAAGGTCACCTCGTGAGCACCCCTGCTCGCCCGGTCAAAGACCGGCCTCTACTAACCATGATATCTATTTTTGAAAACATTGTGTGTTCTTATTCCGGTTATTAGCCTAGGTTACTATGTGATGCGCACAGTATACAAGTATAGATTGAGTCATCTGAATTGGAACAAAACACTTCATGTTTGTTTGTGAAAATGGTTTGCTACTCGCAAGTAGGCTTAAGATGCGGATTTTGCCACCCTCGGGTGGGCTTAGAAAACATGATTTCGCCACTGTCTAGTGGGCTTAAAACAAACATTCGATGAATTGTTCCAATCCAAATAACCCAACCTCCACCCACAAGCATTCAAGCAGTTTATATCACATAAGCACTTAGCCTCATGGTAAGCATGCTATTATGGCAGTCACTCACATGCATGCAAGGATGCTAAAGCATAAAACTCACCGAGTACTCCAAGCCAAAACAGAAACTGATTAGAAATCCAACATGATCTTAAATATACAGAAATGTCTAATGCAACACATGCAAAAATGCAACTAGAGAAGGCTCGGCTATTCTAAACATGGCATATGGAATGCTACAGCTAACATGTATTCAACTTGAAATTGAAATATAAATACAGTTAGTATGATGCGCCGAGCCCGGTGCATGCAAGACAGATGAATGAATGCAAACATGTTATCATACTGTATGCTAATTGAAACATGCCCTAATCTAACCATCATAAGCAGGTAAATAAAAGGGAAGAAAGACGTGGGGTTGTAAGACATACATCACACTCACCCACACTTATTACAATTATGCCCTCGCGCAGAGGGTCCGAATAAATATACAGTCCCGAATAAAAGAATAGTACAGTCCAAATAATACAGTCCAAATAATGTACAAATTCCCAATTAATTAACAAATTAACTAAGAAAGCTATAAAACTGGCATGCAAGACAGGGACTGCCTTAATTCCGCTCCGGGTGATGAATGATGCATGTTCGGGTTGCCTTTGTGCGGAAATCCATGAAGATGCCCCAATTAGTCTCTGTTTGCACCTGTTCTTGAAATGCGTGCCAAGCTCTGAAAAGTTACTGATTCTTCATTTTGCTGCAACAGAGAGCAGGAAAGGGGCATGGCAATGTATTTTCACAAATGTATGCATGTCTCGATCCTCGTGCCACCAATCACGCATATCGATGCATGATGGCCGAGGAGTCGAATTGCACAACTCAATATGAAATGAATGCATATGAAAATACAACAAAACCTAACTCCATCATGGATAATCCGGAGTGTCGGTGACTGGGGAATTGAGACACGTTCCGTCACTCGGAGTACGGAACGTACCTCGTTTCCCGTGCCCGGGCTAACTCCTATCCCGAACACGATGCAATATGCATGATATGCATGAAATGCAACTAAGATACAACCTAACATGCGAAAGGCTATGAAATGGCATACACGATGCACGAGGTAACATGGCATACACAATGCGATAACATACATCCTAGCATACACAATGCTATGGAATGAAATGACATACACAATGCATAATGGACTTACACCAACATGAGTGGACCTCAGCCACACTCACATAAGAGGCCATAAGATGAAAATGAGACAACTCGAAGTGCGTGCACGCATGCACGCAAACCGAGGACCGAACCTACGGCACGGAATGCCACTCTAACAAGACATGGCAAAACACAAAAAATGGCATACTATCATGCAAAAATCAGAGGTAAAATGAGATGCAAAACAGCCCCGAAACCCGGTAAAATGAAACCCGATGCATGAAACGAGTCCCGAAACACGGGTTTTGGCGCATGAAATGGCCTATAGCTATGCAATGCATGCATAATTTGTACATGAAGTGTAAAGACAGAAGCAAGGAAGCCCCAAAACAAGCATGTTTCCAGTTCTAAGAAAGGTCAAACAGTGAGTACAAATAGGCCTAAGATAGCATGCAAAATTGGCCAAAAAGAGAGAGGTAATGAAACAAGTGGCAACTGATGACTTCAAACACAATAGGGCCCTTCAACAATGTTGAAGAGGGGCCCAAAATATGGCATTTTAGAGTTTATGATCAGAGCCAAAACAGTGTACAGGCATGCTCAAAATATGATACAAAATAAGGCCAAAAAGAGGCTCAAACACAAAGTATACAAAGGGTGCCTCAAAAAGCCAAAGACCCTCAATAAAACATGAAGAGGGGGTCAAAATAAACCTCTTTTCAGTTCGGACCAAGGTCCAAAAACAGAATCTCAATAAGCTAATAAATCATGCAAAAATGGGGACCAAAGAGGGGTACAATGGCAAGTGATACATGGAGGTCCCAAATTGTGGTGAGCCCTTCTTCAATGTTGAATAAAGGCTCAAAATAAGCCTATATTCAGTTTACATCATGCTCCAAAACAGATTACACATAGGCCAAAAATACTATGCAAAATTATGGCATAAAGAAGGGTAATGAAGCAAGTGCAAGATGGGGGTCCCAAACAGGGTAAGACCCTTAATGAAATAGAAAAATAAGCTCAAAAAAATGACATTTCCAGTTATGTCTGGAGCTCAAAATAGTAAGCAAAGAGGGTTAAGAAATGGTACAAAAATGAGCTAGAAAAGGGGGAAATGGTGCTTACCCTTGAAGACCAAGCCTTGACTGCCTCTTGGACTGAAAAATGGTGCCTCCTAGCCTCTAAGAAGAGCTCCAAGCTACTGGATATGGAAGTGGTAGTGTAGTGCTAGGTGGTGATGAAGAAATGGGTGTAAGAGCTTAAGGGTTTTGAGGCTTAGAGTAGAGAGAGAGGGAGAATTGATGCAAGGCTCTCAAAAAAAATTTTGTAACCCTAAAATCTGAAGGGGTGGGGCTGTATATATAAGCAAAAGGGGTGGAAAAGAGGGGGAAAAAAAAGGGGGGAAAACAAACCAAGTTTCCCCCCAAAATGGCCAAACCCTCGGACATGGGTGTAGTGGAAAACAAAATTCACTTCTAGGACACACTTGGGGAGGGGGGCATGGCTGGCTAGTTTAAAAGGGCAAAAAAGTCATTTCACCAAATAGGTGGCCGGCCAGCCAGATTTTCTGGCCGGCCAGCTACTTTCAGGATAAAAAAAAAGGATGCCGGGAAGAAAAGTAGCCGGTGGGTGATTGGGAAGTCCAATTGTGGCCATTCAGGTGTCCAAATTGAAGCCCTAGAAGTTATCTTTCCAATGGCGCAAACCTTGTATTAAAATTCCTCCTATGGAAAAAGTTATGCCAGTTTCCATAAAGCCGCACAGATTTCAGTCCAACCGAAATGATGCCCTACCTCAATCAACCATATCTCCCCCGTCTGGAATTGAATTTAGGAGATTCTTGAGTGAAAAATGAAGCCCCGGGAGTAAGCTTTCCAACGGTGGTGGCCTCATAGTTTGATTCTAAGTATCCAAATGAATAGGCCCGATTCGGCGAGGGCTGCTCGACTTTCTTTTAACGGTTCATGCCCATTTTCCCCCCCGACTGGATTTCTTCCCTTTTCTCTTCTTTTCTTCAACTTAAAACCCCTAAGTAAGGTGTTTTGAAAGATTTTTCAAAGATTTCATCTCTCTTTCATTCATTTCCACTTTGTCCTTGCTCGGTTTACCAAAAGCGCAACATTTGACAAAATACGAGCCTCGGAACATCGTAAAAACTTTATTTTGAAAATGTTTTGAAAGAGAAAGTTTTAAGATCTAAAATCTTTTGATTAAGATTGTTTTGGTCCAAAAGGGGTATGAAGTTGAGGTTTGACTCTCTTTTTGCCAAAGAAATTGAACCTTTGCCCTGCACATCTTTCTCCACCATGTAAATCATCAGTCGCGTCGAAGTCTTATGGATGGTCAAAAATGGGGTGTCTACAGTTGCTCCTCTTTGACAGAACTCGGAAGTCAAGAAGTGACAGCAGTGAATGTCAAAGCCCAGAGACGACCCATTTTTGACAAGGCCGAAGACTTGGACAAACAAACAAAATATAGATAAATAAATGGTTGTGCCCGCAGGCTGCCTACGTGTCCCTTTGCAAGGAATCAAACCAGCGTAGTTCAGGGGCAGGATACAAAATGATATGTAGCAAGATTTTGATAATTGGACTTGTACGCTACGCGAAGCCGGTTTGAAAGTCGGACTTATACGCTACGCGAAGCCGGTTTGAAATTTGGACTTACAAGCTACGCGAAGCCGGTTTGAAAATTGGACTTATACGCTACGTGAAGCCGGTTTGAAAATTGGACTTACACGCTATGCGAAGCCGGTCTGAAAATTGAGGATTCATGCAATGCACTGTAATGTAGTGGCTAAGACACAATGTAATAGCTAAGAGGTAAAGGTACCTTACAGGGGCAATTGGCAATGACTTACCTCGGCAATGTCCTACCTCATGCTGATGTGGGAATCTTCCTTTTCTTGATTGGACCACAAGTACTACTTTTCTCCCTGACTATGGTCGCAGCTTTCCCTATTCTCCAACAGGGTGACAAACTAGGTTGGATCAGTATCCAGAATTAAGGTGCATACAGATGCTATCTCAATCTATGGGGCTGCCATACAGATTTCAAGCCGAGGACATACCCCTGGGTATTTAAACCAGACTTTAGTCTCGGAAATCCCGAACCTTTGCGTTCTAGGCATAAGCCATTCGAACTCTAGTTTCCACGCCTCGCTTGGTCTCCTAGAACTCACAAGAACACAGGCAGGTGGCTATACCAGACCACCGAAAGTCGTTCGGGCACGACAAACACCAAAGGAATTGCACCTTTAGAGGATTTAAGGTCTCCTAGACCAGAAAGTGCACAAGACAGTGCAAATGAAATGCAAGTAAACTGCAGGTACGATGCGTAAAACAACGCGAATGATGATGCAGGATTTAAGGTCTCCTTAGACCGAAGGATTTAAGGTCTCCTAGACCAGAGAGTGCACAAGACAGTGCGAGCTGGAGGTGCACAACACAGTGCGAGTAGGGTGAATGCATAAAACAGTGTGATACAAGTAAGGTGCGCAAGATAGCGCGATGCAACGCACTAACAAGTGCAGGTGAGATGCGCAAGATAGCACGATAAAATGCATGCACAATGCAAGTAATGTGCACAAAATAGTGCGATACGCTAGACAGCGCGATTGATTTGAAATGCACAAGATAGTGCGATGTGATATGCAAAGCACAAGACAGTGCGATTTGAGGTGCACAAAATAGCGCGATGATATGCAATGCACAAGACAGTACGATTGAGGTGCGCAAGATAGCGCGAATGATAAACTGCACAATACAGTGCGATTGAGGCGCGCAAAGTAGCGCGAATGATAAACTGCACAGAATAGTGCGATGCGCAAAATAGTGCGAATGTAAACTGCACAAAACAGTGCGAGTGATTTGAAATGCACAAGACAGTGCGATACACTAAACATCGCGAGTGTTTTGAAATGCACAAGATAGTGCGAGTGAGATACAACCACAAGATGCACAAGACAATGCAAGTGAGATACAAAGTGTAAGTGCACAAGACAGTGCGAGCGAGATAAAATGCACAAGAAAATGCGATAAAATGCATCTTCTATGCAAGTATGGGGGCATTTTCCATACAAGAGATACGAGCATTTTCTATGCAAGTATGGAAGCACATTTTATACAATATTGAAAGCAAGCATATTCTATGCATGGAACAAGCAAAGCATATTCTATGCGGAATCGAAAGCAAGCATATCATAACGATGTGCGGCACGCATGTAACAACAGTGTATATGAAAGTTCACATTCTATGCAATAGAGGAGCATCAAATATGTACTCTGGTGCCTCTGATTTGCTTCTTAGAGGACTTCACAACATATTCAGCTCAAAAGGGCACACCCTATTCAAATTGGCGAGAGATAACATCTGCATGTGAAACCCTCTGGTGTTGCTTGGACTGCCATTCTAACTTGAAGCAGGCTTACACTTGGGGTCGAGACACACTCATACTTCAGATTTTGCTAAAGTTAAGACACGCTAAGATGCTCCAAATTTTCCCTCTTTTCTTTTGCTTTGCAGTCTGGAACCTAAATAGCTTCAGATAGGTCCTTGTTTTACGGTTCTGACATGACCTGGGTTGAACCCTGCGGTTTTACGAAAGAACGAATCTCGTTTTGCACAGATGTGGAGAACGGCACGGCACTCGGAGCACAAAATGATTTTAATTTTTTGAAATCGAGAGATGAGTTTTTGACCAGGTATTGAGCCTACGACTAAACACAGCAAAACGACTCAACAAGGAAATAAAAGGCACACAACCTAGACACATCGAGTAACACTCGAAACGACTCAAAACAAGAATCGAGATAAAACAAAAAGACACGACACTCAGACGTGCACAGGGAGCCTGTTTCATCGAGTAGTGTTTCCCACCCTTTCTCATTTGTGGTTCTCACATCACTCGGCCCTCAAGCTCTGTTTTTTTCTGAAAAAGCCCTTTTCTCACTTTTTCTCTCATCGCACATCTATCTATTCTTCAATCTCTCATTTTTCATCCCTCCCCTGGGTGGTTGATGGATAAACAGGAAGTTGTGGGCTCTTGCCCCTAGCATGCTGCTAGATTCTTTTTCTTTTGCGTACAACAGTGAACTTCTCCCACAGAGGGGTTGTGCTACAACTGGGTGTGTAGCAAATCTGCAGCTGACCGGTTGACGATGCTCTACTGGGGAGTTTGGATGTGATAAGATCTATCCAGATGATGGAGTGGGATATCTTGCCCCATTCCAGGTTTTCAGACTTTGCTTGATACCTCGTTGCTTGGAGGATGTGAGAGCTTTCTGCCCTTTGTTGTGCCCTTTTCTGGCGAATACGGTGCCCTTTTCGACAAGTATAGTGCCCTTTCTGACAAGTATTTTGACAAAGGGGAAAAGACAGAACACCCGACTCAACTGTGCCCCTAGTTCATCATTTTGACCATTTTTTTTTTGCTTTCTACTAAAACAATTTTGACCAAAATGAGAGTTAGATTAACATGCTTGTTCGATTTTTGATTTAAAATCATGCAAGTCAGGCTGTGAGCACTGAAAATTTTCCTTTTTTGGGTCCATGAAAAGGGTCCAGTTTTGGAAAAGATAGAATGATTTTTGAGAAAATAGTCAAGCTCAGTAAAAATTCTCAAAAACTATTTTGCAAACGGCCATTGTTCAATGAGCATGAAACCTGCTCCTGAGATGCGCAACCTCGGATCCAAGGGAAAACTGCCCCGTGCTTGAAAAGAGCTGCATAGCAACGGAAAGTTGCCCCTTGTTTGAACGGCACCACGGCGCATTGAATGGCAACGGAAAGTTGCCCCTTGTTTGAATGGCACCGCGGCGCATTGAATGGCAACGGAAAGTTGCCCCTTGTTTGAATGGTACTGCAGCGCATTGTAGTCAGTCCTCGGAGCAACGAACACAACCGAACTCTCGGATATAGAGAAGGCAAAGATAATCAAAACCATTACATGGACACAATCGAATTTGAATTGTTTTACGGTTGGACTTCAGAATGAAGTTGCCTACGTATCCCAAAGATGGGAATCAAGCCTTACGTAGTTCGGGGTTAAGGTACACTCGGGTATTTAACCTCTCATTTTTTAGGCTCTAACTTTTGCCAAGGCGCCCGTCGCGGGTTTTCAACCTTGCGAGCTTTGTTCTTCTTTCTTTCTCTTTTCAATTCTTTTCTTCTTTTTTTTGATATTCTTTTCTTTTTCTTCTTTGTTCTTTTTCTTTTTTGTTCTTTTTCTTCTTTTTGTTGCTCTAACTTTTGCCTGGGTCGCCCTTCCGGGTTTTCGGCCCAGCGAGCCTCTCGAAGTGTAACAAGTCCATGCCAAATGGTTGTAGGGTTTCGAAGCCATCCGTATCCAGGAGAGTGGCTGTTGATCTGCAAGCGGACTCATCTTCAGCTCTTCGAGCATGTCTGATATCTTTGCCCCTAGTTCGAAGGGTACTTCTGTTCTAGCTTTGCAAGCTTCTTCTGATCTTCTGATCTTTTTGATCCGACTTTCCTGGCCTCTTGTTCGAGGGCTGCTTTAAATCTGGCCACACAGGCCTCACATCGTAGTTGACCGTTGAACCTCCTAAATTCAAGTTCAAGGTTTGGAAGCGAAGGGGTTGAGTCTCGAGGCTGAGAGCAATCCTAGGCTGCACAATCTCAAGAGCGATTCCACATAGGTCTTCGCAGGATTACGCAAAACATTTTGTTTTTGAAAATTTTTAAGAAAGCGACAAATCGCTCGCGCTGAAGATAGTGTGAAACTAGTCTGGATCAAGCAAGGGTCCTTCTCAGTACTCACGCTAACAGGCATGATTTCATTCATTAAGGGCTGAGCACGCCTCTCTTTCTCTCAATTGATCAAAGTTTTGCAAATCCCGAGGAATTCCTTCTTCTTTGTTTTTACCGCAATGTTCAAAATGTTTTGAAAAACTCAGGTCATTACAATGACTTCAAGGCAGAGAAAAGACAGAGTTCTTAGTCAAATACTGTCATCTCTTTCAGAACTTCCGGCATAACTGGCACAAGGCAGAAGCAAACGTGAGAGCGTGAAAAATCACTACTGTTTCATTCAAAATCTGTTGGCATAACTGGCTCTACGGCAGAAACAGACTCAAGACAAAACGAAAAAACAAATGCGAAACAAAATGGTGACGCCCAAGGTAACACCCCCTAGAATCACCCGACTTCTATACAATAGGACTGACTCGATACAACAAGACAAACCCAAAACAAAAAGACTGACTCAAAACAAAAGGACAGACTCAAAACAAAACAACAAGATTGACCCAATACCCAAGTCAGAATGCAAAATTAATAGCACTTGTACATTGCTCAAAACAGTGCATGCCATCCACCACAGCTGGAGTAATCTGAGCGCCATCCGCAGGTGGTTCATCCCTCAATCACATAATCACATTATCCCCCAAGTTCACTGACCTAGTGTTGATAGACTTTGCTGAGCTCGGCGGGAGGATGACCCCGTTGTCAAATAAATCCTGTACTTCATGGCGAAGACGGAAGCAGTCATTGGTAGTATGGCCGGTTTGCTGATGGTACGCGCAGTACTGGGTAGCATCATGCGTAGCCGGAAGAGGGTTCGGGAGAGGCCGAGGCTCAAGGGGTTTGAGATGGCCTTGTCCAACAAGGATTTGGAAAGCTTTGGACAAAAGGCATATGGAGGGCATGGAAGACCCTTCGACCTCAGGGTTGGTACTTCAAGGCTTGTGGATTTTTGGGCGACCCAAGAAGGGATTGGTAGGTACCGGCTGGTTTGTCGATCTCTTCCGAGTGGAGGATTAGAGCTAACAGATCAGATCCGGTATGACGGCCTTTCTCCTGCTTTTCCTTTGATTCGGACGCCTCGACTTGAGTAGCGAAAGTGTCATCCACGCTTTTTGCAACAACCGTGAGGACTTGTTTTGTTCTCCCTCGGCTTTCAAAGCCTCAACAAAGAAACATGAGATGTTCATGGGGATCCATGCCCGCCCCTGTCTTGTTCTTTCCACTCGCCTCCACTTTGCCAAGGGATTGGCCTTCCTCGAATGCAGCCCCAAGACTGGGGAGCCTTTTGACATGAAATTCCCAATATGTGGTGTGGTCGATGATGGAGCCAATGTCCCGGAGGCCAGATCTGTCACAGTTCTTTGAAGATCTTTTATCATTCCCATCAACTCAGAAGTAGTCGGTTCTCGGGTTTGAGGTGATTGGGGTTCAGGTGCACCCATCATGCATAAGTCCATGCTTTCTGGGATAAACACCTCAGGTTTGGGTAGATGGGCCGGGGTGATGTATATGCTGGGGTCATAGGTAGATGGCAGTATATGGATGAGATGGAGGTAGGCAGGAGATGTTTGGTCATTGGGGTCTGAAGGTGGAGCTATCGTCCGATTGTCGATGAGATTTTGGACCTCATGACCAAGGCAGTAGCAACGGTCGGTGCTATGATCAAGGCCGGCGATGGTACATACAAGATTTCTTGGCGGGTTATGTCTGGCTGGGAGTGGGTCGGGAAGAGGTTGAGGATCGAGGGATTTGAGATGCCCTTTTTCCATCAAGAGTTTTAGTGCGCTAGTCAGGCTCATATAGAGGGGGGTGAAAGTTCTACCCTGAGCTTGGGCTGGACTGGCTGGTCGTAGGCTTGGTTTGGCAAAAGGGTTGGCTATGAGGACTGTATTGATTTCAGTGGGTTCGAGAATAGTGCTACTTCCGGCATTGGTACTCCCTACAATCGCCCTCCTTGTCGGTTCACTTGTTCTGGGAATGATCCCGTTGTTGAACGCATTTTCGACCTGAACCCCCAGTTCATGCAAACTTTTGAAAGTGAATAGCGGAGCCACTATCAACTTTTGCAACATATCATGCTCGAGGTTCCGCACCATCATCTGCACTTGATCCCTTTCAGAAGGGCGGCGATCTGTCATTTGTGCTACCTTTGCTCTCCACCTCGCAACAAATTTCACAAAAGGCTCTTTTGGGTTTTGGTAGGTTGCTTCAAGCTCTTGGATGGTCATTTCAACTTGGGTATTGTAGGAATACTGATCGACAAAGGCCTCAGCCAATTCTTCCTAGTTTTGCTTCACTTTGTCCTCCAACTTAGCGTACCAAGTGGCTGCTACACCGGACAGAGTTCTTTCATACAGAGAGAGTTTCTGTGGCTTAGTCAGACCCATCCGCTTTAGGACATCCAAGAAAAGTTGGATATGTACCATTGATCCCTGCACTGTCAAACGGTCAATATGTGGCATTTTGAATCTTCGGGAGCCGGACGGCAGACTCTGTACCCATCCTCAATGTCGAATGGAGTTAAGGCTTCAGGTTTTTGAATTGCTTCTCAAGGTTCGCAATTTTCACTGCAGTCAGATCGAGGTCATTAGCATCAAGGGGATAACGCCTCTCATTAGGTTGCACCAAGGGTCTGAAAACTCAGGCTTGAGCTAACCCTTCTCGAGGATTTAGACCCTGCAAATCTTCAGTTGGCAGAATTGGGTCAAAGTTCGGCTGGGGTCCCAAAGCTGGATGTGAGGCAGATGCCCCAGATGGGCGTTGCGTTTCAATACTGGTCTCAGCCTGCATAGCAGTTCCCTGATTTGGCGCTGCTATCATGGCCACAAATTCTTCCGAACCTTGTGCCATCACGGGTCTACTGATGATGTGGATCAGATCGCCGGATCGATGAACCAATGAGCCTGCTCGCCCTTTCTTTGCCTTGCCTCGAAGAACACTTGCCCTTGAATTGAATCTCGACTCAACAAAGTCTATCGACTAGTCCAATGTACCCGGGATTTCAGAGCCTTCGGGTTATGGTTCCGGACTACCTAGCAAAAGGAAAACATGCAAAGATCTCAAATTTAACTTCACCAAACAGACGAGCGTAGTAGGATGATGCCCTCTACTAAATTCCGCCCCAAAATTTCGTCAGAACTGCTACCTCGTGTAAACTGATTCTCAAAATACTGAACTGGTGCCCGCAGGCCTGATGCCCAAACTTGCAAACTGATACATGCATTCTTGTAGAGACGCACTCTAAAGCACATAATAAGCAAGTGAGAGCCAAAACACCCCTATGTTGGGGTAGGGTTTCCCTGTCCTATTTTGTCAGGAGCTAGGGTTTCACTACGCACACAGCGGTTTCAAACAACCTATCGGGTAAGCAACCTGTCCTAGTTTGGAATCACTACAGGAAAAATGATGTACGGCAACGTTTCTTTTATGGCGTTTTTGGAAACGCCATCATAGATGGATGAAAGACAACGTTTTCAAAACGTTGTCTTAGAGCTCTCTTGAACGACGTCGTATTGGGTGTCTATATTAACACCGTCCAACTCCGTCTCTCACATTCTGTCTCACTTTCTCTCTGTCTTTTCGGTAGCTTGGTATCTCTCCCTCTCTCTTTCTCTCTCTCTTCCAAAGCCCTTGACTGATTCATCGAACCAGATCACATACACACTCTCTCTCTCTCTCGCGCGATTGCAGATTTTGCATTGTATATTCGTCGAACTCGATCTCTGTTGCTCTTCATCGATCTGTCGCTGGAGAGCTTTGATCAGTCTCTTCATCGAACTTGAACTCAAACCAGATCGATCTCTGTTGCTTCTATCTCAGGTACAATTTTCATTCTCTTAATCGGTGTTCGAGTTTGAACCAGTTCGATCTCTGTTGGTCTACTTTCTCATTGTCAAATCTGCTGATTTACTCTCTAATTTTTCATTTTCAGATTAGATCAGATCAGATCAGATCGTTGAACCAGATCGATCAAATCTGGTTTGTAAGTATTCATCTCTAAGAGCTACTTCATTCTTGTCCTGACTCTTGAATTGTTGACACATAATACAGCATGCATTATAATTGAGGTCCTTTTTATTCTTACCAATGAGTGGACAAATCAGTTTTTAGATAAATGCATTGAGTAATGTTATTCTAATATTAATGAATCTCTGTCCTCAAATTTTCTGCTTTAGATTCATGCTTGTTTTAGGAAAACAAAGGTGTATGTATACAAATAAATGAACTATGTTTGGTTTGAAGAAATAAATAAAATTGCAAATTTTAGTGGAGTGGACTTCGGTGGAGTTACAAATTATTTTTCTTTGTGAATGTTGCTGATTTTGCAAATGAATTTTTGAAGCATAATATGCTTCAAGTGGATTGCTAATATGTTTTCTTTTGTCTATCGCAGTGTATATTTATATATACACATCTGTTTTTTTCTTTTTTGTTTTTGAATGTGAAAATTTATAACATCTGTATCTGTTGGAAGTTGAGGCAGAGCTGCATGTCTAGTTTTGCAAGTTTCTTTATTTATTACTCTGCTGGGGAAGATTTGCAGGACCTCCTTTTTGTTGATTATTACCAGTTTCATGAGAAATGTATGACTTCTTGGTAATGAAATTTTATTACTAGGTTGTCTTTTATTATGCTGTTAAGGGGAACATTCGACTCCTTGTTTTTAAGGTGTAATTTAGAAAGGAGATGGCTTGCATTGTTTCATATCCTGATAATAGAACTTCTCAAAAACCCTTATTAAAGATGCAAAAAGTATATAGTGGTCTTTGTTATAAAATTCAAACTTAACCAAAATGAAATGGATCCTTGTTATCTAAGGTAAATTGTGTCCACTTGTTTGCACTATGAACAACAACATATAACCAAGTCAAGTTTTCCCTTATTATAAATCACTTTGGCCATATATATATATATATATATTTCATAGTTTTTGAAGAAGCAATATAATTTGGGTGAATAGTATGAGGTAGGTTATTATTCGACTTTTATTTGCCTCTTGTGACAAAACTTGTCCTGCTTGTTGCCCAATAATATCTAATTTTCAGTTGATTTATTTTTAGGTTATTTATGAAGCATTAGGTGGACATAGGGTTAGTTGGAAAAAGGCTCTCCAGTTGCTGAATGAGCAATTTTCAAATGGAAGCAAAGGTCGCAAAGAGGATAACTGGCCTTGTGTTCTACTCATTGATGAACTTGATCTTCTTGTAACCAGAAATCAGTCGGTAAATCATGCATTTTATGGAGAAAATTTACCTTCAGTCATTGGATCGAAAATACCATTTTACGTTTACAAAATTGTATTTAGGATTTCTGTCTTTACAGGTTCTATACAACATTCTTGATTGGCCTACTAAGCTGCATTCCAAATTGGTTGTGATAGGTACAAATTTGTTTTTATCAAGTCTTCTTCCCAGCCGAACTAATTTCTTATTAGATTAATATTAATTTTCTTTCCTATAAATGTTGTTTCAGGAATAGCAAATACTATGGATCTTCCAGAGAAGTTGCTTCCTCGTATTTCGCCGTATGGGTATACAAAGGCTTTGTTTTGGCCCCTACAACTATCGCCAGCTTCAAGAAATCATTTCAACACGCCTAAAAGGAATTGATGCATTCAAAAACAAGCCATAGAATTTGCTACAAGAAAGGTTTGAGCTCTGTTTCACTTGTTTCTTCATTAAGCTTTATTGAAGTTGTTTACTCCTTATCTGTTAGAATGTATAGACAAATGGACACTCGCTCTCGGACATGATTCTAGAAGTTCTCATCAATGTCCTCTCAGATGATGGGCGTTTTCATTGAACTCAGTAGCAAAGCTTTCAGAGATGCACAAAGATGCACTAGAGATATGTAGGCATGCATAGAACTCACGATTATCGATAAGAAATCGGCATCACTTCGAGTGCCGATTACGGAGGTAGGCAAATTCGTTGACTATACATACTTGAATTCAATTTAAATGCATTATCATGATTTGTTGCCTAAAACCTCATGTGGACATTTAACATCACAAGAAAATAAGCATCTAGGCTGTTAAAAAAGTGAAAGATCTTTGTCTTATCCCAAAAGTGAGATCACATACTATTCTTTAATCGAGCAAGTGAGATCACATTATCACCAACTTGATATTACCTTGGGGCTTGGAGCACATTCATCCTATCCGAAAACTGCGAAACAAAAGCCCCATATAATAGTCAATAGTGATGCTTTGGTAATTATTCATGTTGTCCCTGCTGGATATGTTTATATTTGGTGACAGTTCCTTTATTTTTAGCATCCAAACTAACGCATTTGCATCATCAAGAAGTATCATGTGTTTGTTCCTAATAGTGACAATTGTGCCCTTAATGTATATAGACTTTGCTGGTTTCCAGGGAAAGCCCTTGTTGGTATGGCAGACGTGGAAGCAGCCATACTGGAGATGTTCCAGGCTCCTCATATTCAAGTGAGTTTCATTTTAACCAAATGAAGTGTTAACTGTAAATTCTCTTCATTTTTCTTTTTTTTTTTTTGGGGCTAGAGGATCACATAATTTGTTAAGCAATTGTTAATACAATTGCAACTTGCGAATATTATTTCCTTGGCCTAGAAACACAATTGCCATGACCATACCACTACTAGCCCTAGCATAGTACTGAGAACTTCCTTATTCTTTTATGTTGTGTTTGGTTAGGGGATTTGGGGAGGGATTTGGAAAGGGGAATGGAAAAGGTAGGTGAAATGTGAATAAAACATGTGTATATTTCACCTAGTTTCACACACCTTTTTCCTTTCCCTTTTCCAAATCCCTCCCCAAATCCCCCAACCAAACACAGCATTAAGATTTCTTAATCATATTGAGTAATTATGCTTAAGCTTTGATAATATGATTTCTCATTTAAAAGAGACTAAAAACTGTTACTTGAGTCCAACAACATTACTCATAGTCTTCACTAAGTTTTTTCATTTCTTCTTTTCTATGTGTAAAAACTGCTACTACTATTTAACATGGTTGAGGTTGAGCTAATCCATTATAGAAACCTGTCATCACCGCAGATCAGGGTTAATCATAGCCTCTCCTTTTGCCTTCGCTGTGGCAGCACCCCCAAGATAACAAGAAACAAAGTTAATTGACAAGGGATGTCAGTGTGATTTCAAAGAGTAAAGGGGGTGTTAATGTAATTTACCCAAAAATCCATTGTGATAAGCCCAAAATGCCTTAGGTGAGCACAGAAGGCTTGGAGTACATTTATTTAGATGGCAACATAATGATGTGCAACCTAAAGGAATGTGCATGTTCAAAAGAAAAAACAAACCCAAGGAATGTGCAATTGTGCACGGAACCCTGTGAAACGTTGATCAAAAGGTTCTTGCACCTAATGATTGGCTGGAACATTATAATGTAGGAACCTGTGAACATGAATTCAGTACATTCATATTGAAACTGTTTAGATTTGGTACCAATACTGAATACATATTTCTTAGTGAAATTCAGAATAGGTTAAGGAGGATATTGAGTTATTATAACAATTCTTGCAAGCTTTGAGAATGATGTGTAGGTATAGTTGCTCTGGTTGCATTACAGCATGTGTGAAATATGTCAATAAATTATCTACTAATTCGTCAAAATTGGGCAATTCATCTCACAGACACTAGTGATGCATCCGGTTTGAGACCTTCCTAAACAGAGTTAACCGACAAGGGATGCATTTGGTTTTATTGATATAGCTTGAATTGCCACTAATTTACAATTTGGTAGCTTTCACTCATGCCACAAACCCTAGAATGTTTATCGGCAACATTGAATCTCTATTGCAGATCGCTTAATGTTCTTACCAGACTTTGTGCACGAGATTCTATTGAGTGCTCTGCACGTAGTAATTTTTTCCCTGTTTGTGTAATGTTTAAAGTTACAACCATTCACTTAGCTTATATTATGACGCTTTCGAGATTTTGTGTTGTATATTTGCATTGGTTCTCTGAGGTGAATTAATAGAATTAACTATGCAGAGGTCATTCATTTGTTCTTTTCAATTCTCTATGTGGAGAAACCATTTTTAATAGAATTTTGTCATCTTGTTAGATACATCGGTTCTGTGATTTAGAATCATTAAACTCAAGTAATCTTTATTATGAATTCGCTTGAGTCTCATGCTTTTATGCATTATTCTTTGGTTGGAATGCATTTGTATTTTTCATACGGACTTTAGCATTTCGCTTTCTTTCTATTCTTTGTCAATGTTTCCTGTTTGCTGGTTTGTATGCTGCTATCTGATCTTGTGCATAATGGAGATCAGGGCTAGAGGTTTTGGTTAATGTACTCATGTGACTTGACTAAAATCTGGAGTAAACTCCTTGCATTGACATGCTAATTTTCCTTGGCCCATTTTCTTTCTTATACGATGATTGTTGCCTATTTTTAATCATTTTGTGGGAGTGTTTGACTCTTTGGTGTGTTGTCTATTCTCACTTCACATATATATATATATATACCTTATAACTAAAATGAATGTTAAGGGGACTGATTTTTATTTTTATTTGAAAAAAATTGAAATTTTGTGCATCAGGTGTGACATCTATTTTTCTTGCTCAAGTGACATCTATTTCATCAATCAGATCAGGTGCTGTCTTTATATCTATCTTAGAGATTTGCTTCTTAAATAGCTCCACTCTCTGTTTGTAGTTTTAATTAACTTTTGTTGATAATGACTGTTTATGTTAATTAATACTTGAGTTGGTTAGGAAGTTTGGGTGAACAGAGAAAGTGATACAGAATAGGATTACAGTTGTTTCTTGCTAAATCTTTAACAGGATTATAGTTGCTTAGTTCTAGATCGGCAGAATTTTGCTACTGTGGGTTCTGAGTGTACATATAGAAATGAAATATGAATGAATTTTAACGATGGAAGCTGCAATTGGTTTTCAATGAAGTGACCATTTCTATTATTTCAAATTTTGGATAATTGAGTGAATAATCTTTCTCAAGGAAATGTCTCTTGCCTATTTTGATTCAAACTACAGTGAAAATAGTAAGAAATGAAATAAGGATACTAATGCAAAGAAAGTCATTACTTGAAGCTGTGAGTAGTTGGTTTCTAATTAAATAATTTTCCTGTTCTTTTTTATTTTCTCTGTCCTAGCCATTGAAACAGAATTAGGTGTTCGCTATGTTATTTTTATCCTTACTACATGAATGACCTTCTTTTAGAATAATCTGATAATAAGTCAAATAGTGTGGGTTTTCCCCCTTTTACTAATAGAAAAAATCTCAATTATTATAAAAAAACAAACATGAAATACTAGAACTTTTACATCCAATTTTTTGTACTTACTCTTTAATCTGTGTCTTTCAGATAACATCCTTGAAATGTACCAAAAAACTGGGGTATGAAATGTTGCAAAGAAATGTAAAGGTTCAGCACTCAGAGAATTTGGAAACCAGCATGACTTGGTTGCAGAAATTGTAGAACTCCAGTATCAATGCCCTGTTCGAGATGAGATCTTTGGGAAATTTTTCTTGAGTGAAAGCGAACTCTATTTTTTTGAGTAGCTATACTGTTGTTGTATGTATGAAATTGGTGGTTTTTGTGTAAAACATGTCTCGAAAGTGATAAGAATGGAATTTTTTTCTTCTTCTAAATCAATGAAATATTTTGATGTTGATGGAAAGTATCTTTTATTTTCATTATTATTTTTACTTTTTCCGAGATACTTGTTAGGAAGATACTTTGATCATGTTTATGATACTTTGATCATGTTTATGTTTTGGATAATTCCCTCCCCCACCCCACCAAAAAAAAAAAAAAAAAAGGGAAAAAGTGGCGTTTTTTAAAAAACGCCACAAAATGACGTCATTATACGGCCTAGCATGAATTTAAAAAATAAAAAAGTGGCGTTTTTCAAAAAACGCCACTAAATGACGTCATTGTGACGTCACACGTTAATTTGGAACGGAGGGTTAGACGGTCGTCAAAGATTTTACGGCGTTTTAAGAAACGCCGTCTAATATTTTTAACAACGTTTTTTAAACGTCGGGTAGCTATTGCGGCGGCCCTATCAGCGGCGAAACTTTTACACGCCATTATAAGATATTACGGCGTTTTTCAGTCTTTTCGCGGCGTTTTTAAAACGCCGCTGAAAAACAAATTTCCTGTAGTGAATGGTCACTATGGATCCGAATATGCACTAGGTTGAATGGTCGAAAAGGGTGCCCCAGTAAAACCGGGGTTTGTGTTCCCATACTGGCAGAGCCCACAACCGGTCAGCCTTATGGTCATGCCTTGACAAGACAAGCCTCCGGCAAACCGTTCAGGAATAGCAGATGGCAAACACGGTGTCCTAGGCGCACCAATGCAAATGCAATGCAAAGAAACACATAAGTGTAGTCAAAACAAGATATCATGAGTTCGAGTCAAGTTCTCTAAATCCTCAAATAGAAGCGTAGATGTCCCCGAACGCCGGAAGGTTAAGTCCTGCCTGCTCATATTGGGGTCACTACAGTTCAAGGACTCAAATGTCACGGTTCTTAATCTTGAACCAAAGAGTCCAAATCCGCAAATCGATTTTGAAAATAGATTTTTGAAAAGAAGTGCCAAACATGGATCGCTTTGCGATCTGAGTCGCCACCTAAATGTTTTTTAATGGGAAATTTAGGAAACCCCGACTCGGTGCCAAAGGCCACGTGTCCGCTATCACCAAAGTTGCCTCGGCTCGGGAACTTGCACGATTGGTGAAGGTCACCTCGTGAGCACTTTCGCCGGCCAAAGACCGCCTCTACTAACCATGATATCTATTTTTGAAAACATTGTGTGTTCTTATTCGGTTATTAGCCTAGGTTACTATGTGATGACAAAGATACAAGTATAGACTGAGTCGTCTGAATTGGAACAAAACACTTCATGTTTGTTTGTGAAAATGGTTTGCTACTCGCAAGTAGGCTTAAGATGCGGATTTTGCCACCCTCGGGTGGGCTTAGAAAACATGATTTCGCCACTGTCTAGTGGGCTTCAAACAAACATTTGATGAATTGTTCCAATCCAAATAACCCAACCTCCATCCACAGGCATTCAAGCAGTTTATATCACATAAGCACTTAGCCTCATGGTAAGCATGCTATCATGGCAGTCACTCACATGCATGCAAGGATGCTAAAGCATAAAACTCACCGAGTACTCCAAGCCAAAATAGAAACCGATTAGAAATCCATGCATGATCTTAAATATACAGAAATGTCTAATGTAACACATGCAAAAATGCAACTATAGAAGGCTCGGCTATTCTAAACATGGCATATGGAATGCTACAGCTAACATGTATTCAACTTGGAATTGAAATACAAATGCAGTTAGTATGATGCGCCGAGCCTGGTGTATGCAAGACAGATGAATGGATGCAAACATGTTATCATACTGTATGCTAATTAAAACATGCCCTAATCTAACCATCATAAGCAGGTAAATAAAAGGGAGGAAAGACGTGGGGTTGGAAGACATACATCACACTCACCCACACTTATTACAATTATGCCCTCGCGCAGAGGGTTCGAATAAATATACAGTCCCGAATAAAAGAATAGTACAGTCCAAATAATACAGTCTAAATAATGTACAAATTCCTAATTAATTAACAAATTAACTAAGAAAGCTATAAAACTGGCATGCAAGCCAGGGACTGCCTTGATTTCGCTCCGGGTGATGAATGATGCATGTTCGGGTTGCCTTTGTGCGGAAATCCATGACGATGCCCCAATTAGCCTCTCTTTGCACCTGTTTTTGAAATGCGTGCCAAGCTCCGAAAAGTTACTGATTCTTCATTTTGCTGCAACAGAGAGCAGGAAAGGGGGCATGGCAATGCATTTTCACAAGTGTATGCATGTCTCGATCCTCGTGCCACCAATCACGCATATCGATGCATGATGGCCGAGGAGTCGAATTGCACAACTCAATATGAAATGAATGCATATGAAAATACAACAAAACCTAATTCCATCATGGATAATCCGAAGTGTCGGTGACTAGGGAATTGAGACACGTTCCGTCACTCGGAGTACGGAACGCATTCGCTTCTCGTGCTCAAAGCTAATTCCTATCCCGAACACGATGCAATATGCATGATATGCATGAAATGCAACTAAGATACAACCTAACATGCGAAAGGCTATGAAATGGCATGCACGATGCACGAGGTAACATGGCATACACAATGCGATAACATACATCCTAGCATACACAATGCTATGGAATGAAATGACATACACAATGCATAATGGACTTACACAAACATGAGTGGACCTCAGCCACACTCACATAAGAGGCCATAAGATGAAAATGAGACAACTCGAAGTGCGTGCACGCGTGCACGCAAACCGAGGACCAAACCTACGGCACGAAATGCCACTCTAACAAGACATGGCAAAACACAAAAAATGGCATAATATCATGCAAAAATCAGAGGTAAAATGAGATGCAAAACAGCCCCGAAACCCGGTAAAATGAAACCCGATGCATGAAATGAATCCCGAAACACGGGTTGTGGCGCATGAAATGGCCTATAGCTATGCAATGCATGCATAATTTGTACATGAAGTGTAAAGACAGAAGCAAGGCAGACCCAAAAAAAGCATGTTTCCAGTTCTAAGCAAGGTCAAACAGTGAGTACAAATAGGCCTAAGATAGCATGCAAAATTGGCCAAGAAGAGAGAGGTAATGAAACAAGTGGCAGCTGCTGACTTCAAACACAAGAGGTCCCTTCAACAATGTTGAAGAGGGGCCCAAAATATGGCATTTTAGAGTTTATGATCAGAGCCAAAACAGTGTACAAGCATGCTCAAAATATGATACAAAATAAGGCCAAAAAGAGGCTCAAACACAAAGTATACAAAGGGTGCCTCAAACAGCCAAAGAACCTTAATAAAAAATGAATAGGGGGTCAAAATAAACCTCTTTTCAGTTTGGACCAAGGTCCAAAAACAGAAGCTCAATAAGCTAATAAATCATGCAAAAATGGGGACCAAAGAGGGGTACAATGGCAAGTGATACATGGAGATCCCAAAAAGTGGTGAGCCCTTCTTCAATGTTGAATAAGGGCTCAAAATAATCCTATATTCAGTTTACATCATACTCCAAAACAGATTACACATAGGCCAAAAATACTATGCAAAATTATGACATAAAGAAGGGTAATGAAGCAAGTGCAAGATGGGGGTCCCAAAAAGGGTAAGACCCTTAATGAAACAGAAAAATGAGCTCAAAAAAATGACATTTCCAGTTATGTCCGGAGCTCAAAATAGTAAGCAAAGAGGGTTAAGAAATGGTACAAAAATGAGCTAGAAAAAGGGGAAATGGTGCTTACCCTTGAAGACCAAGCCTTGGCTGCCTCTTGGACTGAAAAATGGTGCCTCCTAGCCTCTGAGAAGAGTTCCAAGCTGGTGGAAATGGAAGTGGTAGTGTAGTGCTAGGTGGTGATGAAGAAATGGGTGTAAGAGCTTAAGGGTTTTGAGGCTTAGAGTAGAGAGAGAGGGAGAATTGATGCAAGGCTCTCAAAACAAATTTTGTAACCCTAAAATCTGAAGGGGTGGGGCTGTATATATAAGCAAAAGGGGTGGAAAAGAGGGGGAAAAAAAAGGGGGGAAAACAAACCAAGTTTCCCCCCAAAATGGTCAAACCCTCGGACAAGGGTGTAGTGGAAAACAAAATTCACATCTAGGACACACTTGGGGAGGGGGGCATGGCCGGCTAGTTTAAAAGGGCAAAAAAGTCATTTCACTAAATAGGTGGCCGGCCAGCCAGATTTTCTGGCCGGCCAGCTACTTTCAGGACAAAAAAAAGGCTGCCGGGAAGAAAAGTGGCCGGTGGGTGATTGGGAAGTCCAATGGTGACCATTCAAGTTTCCAAATTGAAGCCCTGGAAGTTATCTTTCTAATGGCGCAAACCTTGTATTAAAATTCTTCCTGTGGAAAAAGTTATGCCAGTTTCCGTAAAGCCGCGCAGATTTCGGTCCAACCGAAGTGATGCTCTACTTCAATCAACCATATCTCCCCCGTCCGGAATTGAATTTAGGAGATTCTTGAGTGAAAAATGAAGCCTTGGGAGTAAGATTTCCAACGGTTGTGGCCTCATAGTTTGATTCCAAGTATCCAAATGAATAGGTCCGATTCGGCGAGAGCTGCTCGACTTTCTTTTAACGGTTCATGCCCATTTTCTCCCCCGACTGGATTTCTTCCCTCTTCTCTTCTTTTCTTCAACTTCAAACCCCTAAGTAAGGTGTTTTGAAAGATTTTTCAAAGATTTCATCTCTCTTTCATTCATTTCCACTTTGTCCTTGTTCGGTTTACCGAAAAGCACAACATTTGACAAAATACGAGCCTCGGAACATCGTAAAAACTTTATTTTGAAAATGTTTTGAAAGAGAGGGTTTTAAGATCTAAAATCTTTTGATCAAGATTGTTTTGGTCCAAAAGGGGTATGAAGTTGAGGTTTGACTCTCTTTTTGCCAAAGAAATTGAACCTTTGCCCTGCACATCTTTCTCCACCATGTAAATCATCAGTCGCGTTGAAGTCTTATGGACGGTCAAAAATGGGCTGTCTACACTTGGAAATTGATTTATCTTTTTGAGAAAACAATAGAAAATCTTGCAATGTTTTAGGATAAATACGTTTGGGAAGTCCGTATAGGGGGTGTAGATGGTATAGTTTAAGTTGGCCTAAATGTCTAAGGTGAAAGACTAAAAACACACGTGGATGAGATACCATGTGTAGCACTCTGTACTTCATGCTATAATGGAATTATATTTGGCTCTTTGATTATCTTGATTCAGAACCTTCTTAGTCAATATTTGAGCCTTGGTTGAGGTATTACCATAGTGGCTCGGCAAGATTGAATCAAAAACTCCAAATTCGAATAGTTGTTATTGAGTAGTTTTCACTCTTTCATCATTTTCTCTCTCCACACTTTGAATCATGATGTAAGGCTAGAACCATTGGAAAGCTTACTTTTGAGGCTTCAATTTGGACACAAGAACAACGGAGTCCAAATGAAGGAGTTATGCATGTTTGAAATTTGTGAATATGCCATGGTTTTCAATATTCAAATCTAGATTTTCAATACGCGATGGTTTCTTTCTCTTTTCAAAATCAACTCTTTTATTTTCCAAAAACAAATGTCCACATTTCAATAGAACCACATCCAAGGATTCCTAAGCCATAATCCAAATTAACTTAACATGATTGTCCAAATGAATTCCCAATACCACAATTTATTCATCCTTTATACTAACAACACAATAATCACAACTCAAACTATCAAAACACAATCTTTAATCAACGTTACCCCTTTTTAGTTCGTTAGGTCAAATTATCAAAATTAGGGCTTTCTCTTCCTCTTAACATAAACACAATAGACCACTCCCCAACTAATCAAACAACAACCAATTTAATCAATTTGAAACCCGAAGATCAAACCCTAGCTCCCCTTTCATGATTTTCAAAAGATCCACAATAGATGTGATTTTTATGCAATAAAATCTACTACATGTCTATTTATAGACAAGGTATTCAAAAGGAGGAAAAGAATCCCTACCTCAAACAATGAAGAGAAGAAAGTCCGAAAATCCAATTTCAACAAAAACACGATCCGCTCAGAATAAATGGAAGCCCTCGTCGAGCTCTACGTTTTGGTATATGGAACTAAGGGTCAAATATATGAAAAAGTAGATAAAAACCATGTAAAAAGAGCTTGAAGGCTCAACAATGGCAAAAGGGGAGGGAAGAGAGAAAGAAAAGTAATCCAGATGTAACCAAAAATGATTTTTATAGTTGCTGAATTCGGACAGATCGCTTGAGCGCAAGAAATGTTGCTCCAGCGACTAGACATAACAAGGTGTGACCGCTTGAGCGTAGGAATCACCGCTCGAGCGAAGACTGCACCCTTTTAGTAGTTTTACAGACAAGAGACCATCGCTCAAGCGTAAGAAGCTTCGCTTGAGCAAAGAATACACACTCCCAGTATTTTTGCAGACCTGCAAAAGTACTGGAGGTTCACAATGACCACTCGAGCGTAAGTAGTGTCGCTTGAGCGAAGGAACAAAATTCTGGGTGTCAATAAATATAAAAATGAGCAACCGACTCGCTCCAAATGCAACCAACACACCCCAAAAACCAAATTCAATGAGGAATATGGGGAAACAAGACATGAATAACTAAACAGGACAATGAAACTCGGATCTAAAACATCAACGGGTCGGATCTAAACTAGAGTCGCTATAACCTTCCCCCTTTAAGGAATTTCGTCTCTGAAATTAAAGGTAAGGCTGAACAAAGGCAACTCAAATACAACTGGAAGCACAACCACCCATTAAGGATTGGATCTATACTTGGGATAGATTCCCGGATTCCAACTCACACTCCACGAGCTCGAAGACACCCGAACAACAAAACTCAAGGAGCAAAACATGATGCCTCATCGACCCACACCAATCATTGGGCTTGTAAGACAAGACAGAAAGAACCACCACACGTGTAATCAACCAAACGGCAACCACCACAATAAGAACTACAAGAAATTACACTTTCTGCGACCAACGTTTTTGGTAGCGAAAAGTTCCATATTTGGTCACTAAAATCTTTTTGTGACCAAAAATGTGTTGCTCATGAGTTGGTCACTAAAGCCTTGTCACAGATAGTTTTCTGCGACCAAAGTTATAGTTGGTCGCTAAAAGGGACCATTGGTGACCAAATAATTGGTCGCGGAAAGTCCAATCCATATTAGCCAAAAGGTAACTTTTAGTGACCAAAGTTATAGTTGGTCGCCAAAAGTCAGAGCCTTCACCTAAAGAAAAATATTCTTTTGCGCTGCCTGAGAGTTAAACTCTTGACCAAGGAGTCACTCTCCATGCTCCCAATCCACTCTGCCAATAATATGCTTGTTGTTCACATATGGCAGAGAAAATATATAACCCATAAAAATTGGGTTATATATTATTTCATAAAACCTTCAATGCCTAAACAAAAAATAGAATGTAATTACAGTAGTACCCATTTTTTTTTAAATTTATCCCGCCATAACTTTCCGCGACCAATTTATTTTTTGGTTGCCAAAAGGTGATCTTCTGCGACCAAAATTTGTAGTTGGTCACCAATAGTTAAGTCATTCACGACCAACTTATTTTTTGGTCGCCAAACGGTGATCTTTCGCAACCAAAATTTGTAGTTGGTCACCAATAGTTGATTATTCACGACCAACTTATTTTTTGGTCGCCAAAAGACGACCTTCTGCGACCAAATTTGTATTTGGTCGCCAAAAATTAGCTATTAGCCACCAAAAAATTGTGGGTCGCAAAAACATACCCATCATCGACCAAAAACATTTTAGTCACAGAAAATGGACTATTTGCGACCAACTGAAAATAGGTGGTCACCAAAAGTGTTTTTTCTTGTAGTGAAGACTACACACACCAGAGTGCTCGGAACTTAGAACATTGAAGAGATTTCCACAACCAAAGTCTCAGTGAACTCACATAGGATAAGAGAACTCCCAATATGATAAGGTTAGAGACAACACGCTGGTATGCAAACCTCACTAGCTCCACAACATTCCTCAAACCATCACCCAGACCAAATTGCAATTCAAGTTAAGTCACTTACCCAACACCCATCATTCTAAGTAAACCAAATGATAAGAGAACTTGTTAAAAAAAAAAAAAAAAATCTTTTCCGTTTTCTCGATTCGTTAAAAAATCATCATCTTGAATGAAAAACATTTCTCATAAGTGCCAAATCTCACACCAATCAAAGTTAAAACACATTTTCTGCTTTTCAAGCAAAACTCAAAGTTTTATAAACATTCCCGAAAACAATGATGTAAATCGAAATACATAATCATCCACAAGTTAGTTACACCGGACTATATAGTGAAATCCCTCATTATAATTTAGATTAGCTCCACAACATTTCCATTAAACAAGGCCATCTGAGTCTATAACTTTAAGAAAAATTCATTTTCCAAATCAAGCTTAACAACTGTCATCTCATAACGTTCATTACTCTTACCGTGGTGCCACAACAAGCATATATGCCATATTTACATAACAATCTTTAATAAAATAACAACCGCGTTATCAATGCAACAAAATACAAGAAAGTTCATCATTTTGAAATTCCATTTCATTACAAACATCATCATAGGTTACCACCTACATGAGGCGTAATGCACACATAAAACAATGATCATACACACTACTCTATCCCGAGGAGTTTCACCATTCAAGCAAGTTCCACACAAGCTTCTTCACCTGCAACCACGAGACTACACTCGTTCCAAACCATTCTAAGGCACTTACAAGGTTACAACCCTCTTCACCAAATTCCAAACTAGATCCACTAAAACTGGACACTAGGTACCAAACACCAACACGCCACCCAACAACACTACTCCCAATGGAGTTTCGCACACAAATCCCCAATAACCCTTGAGTCACCATGGATTTTTCATAACTTGACCATACCACTATTGTTTCCCAAAGAAGTCACCCCTCATATGCCTATATGGCAATTACCTTTCACATTTCGAACGTAAGACTGATGTGGTCAGTGACAATCACATAATTCTAGACACAAAAGAATCCTCGCCAATGCCATACTTACTACCCAAGAACACCACCATTCTTCCTTCTAAGGAATGCCTCCTACAGTTAACCATTAAATTCTCCTCTTACTCTCAAAACTCCATCCAATATCTAATAATACCTCGGCACACACATCACCTTTCTCACAATCGATAGGACCACCACGGACTCACTAACTAACAAAACCAAATTACCAAACAACGCACAAGTACCAATCTCACCAACCTGCGGTACAAATCTCATACTCCCCTAAACATTCTCACAGAACTTTGCCAATTCCACAAACTCTAAGGTCTCATATTCCCTTAAACTCAATACATCCAAAGGCTTATAACTCAACCCTTACGGTACCACCACACCAATCACAATAACCCACGAATTTCGTCCTCAATAATTAATTTCTAAACAAAACAAGGCTCACAGGCCATCACGTAATAATTTCATAAAACAGTAACACATATACAACACCGCTACAGATATCAATCCCATGAACAACTTCTCATTACACATGCAAAAGAGTCCAAAATCTATCATAAGCCTCCGACACATGAGGAATAATGAACAACAATAATATACAAGTACGACATAATACCATAATGCCTCAGCACCCAACAACACATCAGTCAACAACAAAAGCTTAGATATAAAACCATTGGTCTCTAATACAAAAGCACCCCCTCAAGGATAATACTACTGTGATGACTAAAACGTCGACGCTCGCGAAGCTCTTGAAGCCGGGCCTACACGGGTTTGGTATCTGTACCATTGCAGACTAGACTGAAGAGACTAAGTTTGACTAGATTTTGAAACACCTAAAGAATTCACACGCAAAGGGAAGAAACGTCTAACATGGCCCAACTGACCATAATCAAAACAAACAGTATATTCTTTACTCTGAGACTGGCTTGAAGCTTGAACCTCACTAGGCCTTCCAACTGGTGAGTCCGAAACCCCTGACAAAGACAAAGACTGAGCCTGCCATTGAGTATGTGCTTGCTTCCACCTCTTACTAAGCCTAGATCGCTTATGAACTGTAGGAATCACCGAAGTGGCTTTGTCCTTAACTCGACCAACACTCATAACCATGGCCTCCACATGGATCGCCGCCTCAACTAGAGCATAGTAATTCTTCCACAGAGATTCCACTACCTTCTCCCGGATATCATTACACAATTGTCTCTCAAACTCATAACAACGACGCTTCTCTGTTGCCACCAACTCTGGAGCAAACCTCGACAAACTAGTAAACTGCATCTCAAACTGTGCCAAAGGAGTAGCATCCTGGTATAACTCAACAAACTATTCCCTCAACCTTTCTCGAGCAGAATGAGGGAAGTACTTGGCCAAAAAGGCCTCAGTAAAAGCAACCCACGTGTTACCTAAGGTGTCTATAGCAAACTTCCACCAATACCCTGTGTCACCCATCAGTTGGAAACTCACCAAAGAAATCCTTAACTCCTCACCCTCTACCCTGAGCATATTAAGAGTCTTAGTAATCTGCTTCAACTAATCATCTGCCTCCAATGGTTTAGCTTTCCCCAAAAACTTCGGTGGATTGGAATGAAAAAACTCCTTAGTAAGCTTAAGGGCACACCCATTGTCACCCTCATTGTGAGCTAGAGCATCCTACATTGCACTCATAATCTCGAGTACAACTTCCTCATCGATAGTCGATGCTGCAACAATAGGTGCTAAAGGAACCGTTGTGCCCCTACCGACACTCCAATTCCTAACTTGTCCCCCATTCCCTTGTGTAGACATCCTATAAAATCAAAACAAGACAAACTTAGTGCATAACACTACAACCCTTTCTTGATTCACACACACTCACCACCTCTAGGCTACAAGGCACATAAACCCCCAAAACACACAGTTTCCATTACATATAAATAATTAAACACTTAGTCACATAATCGAATCAAGTCCATAAGGATAAATACTCATCCCAGAACTCTCAAGGAATTCTCATCAAAAACCATGTTGATCAAGCGTGTTTCCGATAAAACCTCAAACCAAGTTCACTGGCTACAAGCACTATCCAAGAAACTTAATCCCATGCTCACATAAATGCAACATATAAATCCTAACACTTATCCTATCTACATGCAACGTCCTCACCAAGTATAGCAAACCTGATGTGGTAAAAACAACTCCCCATAAGCCCAAATTATTCAAACCCGGTTCGCTCTGATACCAAGTTGTCATGCCCCACTTTTTATTACTCGGGTATCATTACCAAATCCTTTAATATAATACAATTTCAGAGATAACATATGGAACTTCAGTACATCAATAAAGACAATTAAGTACAAGTTCTCTCATTCGAATATATAACAAATGCAATATGAGAAATAACAACAGTAAATCACCCGTAGGCTGACAACAATACATAAAAGAGAAAGGGTTCAACCCTTTTTGCAACAATGGAATTCGGTTAACAATTAAATGGACCGGTGGCCAACAGATGATGAAGATCCTCGATCTTGACATACTTCTCAATATTCACTTGAAAAAGGATTAGCAACGTGGGATGAACATAAAGTCCAGTAGGGTGATCCTAAACAATAACAACATAGAGATAGCTATGATCATGAATGCTTCAAACCATACCATATACATAAGTGTCGGTTTATATATGAAGATATACTTACATAGATATTTTTCCTCAAAAAAAAAAAAAAAATGTTCAATTTGCTCAACAACACAACCATTTGTCTTTCTTTCTTCTTGTTACCTTTTCAAACTTTTTTTTTTTTTTTTTTTTTTGGTGATCAGCAAAGAAAACTTTATTGATGAAATGGAGCATGCAAAGTATGTGGAGATGATAGAGCTAACAGCAACACGGGGCTACAACTTGATTCCCACGCAATGGACATCAAGAGTGAAACCAAAATTGATGCTAGCAAACACTCCATCAGTTGGCAAAAAACCAACTAGAGGAAAAGGCCAAAAGCCAAAGATACACAAAACCAGACCACCTTTGCACAACTGAAATCTCAGAAAGTTAACCTGATCTGGTGGAGATTGTATACAATGTCATGAGCTGATTAATCCACCTTCAAATGCCATTTGGACCACAAAGCAATTTGCACTTTAATCTTTTTACATAAAACTTGAATATCAGGATGATCACCCTTAAACAAACATTCATTCCTCAATTTCCAGACAGACCAAAAGACAATAGAGGAGATAATCTGCCAGACTTTACAAGTCCTTGACTTGAACTTACCACCAAACCACCAATGCAGCAAGCCTGTAATTGAACTTGGAATAGCCCAGACATAACCCCACCAATTTACCATGTGAGACCAGCACTTCCAAACCAGAGGACAGTACATGAGCATATGATCAACAGACTCCTTCACATTTTGACAGAAAACACATAGGTTATTAGCACTCACATCAAGGACCCCAACCCTTTGTAAGAAGGTTGAGGTTTTGACCCTACCACGCCAAGCCAACTAGCAAAAAAAAATTACATTTTTGGAGGAGCTAAGTTCACCCACACCCCTGGTGGTACTGCCATACCTGGCCCTTTAGTTGCATCCCACCACTTCCTCACAGAAGAGATGGTGAACTGCCCTGAACTCTCTGCTACCCAAAAGTAAGAGTCCTTAAGACCAACTCTGAGGATTGGGGATAACTCCAACATTCTAATCAGCCTCTACAACTCCTCATCTTCCCAAGCTAATAGATGCCTTCTAAATTGGAGCTACCACTCTCTTAAGGTACTTTTCTTCATACTGATTTGGTGCAGAGACTCCTCATTCTCTGTGGATAGGCTGAATAATCCAGGAAATTCAGTTTTTAGACCTCTATTACTTAACCAGGCATCATGCCGGAACCGAATTCTCCTCCCATTGCCAACAATGATTTTAACCTAGCCTCCAAAAAACTCATCCAGTTGTTGGTTAGTCTCAGTGATCTGTGTAATATCCTTCCAAACCATGGATGCTCCTACTAACTGATTCACTAAAGGAATCCAAGCCCCACCAATTCTGCCATACCTAGAACACACCACTAATTTCCATAGAGCCTTATCCTCACTGCAATACCTCCACCACCACTTTAGTAACAAACATGCATTAACCTCACCTAAGTTCCTCACACCCAAACCTCATTGACTCTTGCTATTAGTGACCTCCTTCCATTTGACCAGGTGCACTTTCCTGTTAATTTCATTCCCTCTCCACAGAAAATTGGACTAAAGCTTAGTTATAGTCTTAATAACCCCCTTTGGCATTTTAAAAATAGAAAGAAAATAGATTGGTAAATTGGACAAGGCTGATTTGATTAGTGTCAATCTTCTAGCAAAAGACAACAATTTTCTCTTCCAAGAAGAGAGCTTCTTTTGGACCTTACCCACAATTGGGAGCCATGTACTCTTCCTTCTGGGATTGGCCCCTAAAGGCAAGCCTAAAAAATTAAATGGTAACTTCTTTGATAGACAATTCAAAATCTTAGCAAAGTCCTTAGTTTGGTCTTCTTGATAGCCTACCCCACAAACAAAGCTTTTGTGATAATTGATCTTTAATCCAGACATCACCTCAAAGCACCTCAATACTTTCTTTATGTTCAGAACTTCCTCCTTAGCACCTTCATAAAACATGATGGTGTCATCTGCAAATTGGAGATGTGAAATTCCCAACTGATCAGAGCCAACAGTAGCACCTTTAATCAGACCCTTCTCTATGGCACTCTTCAATAATAAATTAAGACCTTCAGCTGCAATAATAAACAAAAAAGAAGATAAAGGTCCCCCTACCTTAACCCCTTCTGTGGTTGAAACTCCTTAGTAGGAGCACGATGACCAAAATAGACACCTTAGCTGTAGTAATACAAGACTCCATCCACCTTACCCATCTTGTCCAAAACCAAAATTATCCAACATTGATAGTAAAAATTCCCAATTTAATGAATCATAGGCTTTCTCAAAATCCAATTTCAAGATTATACCTTTCTTCTTAGCTCTGTGCCACCCATCTACAACTTCATTAGCTATCAACACACCATCTAGGATATGCCTACCACTGACAAATGCTGATTGAACTTCACTGATCACTGCTGGAAGCACTTGCTTCAATCTTCTGGATAATGCCTTGGCCAAGATCTTATAGATGGAACTAGCCAAGCTAATCGGCCTATAATCACCCAAACCTAAAGGATTATCCTGCTTGGGGATAAGCACATTGAAAGAGCAATTTACCCCACTTGATAGTTTCGCATTTGTATAGAACTCATGAGTGAATTGAATTATCTCACCTTTCATTACTAACCAACACTTTTGGATACAAGCAAGATTAAAACCATCTGGTCTTGGGGCTTTGTTCCCATCATAATCTTAAAGAGCTGACCAAATCTTATCTTCAGTGAACATTACTTCCATATTGACTGCTGCCTCTGAGCTAATACCAGTAAAAGGACCTGAAATCATAGGCCTAGCAACCTAATTCTCTGAGAACTGCTGCGTAAAATGACTAAGCACAGCTTGTTTAACCTGATCAGAATCCTTAAAGCTCACCCCCTCCACAAGGACTGAATCTAACATATTTTTTCTCTATCTCCTACTAGCTATGATATGGAAGAACCTAGTGTTTGTATCACTATTAAAAGCCCATAACATTGTTAACTTTTGATGCCACAATCTCTCCTTATTTTTACTTAGTCTCCACACCAAGCTTGTAGCTTCCCTTCTTCTTTTAAGTTCCACATCAGCTGGAGGCCTAGATTTTGTCATTAAATCCCACTCATGCATGTCCTCTTCTACTGACTTTAGGAGAGAATCAATATTACCAAACACCTCCTTATTCCACACCCTTAAATGAGTTCTTAAGACTTTTAATTTTCTCCATAGTTTATGCCCTGCCCATCCGGACACTTGTGTATTCTCCCAAATATGTTTAACTTCAGATATGAAGGTAGGGTGTGAAAGCCAAGGATTTAAGAACTTAAAAGGTTTAGGACCCTAATTCCTTTCATCCTCTTTCGACAACATCTCAGCGACAACCAGCTTTTGAAACCAACCCACAAAACCCAATTACGTTTTCTTCAATTACCGAACTTACACCAACTTCAATTTACAATTTCGATTAGAAGTATCCCAAACAAACATAACGACGAGACATATAAAATACTCCTCACATAACTATTTAAGATACTGACATCCTCCACAAAATAATCATCTCAATGCATGATATACATAAATGGAACCACAATGATAACGAAAAACCCAACAATGCTTTACCTGCCTTAAGCACGGTAAGCCAAGGATACACCTTTCCAATACTCATGCCAATTCACCAGTCACCAATGGAAAGATAATGATACCTCTACCAAGTTCTCCAGGCGCTTGCTGGAAGGTATTGGTGTAACAACCCCGACCCATGATTAACACTAATCCATGTTTAAGTATGCCAAATAAGTAATTAAGAAGAAATCTTGAGTCAATTATATGTGCATAGCATTATTTTGTGCTTATATATGTTTGACATAGGAAGATCTGTTTATATTTTAGTTTTGATTTGCGAATTAAAAGCCTTATTGGCATCCGACTCAGAAATTGACTTGATTTATGTGTTAATTAGGTTTTATAGGATTTTATGGTAAGTTTAATTAAAAGTCAATTTGGAACGATTAAATTAGAATAAATAATGCTAATTAATTTAGCTTAAGTTATTTACATGTATGCCATTGAGTGGGCTTTTACAAGACCATTTTACACTTTATACATGTTTTGACACCATCAATTTCCATCTTCTTGCACAAAACGTGAGAGGGAAAGAGAGCAGGGAGATTTGGTACAAGACTTAAGAATTTGAGCTCAAACCAAAAGAAGTGCTAGGAATTGTTGTCAATTGAAAAAGATTTGAGGATCTGAACTTCAACTATTGTAGATTCAAGCCTCTAGGTAAGGGACTAAACTCTTAATTGAGTAATTGAATTAGATTCTACAAGATCACTAGTGGATTAAGTGAATTCATGAGGGAATTGCATTAGAATCGAGAATAATTAGGCTATACCATGCATGTATGTTCATTTATTCACAAATTGAGCATGATTTCGAAGAATTCTTTCATGCATGTGTTCATCTCACTTATATTTTGGGAATTCATCATATTTTCTATCAAGTTGCCAAGTTTGATAATGTTTTGAAGAGGTTGGGTTTAAGAAAATTCATGCATGTTGTATTCTTAAAACATTCATAAAGTTTATGTTGGAATTTTGTACAATTGGCATACTTTTGGGCCTTGATTTCATGAAATGATCTTTAAACCATGATGTTTTGTGAGTTTCTAAATGTTTTCCAAAATTTTGGCCCAAGAGGATGAGTTTTGGGGTGTTGAATTCATGTTTTAAAGCTTGGAGCAAATCTGAAAAATCCAGAATTTTGTTTCCACGCTCGAGCGACTTTTCTTATTTTCATGCTTCCGCTCAAGCGACAAAGGGTTGGCTCGAGCGTAAATTGCAAGCTCTCATAAATTTTTGTGTGTAGAAGCACGCTCAAGCGACAAAACTTGCGCTCGAGCGAGTGTCAAGCGGAGATTTCATGCAACCAGAACTTTTTCACATTTTGCAGACCGCTCGAGCAAAGGAGTTTACGCTCGAGCGACCACTCACATTTGGCATGTCCGCTCGAGCGAAGAAAGCCACGCTCGAGCGAGACCCCTGTTTCAGCAAAAAATTGGCTAAGTGTTTCAAGTACATTTTTGCATCCTCATTTTATCTTAAGCATTCCTAGGCTATGATCAAGACTCCATAATGAGGTTAAAGGTTAGAAACACACTAAGAACAACGAAATAAGTTGTGTTCAATCCAAGCGTGTGTATTCAGCGTGTATATCTATCATGCTATGTAGGTCAAGCGCCTCAAGACAAGTGAACTGCCCACTTTCCCATCTAATTGGAGCTACCAATTTTCTGTGAGTAATAACTCTGTAAGGTTATGTTAACTTTAATTATTTTCTGATGATATGAAATGATCAGTTTTTTGAAAGGCTATGTTTTGTATGAATGAATGATTGTCCAATTTTATTTGAAACGTAATTGTGATATACTTAGCAAAGGCCCTCTCCCAGGGGACATAATACTGTGGCTTATGGTCATGAGGCCCTAGCCCGGGGGTTTATACCGTGGCCCAGGCCCTCGTCGGGGGGAAACAATACTGTGGCCAATGTATAAGATATGTTACTCGGTACTGGAGGTTCCTTCATGGAACTTAATAAGCTTGACCCAAGAGACATGTTTGTGCTAATGGATATACCACACATGATTTGAATATGGACAAGATTATGATTTAGTTCCGTTATCTAATTATGATTCTGTTTGCTATGAGATTTGAGTTATGTTATGGGCATTATTTATTAAAGTCTTTACTCTGTTATTATTCACTGGGCTGTAGCTCACTAGTTATATTATGTATGTAGGTAGGCAGGCATGTGACCAGGTCCAGAGTTGACGGCCTATGTTCCCTTTTTGTTAGCCAACCTTTGTGCCTACTGAGGAGGTTCCAAATGAAATCAAGATTTGTGGCCGTTTTTGTATAATCATGTTAGACTTTGTTTGTTGTTAAGTTTTGGACAAGATGTCTATTAATACACTACTAGAAGTGATATGTAAAAGTTATGTTTCTCAACATCACTCATATGTTTATAAAAGTTTTAAATGATGCGTATCATGTACGTCTTCACGGCTCAATGGACTATACATATATATATATTGTATATTTGCTTCCGTAGCCCCTAACTTTATGTTAATCAGTCAAGAGGCCTTTGGTAATCCAAGGATTACTGGCCGGTTACAATACTAAACCCATGGGGGCGGGTTTCGGGTCGTGACAACTGGCACCCCACATTTTCAATGCAGCCATTTCTTTAGGCGCTAGCTGGAAGATAATGGTACCCCTTATTCTCAGCGCGTACACATTTCCAACCATCATATAATTCAACAGACAAACATAATCCGAGTGTACTACATACACAAAAATCTTTTCAACCAATACAGATAATTCTGATTGTACTACATATACATAATCTATTCAATATCACAATGTCACCCTCTACCAATGACCAAAACCTCTAAGCATTAGTATTTAAGTATACGTAATATGATAATCCGATACTCCCATGACGTTAAGCCCAACAACAATAATAATAACAATATTTAAAAGTTTCATAACCCAAACTCATGTTCAAATCTGGATATTTTCAATACGCCATGGTTTCTTTCTCTTTTAAAAATCAACTCTTTTATTTTTTAAAAATAAATTTCCACATTTCAATAGAACCACGTCCAAGGATTCCTAAGCCATAATCCAAATTAAGTTAACATGATTGTACAAATAAATTCCCAATACCATAATGTATTCATCTTTTATACTAACAACACAATAATCACAACTCAAACTATCAAAACACAATCTATAATCAACTTTACCCCTATTTAGTTCGTTAGGTCAAATTATCAAAATTAGGGCTTTCTCTTCCTCTTAACATAAACACAATAAACCACTTCCCAACTAATCAAACAACAACCAATTTAATCAATTTGGAACCCGAAGATCAAACCCTAGATCCCGTTTCATGATTGCAAAAGATCCACAATAGATGTGATTTTTATGCAATAAAATCTACCATATGTCTATCTATAGACAAGGTATTGAAAAGGAGCAAAAGAATCCCTATATAAAACAATGAAGAGAAGAAAGCCTGAAAATCCAACTTCAACGAAAACACAATCTGTTCAGATTAAATGAAAGCCCTCGTGGAGCTCTACGTTTTGGTATATGGAACTAGGGGTCAAAGATATGTAAAAGTAAATAAAAAAACAAGTAGAAAGAGCTTGAAGGCTCAACAATGGCGGAATGAGAGGGAAGAAAGAAAGAAAAGTAATCCAAATGTAACCAAAAGTGATTTTTATAGTTGTTGAATTCGGATAGATCACTTGAGCGTAACAAGTGTGGCTCGAGCAACCAGACACAATAAGGTATGACCGCTTGAGTGCAGGAATCACCGCTAGAGTGAAGAATGCACCATTCTAGTAATTTTACAGACAAAAGACCATCGCTCGAGCGAAGAATACATACTCCCAGTATTTTTGCAGACCTGCAAAAGTACTGGAAGTTCATAAAGACCGCTTGTAGACACCCCATTTTTAACCGTCCTCAAGACTTAGTTGTGCTTGTAGGTACACCCAACGGCTGGTTCGATTGCTAGCCCAGCATTCGACTGTCGCGGCGGAACGTCACTGGTTCGGGTTTTTAGAACCTTGTATCCTTTTTGTCTCATTTTTGGACCCTAACTCCTCCGGGGTGGTGGTGGTGGTGCCTTGCCGGCCATGGTCCTTGGCCCCTCGCCGGCCATCTTGGTGAACACTGCCGACCATCATAGGTAATGCTGGCCATTGTTGATGGCCGGCACCCCCCTATTTCAGCTGGTTTCCGGGAAGGTCTTTTGTACCAGCTGGATTTCTCATATCTACCCTCCATACACGTGTATGGAGGGATGAAGCTCTTGCCAAGCTTGTTCAAGAAGCTTTAGCTTTGCATTCCTCTATATAAGCAAGGGGCTCCTTCATTTCAAAGGGTTCAGCCATTTTTGAAGAGGAAAACCGATCTCTCTCTCTATATTGCTTGTGTTTTGTGCTTTGGAGTTGGATTTCCTTACACTCTTGCACTACACCTCATAGCACAACACCTCCATCATCCATTCTAGCACCTTGGAGTCCATTTGAGGAGGTTGGAAGCTCAGAATCTTGGACCAAAATCCCGTGGTTTGCTGCTCTTCAAGGGTAAGCATCTATTTCCCTTAAACTTGCACTTTCTTTGTTCATTGGCTAGCCTTACTTGAAAGCATTTTTGGATTTTTCCATGAACTGAAGTTAGTCATATTTTGAGCTCCTTTTCATGTTTGATCAAGGACTCTTTGCTATTTGAGGACAGTAGCTACCACTTGTCTCTTTATCCCTCTTTTAGGCCTTTTTCTTGCATGATAGTTTGGCCTTAGTTGTGATTATTTTTGTGGCTTGATGTAAACTGTAAAGTGCCTTTTTTTGAGCCCCTCTTCAATGTTGTTGAAGGGCTCTTTTCCATTTGGGGCCAGCTGCTATCCCTTGCCTTTATCTCTCCTTTTAGGGCCATTTTTGCATGGTAGATTAGCCCTATTTGTGTTCACTTTTGAGCTTTGATATAAACTGGAAAAGGTATTTTTTTGACCTCCTATTTGAGTTTGTTTAAGGTTCCATTTTTGTTTGGAGTCATCTCCCTCTTTGCATGCTTTATTTCTCCATGTTTTGAGCTATACATGTGAGCATTTGCATTGGCCTCATTTTGGCCTATTAGCCACTGAAATCCATCAGATTTTCAGTGGCTTAGACACTGTTTTGAGAGCCCAAATTAGAGGGGGGTGCCCCCCTCTCTCCTTGTCTTCTTTGGTGCCCTTTTTGGCCTTCCAAAGAGACCCCATTTTGCATGCCTCTAGGCCTTGTTCCGGGCCATTTTCAGTAGGTTTTGGGACCCTCTTGAGCCATTTCCAGAGTTGGTTTGGCCTTGTTGAATGTCCATCTTACATGTGCTTAACAACCCCTTGCATGGCCCTCCAAAGAAGCCCCTCATTTTGGCATGCATTGGCTGCATTTCCATGATGATTTGGGCATATTTTGACATGTTTAGTTCACTAATTTTTTCTGGTTTAGTGAGATTCCATATGCTTCATGTACTTGCCATGTAAATCATGTTTACTAGTCAAAATCGCATGCTAATTTAAGCCATCTTGCTAGCACCTTTTGGCCTTGCTTTAAACTGGAAAAGTCCATGTTTTGGGACTGCCTTGACTCTGTCTTCATACTTCATGTTCAAATAATGCATGCTTTGTATAGCTGTAAGTCATTCCATGTGCCTAGTTTTGAATTTCGGGTCTCACCTCATGCATCGGGTGCCATGTTTTCATGATTCGGGGCTGTTTAGCATCATATTTCAGTGCTGAAATTTTCTTGTTTGCATACCATGTTCCATGCCTTACCATGCTTTGGTAGAGTGGCATTCGTGCCTTAGGTTCGGTCCTCGGTTTGCGTGCACGCGTGTACGCATTTCGAGTGTCTCATTTTCATCTAATGGCCACTTATGTGAGTGTGGCTGAGGTCCACTCGTGTTGGTATAAGTCCATTATGCATTGTGTATGCCATTTCATAGCATTGTGTATGCTAGGTTATATGTTAGCGCATCGTGTATGCCATGTTACCTCGTGCATCGTGTATGCCATTCCATAGCATTGTGCATGTTAGGTTGTATCTTAGTTGCATTCATGCATGTCATGCATATCGCATTGTGTTTGGGGTAGGAGTTAGCCCGAGCACGGGAAACGAGGGACATTTCGTACTTTGAGTGACGGAACGTGTCTCAATTCCCAGTCACCGACACTCCGGATTATCCATGATGGAGTCTCGATCTTGTTGTGTTTATACGTGCATTCATTTCATATTGAGTAGTGCAATTCGACTCTTCGGCCATCATGCATCGAGATGCGTGATTGGTGGCATGAGGATTGAGGACTACACTCCCTGAAGAGTAGTCAAGCATATATATGTGAAAATACATTGCCATGCCACTTTTTTGCTCTCTGTTGCAGCAAATCAAGAATCAACAGCCTTCCGAAGCTTGGCACGCATTGTAAGAACAATTGCAAACAGAGGCTAATTGGGGCATCGTAGTGGATTTCCGCACAAAGGCAGCCCGAACATGCATCATCCATCACCCGGAGCAGAGTCGAGGCAGTCCCTAGCTTGCATGCTAGTTTACCACTTTCCTTAGTTAATTTGTTAATTAATTAGGATTTTGTATTTATTTGGACTGTATTACTTATTTGGGACTGTATATTATTCTTTCGGACCTTCTGAGCGAGGGCGCAATTGTAATAAGTGTGCGTGTGTGTGATCTATGTCTTCTAACCCTACGTCTTTCTCCCTTTTATTTACCAGCTTATGATAGTTAGATTATGGCATGTTTCAATTAGCATACAGTATGATAGCATGTTTGCATTCATTCATCTGTCTTGCATGCATCGGGCTCGACGCATCATACTAACTGCATTTGTATTTCAATTCCGAGTTGAATACATGTTAGTTGTAGCATTCCATATGCCATGTTTAGAATAGCTGAGCCTGCTATAGTTGCATTTTTGCATGTGTTGCATTAGGCATTTCTGTATAGTTAGGATCATGCATGATTTCTAATTAGCTTTTGTTTTGGCTTGGAGTACTCGGTAAGTTTTTATGCTTTAGCATCTTTGCATGTGTGTGAGTGACTGCCATGATAGCATGCTTACCATGAGGCTATATGCTTATGTGATATAACTGCCTGAGTGCCTGTGGGTGAAGGTTGGGTTATTTGGATTGGAACAAATCATCGACTGTGAGTTTTAAGCCCACTAGATAGTGGCAAAACCATCTTTTCTAAGCCCACCTGAGGGTGGCAAAATCTGCATTTTAAGCCTACTTGCGAGTAGCAAACCATCTTTCAAAAACAAGCATGAAATGTTTTGTTCCAATTCAAGCGACCTAGTCTATACTTGTATACTGTGTGCATCACGTAGTAAATCTAGGCTAATAACCGGAATAAGAATGCATAATGTTTTCAAAATTAGATATCATGGTTAGTAGAGGCCGATCTTTGATCGGGCGAGCGGGGGTGCTCACGAAGTGACCTTCCCCAATCGTACCCAAGTTCCCCAGCCGAGGCAACTTTGGTGATGACAGATACGTGGCCTTAGGCACGAGTCAGGGTTTCTTGAATTTCCAAAAATAAAATATTTAGGTGGCGACTCTGTATCTGGCAAAGCAGTCCATGTTTGGCACTTCTTTCAAAAAATCTGTTTCCAAAACGATTTGCCGGATTTGGACTCTTTGATGATTCATCGGTCTTGCATTGCACTCTGCGAGATTAGATACAGGGCCGTGACATTAAGTCCTGAACTGTAGTGAGCCCAAAATCGAACAAAACGGGATTTTCCTCCTGGGACGTTCGGGGACGTCTACACCGCTCGAGCACAAGAAGTGTTGTTTGAGCGAATGAACAACAATGTGGGCATTAAAAAAATTTAAAAACGAGCAACCAACTCGCTCGAAATGCAACCAACACATCCTAATAACCAAATTCAATGAGGAATGAGGGGAAACAAGACATGAACAACCAAATAGGATAATGAAACCCGGATCTAAAACATCAACGGGTCAGATCTAAACTAGAGTCGCTATATTTCACTGCTCAAGCGGTCCATAGACCCTTCTAGCTCTGTTTTTAAAAATTGTCTGAGATATTGGAAGTCTCAATTTACTGCTCAAGCACACTTTTGACCACTCGAGCAAACTGTCTATAATTATATCTTTAAAAGTCTTTTTTAGGGTCAAATCTCTTCACTTTCACTCAATTTTCTCTCTCATTCTGTCATTTTTGAGTTTTCAAGCCTTTTAGCCTTGATTTCTTCTATTTCTACACATCTTTGACCCCTAGTTCGACATACAAAAATGTAGAGCTTGACGAGGGCTTTCATTTAATCTAAGCAGATCGTGTTTTCGTTGAAGTTGGATTTTTGGGCCTTTTTCTCTTCATTGCTTAAGGTAGGGATTTCTTTATTCATTTTCAATAGCCCGCCTATAGATAAATATGTGGTAAATTTATCCATTAAGTCATGAAAAGGGATCTAGGGTTTGATATTTGTGAATGAGATTATTAAATTGATGGTTGTTTGGGTTAATTGGGAAGTAGTTTAACATTTTTATGTTGAAAGGGAGAAAAAAATCCTAATTTAATATTTTGACTTGGTGAATTGAAAATGGGTAAAGTTGAATAATATTTACATTTTGTTAATATGGATTGTGTAAATGTGTTAATAGCTAAAATGAAGAATTAACTATGGCATTGGAGTTATTTTGGATTGATCATATTAAGTTAGGTTGGGTTGTGGCTTTGATATCTATGGATGTAGTTTTATGAAATGAAAAGGATAGATTTTGGATAAAAATTGGAGTATGTTAACTGGAAAAATAAAAGAATTGATTTTTGAAAAGAGAAGGAAATCATAACACTTTGTGAATTTTAGAAATGAACATGAGGTTGGATTATGAACACTGTATTTATTATTTGTTGTTGTTGGACATAAAGTCTCATGAGAATTGGAGTATGATATTACTTGTACCAAATACAAGTGTTTCGAGGTTTTGTCCTTGGTCTTTGGTCATCGATGGAGGATGACACTATCATGTTGAATAGATTATGTGTATGTATTACACTTATGTTATTTATGTTTTTAATATGTTGTGATGGTTGGTAATGTATACTACGCTGAGAATGAGAGGTGCCACTACCTTCCAGCTAGTGCCTGGAGAATTGATTGCACTTAGAATGAGAGGTACTAGTACCTTCCAGCTGGCGCCTGGAGAACTTGGCAAATGTACCATTACCTTTAGGCGTTGTTTGGTAAATTGGCATTTTGTTATGGAAAGGTGTATCATTGAATTACTGTGCTTAAGACTGGTGGAGCATTTCCTTGGTTTTGTTTTCTTGTTATTATATCTCGGTGTATCTGAATATAGTATGCGTTATGGTGGTTATGGTTCGAGAATGCCAAGTTGTCATATATATATTGAGTAGGTAGTTGTTGGGTGTTTGTTATTTTCAATTTTTTTTTTTTTTTTTTTTTTTTTTTTTCATGTTAGTTGTTTGTGCGTACATGTGGGTGTAACGAGTTAGTTGTTGAATGTATCTCTTTGTCTTTGGGTTTAAGACTAGGAAATGTGATGAACGTGTTAGAGTTGGGCATGGTTCGTGTATTGGGTTGTAAGTAATGTGAAGGAAATCGGATTTTAGTGAACATATTTTCAAAACAAAAATAGTTATCAGGTAATATTTTTGAAATGGGAAATGAGAAGGAAATGCGTACGGTCTGTATTGCTTAATAAATTGGATGATTTTGAAAAAGTACTTATGTAAGTATACTTCGTTTATAAATCGCCACATTATCTATATCGTATGAGATGAAGCATTCATGATCATAGCTATCTGTAAGTTGCTATTGTTTAGGATCATGTTAGGATCCCTACTGGATATTATGTTTATCCCACGTTGCTAGTCATTTTTCAAGTGAATGTCGAGAAGTTGTTCAAGATCGTGCATCTTCTGTATTTGTTGCCCACAGGGCCTTTTAATTGTTAGTGGAACGCCGTTGTTGTAAAAAAGGTTGACCCATTTCTTTTATATGTAATAATCTAAGCCTGCGGATAATTCATTTAATTATAACTCATGTTGTATTCATTATGTATTAGAATGAGAGAACCATTACTTAATTGTCCTTATTAATGTATTGAAGTTCCATACGTTATCTCTGAAATTGTATTATAATAAATGATTTGTTGGTAATGGTATTCGTGAAATCAAAAAAGTGAGGTGTTACAATTTGGTATCAGAGCTAGGTTTGAATACTTTGGGCTCGAGGAAAGTGATTTTTACCACAATGGGTTTGCTATGTGTGGTGAGGACGTTGCATATAGTTAGGATAAGTGTTAAGACTTATGGTGGTGTTTGGCAACCCGGGTTTGGTGCATATTTTAGCTCCAACGGAAAAAATTTCGAAAATTTGCCACTGTAGCTCAGTTGAGGAGTGTCCAGCTGTATCACACTATTCACTGTAAAAAGACAGTTTTGCCCTCCGTTTCTGTGATTAATTTCCAAGAGAGACACATATGTCTCTTATCTCTCATATCTCACATCCTCTCTACCCTCTACCTGGAAGGTTTCAACGCAGAGACGAGTAGCTACCTCCGACGCATGCATTCCGGAGGAACTCACGGTGAACACCAAGAAGCCGATCGTCGAGGATTCTTAGAGGTAGGGATGCGAAACACCATTTTCATGCTTTTTCTGCACCGATCTGTGAAAATATAGATCTCCCTTGCAATTTCTTTTTTTTTTTTTTTTCGAAAGGCCGTCGTGAACTCCCCTGATCTTCCTGGTGCGTTTCACCAGGAAGTGAATAACAATACGGTAATGAATAACAATACGTTAATGAATAACAATAATTTTTTTTTTTATGTAGAATTTTTAATGAATTTTTTTTTTTTTCAAATAACAATACGTTAATTAATGTGATACAAATAACAATTTCTTTTTTCAGTCAATGAACATACGTTTACCTCTACAATCAAGTTAAGCATATTTTAGAAATTAAGAAAAAATAAATAAAAATATATAATTTTTTTTTAAAAAAAAAATAATGTGATACAAATAAATTTATAAATTCATTTTTTTTATAAATGAATTTTTAATGAATTTTTATTTATTTTTAATGAATTTTTAATGAATTTTTATAAATAAATTTTTAATGAATTTTATTCATTTTTATAAATGAATTTTTAATGAATTTTTAATGAATTTTTATTTATTTATTTTATTTATTTTTATTCATTTTTATTTATTTTTAATGAATTTTTATAAATGAGTTTTTTTTATAAATGAATTTTTTTTTATAAATTCATTTATTTATTTACAAATAAAATAAATTTATAAATTTATGTAGAATTTTTAATGAATTTTTAGTTGGTTTAATTGTGCATATTTTTATATGTGAAAATGAAAATAAATATTTCCACACAAATGTTTTTAATTATTTGGAGAAATATATATAACTCTCAAACTAATTAAATAAAATTTTTAATTATTTTAAATATGACAAAGTAACAGCAATAAAAGAAATCAATTGATTTATCAAAAATAAAAATTGCAAACAATTGACCCCAATCAAAGAAGTCCGTGAATAATTTCTTGGGGATTTGTGTGTAACCGGTCACACAGCTTAGAGGTGGCCACGTGGACATTCTTTTAACATTTGAAATTAAATATATAAAGGGGCAATTTGGTCAATTCACATTCCACAATCATTTCAAACACATTTTTCAATACCATAATTCTTAAAAAATCAAAACAATCTTCACAAACACACAAACTTAAAAACCTACTAAAATAGTCAAACTACATAAAAACTACATAAAAACTTACTTTCCAAACACCCACTATATGTTACATTTATGTGAGTATCGGATTAAGTTTCTTGCATAGTACTTATAGTTGGTAAATTTGCTTTGAGGCTTTATTAGAAAGACGCCTGATCAACGTGGTTTCTAATAGGAATTCGTTGAGAGTTTTGGGATGATATCATCTAATATATGGCAAACTAAAATTATATCATCTAATATATAGCAAACTAAAATTATGAAACCTTTAGAAAAATAGAAATGTATTTGTATTTTATCATAGGTGTAATTTTTGTTTCTAAAAATAAAAATTAAATTGTGCAATTTATAATTTATCAAAATTTTTGTTTAATTTTTTCTAATTACATTGCAACAGTGCTGGGGACCCCAGCGCTCCCACTTCTACATGGGGCTCTGTGATAGCAAGACAACCAAAAAAAAAAAATTTTAGCCAATGAAAAAACAGTGGGGTTGGTGGGGGTCACCCCCACTGAGAGCTTCAATTATTTTCCATTACATTATGATTCATCTTATTGTTATTTAGAACTTAAAACATAAAAACATAGCATTAATGGCAGGGGGAAAAAAACTGTAAGCGAAATTGTAATAAAAATAGTTAAAATTTTATTCATTGTATTTTTTTATTGTTTAATTTTAATTTTAATTTTAAAATTAATTATTAATTATTTATTTATTTAAAACCGTGCTATTACACTAATTTTTTTTTTTTTTTTTTTGAAACAGCCAAGAAAAACCTTCATTGATAATAAGATCATACAGGATGGAAATACACCAATGAAAGGAGAGGGGAAGGTTTGGAGAGACACCAAACCAAGAGGAACCAGAACAGACAAGAAAGAAGGAAGGAGAAAGAAAAGCAGGACAGCAACGCAAGGATGAACCCTGCAAACACCAGAACAGCAAGCACTACAGAGGCTAATGAGCCCAGATCATAACCAGCACTACAGAGGCTAAAGAGCCAACAGCAAACAAGCAAGCAAGCCTATGCCTCAATTTGATTAGAACCAGCACTACAGAGGCTAATGAGCCAACACATACACAGCAGCCCAGATCAGAAGCAGGGAATCAAAAGCCAAAGCCCTGCCAGCACAGCAACAACAGCACACTGACTCAGACAGAAGCATTACACACTCCTCCCTGTGATGCAGCACCTAACTTGCTTAAGATTGAGAACAAAATCCTGTACAGAGAAGAGATGCTTAGAAAACCTCGGTTTCAACCAAAGGGCAATTCTCACCTTGATGACTTCACACAACTCCCCCAAGTTAGGTACAGAAGCCTTAAACACTATAGCATTCTTGTGCTGCCAGATAGACCACAGCACAACCAGGGGCACTACTCTCCAGATCAACGTCTCTTTACTCCTAACACCCTGACCTTCCTACCATAATAGGACTCCATTAACCGAATCAGGTAGGGCCCCCACAACATCCCACCACAGCAGCATAGAAGCCCACACCCTCCAAGCAAAGGGGCAGGTAATCAACACATGAGTCATAGTTTCTAATTCACCATTGCAAAATACACACAGGGATGACACCGAGTTGCTAAGGGCACCAATTCTTTGTAAATACCCTGCAGTCTTAACTCTGTGATGCCAAGTTAGCCACGTAAAAAATTGAACTTTTGGAGGCATGTAGGGGATCCACATTAATTTAGTGGACCTTACCGAAGGCCCAGCTGAAGCCATCACACCAGAATAAATAGATAAGACAGTGAATAACCCGGAAGAAGAAGCATTTCACCTTTGGACAATTGAAATTTGGAGAAGAGTAGGCCGCCGAGAAGTTTCTAAGTCTGAAAACCTCACTGACCTCCCAGTCATACAGCCTCCTTCTAAACTGACACACCCAATTACAATCAGCCACCTTTTGATCATGTATAGATCTAAGCGACTCTTCTTTATTCACCACCAACCCATAGAGACCAGGGAATTCCTTTCTAAGACTTACTCTATTCTACCATTTGTCCACCCAGAATCTAACATTATTCCCATCCCCAATCTTAAGTTGAAAGTTATTCATGAAGAACTCCGAGAGGGTGTTACTAAACTCAGCAATGTTTACTATACCTCTCCAAACACTAGACATTCTACTATACGTAGAAGTGGGAGGAGACCAATCCCTGGTGTCCACCTTATACTTACTGCATACCACTCTTCTCCACAAGGCTTCCTTCTCAAACCCAAATCTCCACCACCATTTAATTAGTAGACAAGAATTAAACAACCTCACCCTTCTCAGCCCTACACCCCCTTGCTCCAGACTTTTAGATAGCCCCTCCCATTTGACCATATGCACCTTTCTTCTGACTTCTGATCCGCCCCATAGAAATGTAGCTTGCAATCTCTCCAAAGTTCGAGCTACCCTATCTGGAATTTTGAACAAGGACATATAATACACGGGCAAAGAGGCAAGAGCAGATTTAATAAGAGTGAGTCTGCCAGCATAAGAGAGAGTCTTCCTCTTCCAACTAGCAAGTCTACTTCTAACTTTATCCACCACTGGTTTCCAGGTTGCTTTACAACTGGGGTTAGCCCCTAAAGGCAGCCCTAAATACTGCACAGGTAGCTTCTTGGTCTTGCAGTTTAGAATACCAGCAAATCTGCCCAATACATCATCAGCAACTCCCACCCCATAGACCTGGCTTTTGTGATAGTTAATTCTCAACCCAGACATAACTTCAAAGCACCTTAATATCTTCTTCAGGTTACCAACCTCCTCCAGTTCAGCTTCACACAACAATAGGGAATCATCAGCAAATTGCAAATGGGACAACACCACTCCCCCAACCCCAACTTTCACCCCTTTAATAACTCCTAACTGGAGAGCCCTAGATAAAGCACGTTCAAACCCTCCGCTACCAAGTTAAACAAGAAAGGAGACAATGGATCTCCTTGTCTAAGTCCCCTCTGTGGACAAAACTCACTGGTAGGAGACCCACTGACCAGGACAGAAACCCGAGCTATGGTAACACACTCCATAATCCATTCAGACCATCTAATTCCAAACCCAAAATTCAGAAGCATTGAGTGCAGAAAGCCCCAATTTACTGAGTCATAGGCTTTTTCAAAGTCAAGTTTGATTATCACTCCCTTCTTCTTGGACCTGTTCTACCCTTCCACCACTTCATTAGCAATGAGCACTCCATTTAGGATATTTCTCCCCCCAATAAAAGCTGATTGAGTTTCACTAATAACACTGGGAAGCACAGCTTTAAGCCTAGCAAATAACACCTTGGCTAAGATTTTATACACTGAACCAACCAGGCTAATGGGCCTATATTCAGATAGACCCACTGGGTTCACCTTTTTAGGGACTAAGGTGATAAATGAGTTATTCAAGCCCTTCACCAATCTACCATTTCTATGGAACTCCTTCATGAAATTAAACACATCCCCTTTCATTACCTTCCAGAATTTTTGAAAGCACAGCAAGTTGAATCCATCAGGCCCAGTAGCCTTATTACCATCACAATCCTTCACAGCTGCCTTAATCTCATCCTCAGAGAACTCTACATCAAGTGCTGCAGCCTGAGGGCTACTCTGAACAGATTTGAACAATCCACCTAACTTAGGCCGAACCACCCACTCCTTTGTGAACTGCTTCCGAAAATGGTCAAAAACTTCCTTTCTCACACTGTAGGGATCCTCTACCAATGAATCCCCTACAGTAATGGATGCTAACTCATTCCTGCTTTGGCGTGCCCTGGCCATCACATGGAAAAATCTGGTGTTCCTATCTCCCTTCAAAGACCAATTCAACCTTGAGTTTTGTAAATACATCCATTCAACCATCCTACTCAATCTCCAAACCTTCTCTCTAAGAACCCTTCTTCTACTTACTTCCGCTTGATTGAGAATCCTGGATTCGGCTAGAAGATCAAGATTGTTCTCCTCTTCCTCTGCAGCTTTCAATTTAGATGACACATTACCAAACACCTCCTTGTTCCAAGCTCTGAGATGCTGCTTCAAAGCTTGCAATTTTTTAATTAATACAAACCCAGCCCAGCCTTGAACCAAGGCCTCCTTCCAATATTTATCTACAAGAGGAGCACAAGAAGGGTGCAAACACCAAGCATTAACAAATCTAAACGGCTTAGGACCCCAGTCCCTATCATCCTCCATCACTAACAGTGGGCAATGATCTGAGATAAGCCTAGGCAGGCCCCACAATTTGAACTTGAACACCTCCAACCAATTTGGATCAACCATAACCCTGTCAATTCTGCTCCATCTCTCCCCTTCTGCTGATTTACACCAAGTGAACTTCCTACCCAACAATGGTAAATCATTCACCTCACACCTTTCAATAAAATCATTCAAATCCGACATCCCCCTATCTCTCCTATTGCAACCTTTCCTTTCACACATAAATCTGGTCTGGTTAAAATCCCCACAGAGACACCATGGTTTTGGAAAAATCATTCTTCAGCTTAGATAGAGTCTCCCAAAATTTCCTTCTATCCCCCACTTCATTAGGTGCATACAAATTGACTAACACACAATCAAAGGAATTAAACAGAACACCAGAAAGCAGAATAAATCTCCTATTGCAACAACAATCTATGTTCATACAAAAGAGTAAAAGTGTGAAAATAAGATTGAATTAATAATCGAACCAAATAAAATTTATCCAAATCCAATCAGGCAATAATCCAATTAATCATATTCACATTTGATCAAGTTATCAAATCAAATATTCATTAACTGACTCAAATTTCCTAAAAGCAAAAAGCTTCCATTCGTTGTTTGGGTTCCCCAATTCGTAAACCAAAGAACGAAGACCAACACCGACGTGTAAGAGAGGTTATCTTAGTGATTTTCAAATATTGCTTCGTACTTTTATCATATATGACACATATCATGTTGCCTTTCAAAACTAATACAAAAATATTAAAATTTGTTATTTTAATCAATAAAAATCAAATTAAACATTACATAGACTTGCCGTAAGACTGTCATATAACTTTGCAAGATTAAGAGAAAATAATGAGGGCTCATTTGAAAACTTGATTATTTTAGTTGGTTTTATAATTTTGACTATTTTAAACTAGCTAAAAAAGTTATATATGTTTGGGATGATAATTTATTTTTATTTTTATTTTATAGCTAATTTGATGGTTGAGAGAAAAAATAAAATAATTATAATTTAAATATAATATTTTATCTTATTAATTATTTTAACATATTTTATCTTTATTTATTATTTTAGCAAAAAAAAAAAAAAAACTCTCCAACCCAAACTTCCCACACAAGAAAAACAGCTTGCAGCGCTTATAAAGTCAATTATTCTATGCTCCAAGTAAAACGCGTGGAAACCTTATTTTACCACTAATTACCCGTTTAGTTATCAGTCTTTCACTGCACAGAGCCTTCCCTCCCTGCCTATAAATATCTGGCCTTTCCACAACTCAGTTCTCATTCATTCCCTATTTCTTCAATACAAACATACATACATACCCCTCTCTCTCTCTCTCTCTGTCTCTCTCTGTAGCATGGATCCTCCAGTTAACGTGCCTAGATGGACACCAACCCCAAGTCCATCAAGAACACTCTTAACAGAGCCAACAAGAAAAAAGAGTGTTGTTGATGATGATGATGATGTAGAAATTGAAAGCTTGGCTTCTGAGGAAGATGACTTGCCTTTCAACAACATCAAAAAAACCAATTTCCCATTTAGCACTGGCCCTTCTCTCCCTCCTCCTACTACCATTACCATCTCTTCTGATCCTCCATCTCCACCACCACCTCACGTTGGCGCCATTGAAGCGCCATCACTAAGGGTGGTGGAGGCAGAGATCAAAAGGTCGTTGGAGGTGGAGAGAGTTCATGTTGTTGAGCCACCCCCACTGCCGCCAAAGCGAGAAGACTACGTAGTAAGATTTAACAATCATGTGGGTGGGGAGGAAGGCGGGTCGAAGAAGGGGACTGAAATTTACTTGACGTGGAAGGAATTGTGGGTGACGGTGCCAGAGAAGAATGGTGGGAGGAGGGCCATTTTGGAGGGGGTGACTGGTTATGTTGAACCAGGTGAGGTCTTGGCCATCATGGGTCCTTCTGGTTGTGGCAAGTCCACCCTTCTTGATGCTTTAGCAGGTACTCCTCCCTCTCTTTCTTTCTTTTTTTTATTTTTTTATTTTTTTTTATTTTAATGTTTTAGTTTTTTTCAGCACTGATTCTTGCATTTGTTAATTTGTTAGTCTTGCAAACGTCGAAATGATTATTATTATTATTATTATTATTATTATTATTATTATTATTATTATTATTATTATCATTTTGGGTGCACTTTTGAAAAAAACGAAACAAAACAAAACACGGTTGGTATAGAAAAAAAATTGTTTATAATGAATACTAAAAATATTGTCATGACACATAATTTAATTGAAACGGGTAACAAAAAAATAAATAAATAAACAAAAAAACATTTGCGGATCATGTGAGCCTACCCATATATTTGCGGAACCCACAAAATTCATCCTTAGCACGACTCAAAATATAACTATCAGACTTCAATACTTTTATTTTGCAAAATAAATTAACTAGAAGATCATATATATTTCTCTCATATGTTCACCGATCAAAAAATATTTTTTTTCATATGTTAGTACAACTCACAAAAGAAAAAGTAAGACCTACTTTGAGAGGATTGTATTTAATTTAGTAATTTATTTCTAGACGTTAATTTCATGTTGGAATGAACTTGTGTTGCCTATACACATAGCCCACAAGCACAATCGTTATGTACTAAAAAATATATAAAAAGACATTCACACTTAAAATCATTATGGACTTGAATTGTCTTCTTATTTCAAATAAAAGAAAAAAAATAGTATATTGGTTCTAAAATGGAGTGCTAATAGCCATGGGTTGTTTAAGTTACATGCAATGTTGTAATCAAAACATGGGAGTAATTTTCACATATTTGTGTTGGTAATTGAAAGATAATGGGAGAGGCATAGATTTTTTCACTACAATATATAAGTATTTTAGAGACTAATATTTTGGTCTCTAAAAAGAAAAATTTTGTTGCAAAAGACATTTAGGGACCAATTTTTATCGTCATGAGGACAGTCATTAAAATGTCATCTCGAAAAGTCAAAAACAAGGCTTTTTGCGACAAAATTTTGAAAACGTTACTAATAAATAAACTTTTAGGAACAAAACAATTTGGTCTCAAAATGGTTTATTTTTTGAGACAAAAAATTTGGTCCAAAAGGATAATAATTCATTAATAATGTCTAATTTTTGTTGCTAAAAATATAATAACTACACTTTTCGCAACAAAATTATTTGGTCTCTAAAAGATAATTTTGTCTCCAAATTTTGATCTCTAAATTCTTAATTTTTTTAAGTGTTTTGATTGATTAAAAATATTCCTAAGCCCTCAATAAATTTCCCAAAATGGTGTTGGTGCTAAAATTTTCCAAATTTTTACCTAACAAATGGGAATGATATTTTTTCGAGGATAGTATAAATTGAAACTTGTCAAACCTCATAATTAGAAACATGTTTAGGACCACGTACCATCCACTCTAATTGACCTATACCTAATTAATTCCATGTATATTAACCTAATACCTTGGTCAAATTACTAAAACAAGTCAACTTTTCAAACCTCATCGCATCAAAAAAACTTGTTAGAGATGTATAATTGCCATCCACTATATTGACCTTTCTAATAAAAAAAAAAAGGTGAATTTCATATACAATTTTTGAGATTGGTTTAAAATATTTTTTTTCTTTGTAATTTTAGAAATTACATCTCACCTCGTAACAATAACCTCTTTCATTAATCAAATATAAAGTCAGTTAACAATTTTTAATAATATCAGCAATATATTTCAATTAATAGTTATAATAGTTTCATTATTATATAGGAAAATAGTTAGAAATTTTATTTTTTTTGTCAATTTTATTAAATGAAAAATTCTGATAAGAGAATATTTGTAATTTCTAGAACTATAGGGTATGATGCAGGGAAGGTAATGAGATGAACACTCAATTACAAAGAACAATCACAAATTTCATAAAAATAAATACTCTCTTATAATAATATTAATTATCCAAAAGAAACTGATTTGTAATGAGGCGTACATGCCAATTTATACTAGAGAAGGGCTAAAGAAAAAAGGGAAACTCTTAGGCTAATTACTTGCTAACCAAGATGAAATCAAATAATTTTTTTTTAAAAAAAAAAAAAAACAAAAATGAAATATTTGAGTTTGGTTCAAATTCAAATACTATAATGAAAATTAAGCATACTAGAAAAAATCTAATCCCAATTGGATTCGTTTCAAAAAAAAAATAAAAAAATAAATAAATAAATAAATAAAATTATTTTCAAAAATGACAAAATTGTGAAATGGAAGACCTAAATATTGGAATTTGCTCAAAATCTATCATAGGACATGACAAAGTGATGGGTATTATGCTACATTATTTTTTATATATCGGCCAAATTTTATGCCATTTCAAACATATGTCATTTTGCGCCTATAGTACCTTTTGCCTTTACCATGTTTGTCCACGAGTTTCAAAATCTCTATAACCAAACACTCCGCATCAATTTGTATTTAACACAAATCTTATAAATTATTTATAATTTACCTTAAAATAAATTTTGAAAAAAAATATATACTACAATTTCATTCTTCTTTTTTTTTTTTCTTTTTTCTTTTTTTTTCTTTCCTATAAAATCGCAATAATTACTTACTATGTTTCCCTTCATTTTACTTAAAGACTTTCAAAACAATATATATATACGTACCTACTACTATTATTCTCTCAATGAGTTGACTTTAATTCATATAAACATGTACAGAGAGAGACAAATGGAAAGAAAAAACATGAAATCTCTTGTGTATTGTCTCTTGTCCGTTTCTTCATTTTTCTCAAGTTTTGAATTACTCTACCTAGTTAGTTTGATTTAATAACGTGACGTGTTTAAGAACACTTCATGACTTTTTTTTTGGAACTGGTAACACTTCATGACTTTGATGAACGACTAATTGCAGGGAGATTAGGTTCAAACACAAGGCAGACTGGAGAGATCCTCATCAATGGCCGCAAACAAACCCTAGCCTTTGGCACTTCGGTAACTTTAATAATAATTCCTTCGGTAACTTTAATAATAATTCCAACTATGTTGATCCCCAAAGCAAAACCAATCATATGCAACTCCAAAAAAGTGGCTTATGATGTAATTCTAATTCATATCACTATCCTCTACACTTCTTCATTTTGTGAGTCCTATTTTGAATTCACAATGATGATCCAAAAGGTTTATTTTCTAAATCTCGCAGTGAAAGCCATCTGTGTAAAAAATTAATTTTATTAAATGTCAATAAATAGATGAACAAATCACATTTTGTTTGATAAAATAGATGACTTAAGTTTAAACTCATAATTATTGTCTATTTAAAAAAATATATATATATAATTTGTTCATATGCTTTGTGATTTTCAATGAAACTGAATTTTTGTATAATTTGTCTTTACTGCGAAACGTATGAGATGAATAGTTCAAATAGTAGAATTGAGAGAAATTATTTCAAAATTCTTAAGACATGGGAATCAGAAATTTTAGAGAAAGAATTATTGTCGGCCTTGTAACAGAACGAGCTTACGTATTAACGGTCTCAAATTTCTCAATTCAAGTTATATAGGTATTGACTTGTAGACAGTAGGGTCATTACTTGTGAACAAAATTTATTTGTGTAAATATAGAATAATGTAACAACAACCGCCTGACGAAGAAAAACGTGTCATGGAGTGTGAACTATGAAGCCAGTTTGCCATGACATATGATATGTTTAGTATAAAAAAAAGTGTCATGGAGAGTCATGGTGGAAACATAATAATTAATTAACTTTTATTTATGGGCATAGGGCCCCGAGGGTAGGCGACAAGGGGGTCGTCTTGGCTCTCAAAATTTGTATAAAAATTACGATTTTTAAATATTTTCAGATTTAGATAGTGTTTGATTCATTATAATGAAAATGAAATGAAAGGATCGTTTTATTCTTAATGGCCACTACCATGTTTAGGGGTTGTTTGGGATGACTTAAATAAGTGTATTTTTTGTTTTTTTACGAAAAGATATACAGAAAAGTAGAGAGGTAATGTGATGAAAAAAAGATAAAAAGATGGATTATTTTGTGTATGCCAAACTTGGCCTTAGTTTATCAAAAAAATAATAAAAAACATATTGTAAATGGAATTATTATTTATCATGTAAGTGAATGATCATTTCATGTAGAGACTGAGCATTTCATTCCATTTCTCTTTCATTCTAGATAATCAAGCATAACATTACTGTATCAATAGTTTTTTTTATTTTAAAAAATGATGTTTTATCGAAACAATTAAAAAACAACTCAAGTGGTGAATAATTTAAAAACAATGAGTGATTGTTTATATAAATATTGTTGAATTTGTCAACTACAATTACCTATGGAAAAATAAAAATTTTAAAGTTGAAGTTAATCAAATTTTATATTCACTCAATCATATCATAAGAAACATTGAATAAATTAGCTATCACAATAAAATAAATTATTATATCATCTATTAAAAAATATGTAGTACATAAATTAGATTATGTAAATTCAATTAGTATATATTTTTTGAGTTCTAAAGCAACAAAATCAATTTTTTTATTTTATTTTATTTTATTATTTAATCTTTTTGACTTGTAATGATGTGTTTTTATATTAATCTATATAAATAAATTTTAATACATAATTTTAATAAATATATATGTATATATATCCAAGCAAACATTGTGTGAATATTAACAAATAAAAAAATCAACAATGCTAGATAGCTCAAAATTTTGTGACTCAAATGACTCAAATCACTTAAAACGACGTCATTTTGAGTGTAAATGAGTGTAAAACGACGTCATTTTGACAAATTTAAACTATTTGAACCACAAAATTTTGAACTATCAAACATTTTCTTAAAAAAATATGCATACATACTATTTTACTAATAATATATTTTAACAAGTATAGAGGCCCGATTTCTACGGTTTGCTTAGGGCCCAACAAAACTCAGGGCTGACCCTGATTTAGTGCCTCATTTTATATGTCCTCCAATGAATTTTGAAGGATTGATTTAGTGGTCAAGATTTAAGACTTGGCGTGTATTGTTTCCATGGTTTCAAATTCAAAATTTTCTAATTGCAAATAATTTATTGGGACCACTACCTACGGAGTTTTTCCCTGACTTTAGTTGGAATCACCCACTAATGAATGGTGGGATTGATTATTTGAATTAGTTGATTTAAAGGATCAGTTACAGAGTAACAACACATATATATGCCCTCCTATGAGAGAGATGTTTTTTTTTTTTTTGATCGGCAAAAGAAAATACTTTATTGATGCAGAAGAACGCATACAGAGATGGAAAACTACATCAATAAAGAGGAGCTCGGAGCTAAAACGCTCCAACCTCCACCTATGAGAGAGATGTTAGGACTTCTTTAATAGTGTTTGTATCTTTAAAATTAAAAAAAACAGTTTTTTGTTGTGTCTTGAGATTGTTTCAATAATTAATCAACCTTTTAAATCAAAATGAGAACATTTTCAACCTGATAATAGGCATAAGATCATCGATCACATTTCTTGTTTTATCTTGTCTCATACTTTAACCATTAATTTTGGTGTGATCATAATATGAGGAAAGTATGATACAAAAAACAAGAGAATTAGTAAGACAGATGACTCGGCTCTTCAAAATGGAACCTTAAAAACTTCTATTAAAGCTCTATTGCTCTTTTAATTTGGGAGTTGGTATTTTAATCTAAAAGTTAAAAAGTTATTAAAAATGTCAAAAAGACAACAAACTATTAAGAAAGAAAATCAAAAATTTCCTTTTCATTTTACGTTTTGTAAATTTTTTTCACAAAAAGTCAAAATCATTCCAAACATAATAATTTTTTTTATTTCATATTTTAATTAAAAATTATTAAAATAATCTGTTCCCAAACGAATATTTCATATAAAATGAGTCAATAATAATCTTAAAACATAAATTTACAACTTCAATTATTTGATTAATCTTCCTTAAAATTATTTATTCCCTCATTAATTATTTTGGCTGGTGGTCATGATTTTAGGCCTATGTGACTCAAGATGACACACTAATGACAACCCTAACGGTAAAAGAAGCCGTGTACTACTCTGCTCAGCTCCAACTTCCGGATTCCATGTCAAGATCCGAGAAGAAAGAAAGAGCAGAGAGCACGATAAGAGAGATGGGTTTGCAAGACTCCATGAACACGAGGATCGGAGGGTGGACATCAAAAGGCCTCAGCGGTGGACAGAAGAGGAGAGTTAGTATTTGCATTGAAATCTTGACACGCCCTAAGCTTCTCTTCCTCGATGAACCTACCAGCGGGCTTGATAGTGCTGCGTCGTACCATGTGATGAACCGTATCATCAAACTTGCAAAGCAAGATAGGAGGACTGTGATTGCATCTATTCACCAGCCAAGTAGTGAAGTCTTTGAGCTCTTTCATAATCTCTGCCTTCTCTCCTCTGGTAGAACTGTCTATTTTGGTTCCACTTCAACTGCAAATGAGGTAACATGAGCCCAAAACTTAAAAATAAAAATAAATAAATACATTAAACAAAGAAAATAATATTTTCACAAAATTGTTATACAACTTTTTTTAAGGCAAATTGCACTTCAGTGCAAGTTTTTTAAAAAAATTACAAATTAGTGAAAAAATATATCTATTCTAATAATTAAAATTACAAATTTTTTCATAACTTTGTAAATATTTTGTAGAAATACCACCAATTTTTAATTTTCTCTTCTTTTTTTTTATAATATTTATTTATTTATTTATGTGAATGGGATGGTGTTGTGGTGGTATTTTCGTAAATAAAATGATGAGTTTAAAATGAGAGGCCAAAGGTCGGTCGATTCAGTATAAAAATTTGATTTTTTTTTTTTTTTTTGGTGTCGCACTAATCAATATTTGTTCAAAAACAAAATAATAACAAATAAATAAATAAATTACTCTGGTTCTTATACTTTGGTCTTTGTGTTGTTTTGATCATTGTAATTCAATTGAATCAATTTTGACCTTAAATTTATGATTTGTCTTAATTTGGTCTAATTGATTACAATTTTTAGTATTTTTTATTTATTTATGAAAACTATGCAAATAAGTGAGAGGTGATGTTTTTATAGGTAAAATTGTAAATTTGTTCATCTTAGTGAGTTAATCTCAACAAACTCAGTGACCTACATTCAAAAATGTTAATCAGTGTTATTAATTAGAACAAATTGACACAAATTTTAAAATTAATGATTAAAATCGAACTAATCAAACTAACAGGATTAAAATGATACAAAAGACAAAATGCAAAGATTACAAATATAATTTGTCCGGAATAAATAATCAATCAACTAATAATAATCTTAGCAAGATTGCCTTTAGATTGATTTATTCAATGGAGTCATCATGGATTGGTTAATGAATTGTGGATTGTTTTGATGCAGTTTTTTGCTTGGAATGGGTTCCCATGTCCACCAATGAGGAACCCATCTGATCACTTTCTTAGAACTGTCAATAAGGACTTTGATGTGGTAAGTTTATATATTCAGTCACTACAACTCCTCGTTGGTTATACTTTTCAAAAATTACATATTTTGAGTGGTTAGTTTTATTCGTATATATGTGTGTATGTGTGTAGTATCCATAGAGTTTGATGAATTGTTTGCAATTCAATAGGATGTTGAACAAGGATGCGGCGGAAGGATGACGACTATAGAAGCTATTAACACACTTGTCAAGTCATACAAATTATCAGAGGCTCATCATCAAGTTCAACAGAGTGTACGCGGTTTATGCCAACAGGTACACAACTCATCACTGCCCGCAAATTTAGGAAAACAATAACGACTGAATAAAATTTTCACAAAATTGTCCAAAAAATAAGGACTTGGATCCTGTCAAGTTCATGATCTGGAGGGTCTTGTTCGGCTTCGCAGAGTCCATTACGAATTTTATTTTAATAATTCAAATTATTTATTTCGTCAGATCTTTTGTGTATATCATCTATATAAAAAAATAAAGGAAAATTTACCCATAAGTCTTAGTTTTTGAAACGTTGAACCATTAAGTCCTAAAAGTTTTTTTATGCTCAATTTAGTCCCATTTTTACATCAGCATGATGTAAATGATGTAAATGATCTGATGTTTCATTCTATAATTTCAAAATTTATTGAAATCTGATGAACATTAGATGTTTTTCATCCTATATTTTCAAACATTATTGAAATTTGATGAACATTAGATGTTTGAAATCTAATTAGATGTTTGAAATCTAATGTTTGTAACATGACTCTGATGTTATTAACATTGTATCTGATGTTATTAACATTGTAATGGGACCTTTTAGTCTATAAGAAAACTTTTAGGACTAAACAGTGCATAAGTTATTAATTTGGAATTTATTGGTGCATGTTATAATATTTGTACTTTATTCAATTTATCGTGTTTATCACAAACAAAAAAATGATCTATTTTTAAAAATGCACTTGCCAATCATTTTTTCATAAACAAATGTGGTAAATTGAATAATTTAAAATTATTAGATTGACTTAGTTTTTCTTATGAATAATATATATGAAGGGTTTGATAAAAACAAACAGTTTGAATTATTAATATAGAACTCATCATAAATCCTACTGGCTCAAACATAGACCAAAGAGGAGCCAATTCCCCCAAAATAATGCCTCTCACAACACTGCATTCATTGCGATGAAATCCACACTTTATTAAAAATTTAAAAAAAATAAATTATTTGGCTATGATTTTTTTAAGTTATAATTGTGATAAAATTAATTTTTTACAAAATTCATCTATGCTTTTTACAATGGTTTAAAAATAATATTGTTTATTTTTTTTAGTGAAAGTTTTTAAAGTTTTTGCATTAAAGTTTTTACTTTTCAAGTCTTTTTAGTCTGCAAGAAATTTTTTTTCTAAAGAAAAAATTAACTTACTTAAACTTTCCCAATTACACAAATACATATATATATATATATATATATATATGTATATAGAATTTTTAACATTAAAATAATTGTCAAATCGAACCTATATATAATATTGCTACATTGCAATTTAGACATTTCAAATGTAATTTAATTTGGATAGGCAAAATTATGCATAGTATAGAACTTTGAATGGAACTAAAAGGGTCATAGTCATAATAGACTGAAATGGAAGGACGTGTTTTAAAAGGCTTTTATTCTATTTTGTTTTATTTTTTTGGTTTTGTTATGTGTAGAATCGAGGAACAATGGAGAAGAAGGAAGTCAAGCAGGGTTTATTAATCAATGCCTTGTTCTTACAAGGAGATCTTTTGTAAACATGTATCGTGATCTGGGTTATTACTGGCTTCGCCTTGCAATTTACATAGCACTGTGTTTGTGTGTTGGGACTATCTACCATAACATTGGCTCCAGTTTTGGCTCCATTCAGGTAACTAACTATATATATTGCTAACCAAGCTAATATGTACGCATTTGATTTGTTTTTATCAGCATGTTGATCCACAAACAAGTAATGAACTATTTATTTGCTTCTAATTTATGTAGGCTAGAGGTTCAATGCTCATGTTTGTTGCAGCATTCTTGACTTTCATGGCTATCGGTGGATTTCCTTCTTTTGTCGAGGACATGAAGGTACTGTATAAATCTAGATCACACATTTTTGACTCTTAATTTTGAAAATATACCGACCTTTCACATGTTGGTCGTTCCCACACTGTGTGGGCCCTACTAACATATTAGAAATACATTGGGTAAGGTCTACATTTAAAATAAATTTGAACGTCACTATTTTTCTTGGTAAAATTTAATTTAATTTAATTTAAATTTTTTTTTTTGTGAGCACCTAGAATTATTATTATTGTTATTATTATGGGAAAAGTTTGTGTGTGTCAAAAAATACATTGATAATGTATTGACATTTACCAAGTTCATGACTCCCAAATTATATGGGGCTCCCTCGATAATACCTTTCTCGATGTGCATAATATTGCTTCTTGAACTTTAATTTAGTATAATTTGACAAGAAACTGCTATACAAACTAACAATTAGTATTACACATGTTTCTTATAATATGACAGTTGTGTCATCATTGACAAAGAAAATTTTATAAAATTTGTTTATTTGCATAGCATTGCTCATTTGGACATTAGTTTGATTTTTTTTTCCTCTCTTTATTTCCCTGTGAAAATCAGATTTTCACCCGCGAAAGGTTAAACGGACACTATGGGGTTGGTGCTTTTGTTGTGGGAAACACATTTTCTTCCATGCCATACTTGTTTATGATCTCCGTAATCCCTGGGGCAATGGCTTATTACCTCACTGGACTTCAAAAAGGACTTGATCATTTTGTCTACTTTGTTGTTATGCTCTTCGCATGCATGTTGCTGGTCGAAAGCCTAATGATGATTGTCGCCAGCATTGTTCCTGATTTTCTCATGGGAATCATAACAGGTATTAAATTATTAATATGTTGTTTCCCATCTGACTTTGCTTTTAATAAACTCATTAAAAGCTTCAATCTCTAGAGAGAGAATAACTTTATGTTATTTATATTCTCAACATGCTTTTCAGATGTGGCCAGACTCTCATTTATAAATGGCCTAAACTTGTGCAAATATTTTAGGGCAAAATTTAATTTTGCTCTCTTGTGGTTTGGCGTTGGAACACTTTACCCCCTTATCGTTATAATATAGATAGAAAATCCCCTTATGGTGTTAGACTAAATTACAACTGCCACATTTTCTATCTAATCTAACGGAGTGTGTAATCCACTTGCCAAATTCAAGAGTGGGCATCATTTCAAAAATAAATTAAATTAAATTAAATTAAAAAATGACAATTATACCCTTATCTTCCTTATTGATTTCCAAATCCACCATCTACCTCCTTCATTCCTAGATCCAAAAACTGTAACCCTTACCCATCACCTCTTTCACTACTGACCATCGTCGTCACCTCTTCTCCTTTCCCTAGTCACCGCTATCTTCTATCCTCCTCTATCCTACCATTGTAACCACTTCTTTACACCTTTCCGACCATCGCCTCTGCGTCCTCTCATATTCTTAACCATTGTCGGCAGTGTCCATACCTTGATTAGTTCATTTTGGGTGCTTCATCGCTTGATTATCACTTTTGTCATTCGTTCTGTATAATTTTACATCCATTATGTATATATATTTATTACAATATGGTCCATTATGTATGATTAGAAAATACATATTATGTATATATACATATTACAATATGATTATATTATTATAATTTGCTTAGTGTGCATATATATTTATGTAACTGCTTGTTAATATATAATTAAATGAATATTAACTTAAAAAGTTAGGATTTAGAATAAAAGATATAAGATTTATTTGTGATATAATTGAGTTAATTTGGAAAACTAATGTTGTTTAGTTTAGAAATTAAGTATATAAAAAAAATAAAAAGAAGAAGAAGAAGAAGAAGAAGAAGAAGAAGAAGAATGAGACGACAAATTGGAGGGATATTTTGGTCATTTTACATATATTTTTAATAGAGTTAGAATTGCAATTTAAGAGTGTTTTCTACCTATATTTCAACAATATGGGAGTAAAGTGCTCCGCGACCAAACCACAAAGGGATAAATTGAATTTTGCTCAATATTTTAATGATTATATAAGCAATAAAGTGTGAACATAAGATCTATTATTTTCTTTACTACTACATTAAATTATTAACTACCAACTAATTTGCAAACCTAAACTATTAAAAAGAGGAATAATTTAATTATTTATATTTTGAATGACAGGAGCTGGAATTCAAGGCGTGATGATGTTGAACGGAGGCTTCTTTCGATTGCCAAATGATCTTCCAAAGCCATTTTGGAGATACCCAATGTACTACATTGCTTTCCACAAGTATGCAAACCAAGGGTTCTACAAGAATGAGTTTGAAGGACTCACTTTTCCTAACCCAACAGGAGGATCCATTAGTGGAGAGGAGATATTGAGAAGTACTTGGCAAGTAGAGATGGGTTACTCCAAGTGGGTTGATGTGGGTATTTTGTTGGGGATGGTGGCTCTATACAGGCTCATGTTTTTAGGAATTATAAAGACTGTTGAGAAAGTGAAGCCCATTCTCAGGTCTCTCATGGCTTCTTCTTCTAATCAGTCGACACATGTGGAAGATCCTTATTCGACACCACTACATTAATCAAAAGTATTGTAATTATGTTCCTAATCAATGACTTGTTGGTCTGATAATGGTGTGAGTAATGTATTTTGTGAGTGATAAGTAGGAACAGGGTGTCAATGGTTGGAGTAGCTTTTGTTCTGAGTGTGAGACTTATGCAAAAAAAGAAAGTTGTAATTGTAATTTGTGTTACTATTCTACATGTTCCTAGTATAATGAAGTGTGCCATTTCTTTTTAGTCTAAAGGGTAAATCACACTAATCTATCCGAGCAAAAAAAATACACCCCATAAGCTTGACATAATTACTTGGGTTCCTTAAAAGTCTTAGTTTGCACAACGCTTGGAAACATTGAATAAATTAATTATGCTATCTATTGAAAAATATGGTGTACATAAGTTAGATTATGCAAATTCATTACTTTTTGAGCTTGAAAGCAACAAGATAAGTTTTTTTTTTAATCTTCCAATGATGCGTTTTTATCTTAATCTATATAAGTAAATTTTAATGAATATATATATGCAAGAAAACTTGGTGTGAATATTAACAAAAAAAAAAAATATGCATACATTCTATTTTACTAATAATTTATTTTAGTAAGTATAGAGGCCCTATTTCTAAGTTCACTTAGGGGTTGTTTGAGATGACATAAATAAGTGTACTTTTTGTCTTTTTATGAAAAAATGTGCGAGAAAAGTAGAGATGATGTGATGGAAAAAAGATAAAAGATAAAAAGTATGTACTTATTTAGGATAGCCAAACTTGGCCTTAGGGCCAACAAAACTCAAGGTCGGCCTTGATTTAGTGCCTCATTTTATATGTCCTCCAATGAATTCTAAGAGATTGGCTTAGTGGTCAAGGCTTAAGACTTGGGGTGTGTTCTCTCCATGGTTTGATTTAAAATTTGCTGCCTACAAATAATTTATTGGGACCATACAAAGTTTTGCCACGACTTTAATTGAGATCCTCCACTAGTGGATGATGGGATTAGTTCTCGAATTAGTCGATTCAGAAAATAAGATACCGAGTAATAAAATATATATAAATATATATATGTCCTCCTATGAAATAGATGTTAGGATTTCTCTAATTGTGTTTTTATTTTTAAAAATGAAAAGGAGTTTGTTATTTCCTGAGATTGTTTCACTAATTAATCAACTTTTTAACTCACAATGAGAACTTTTTCAACCTGATGATAGGCATAATATCATCTATCACACTTCTTGTTTTATCTTTCATCTCACACTTTAACCATTAATTTTGGTGTGATCTCATAATATGAGAAAAGTATGATCTGAGAAAATGAGAGAAGTAAGATGATGACTCGGCTCTTCAAAATGGAACCTTAGAAACTTCTGTTAAATCTCTATGGCCTTTTAATTTATCTCATATATATAAAATGAGTCAATAATAATCTTAAACATAAATTTACATATTCATTGAAATTCTATAGTCCCTCAATTTTATTTTATTTTATTTTATATTCATGTTGCTTGATTTTAGGCCTATGTGACTTAATATGGCACATTAATGACAACCTAACGGTAAAAGAAATCGTGTACTACTCTACTCAACTCCAACTTCTGGATTCCATGTCAAGATCCAAGAAAAAGGAAAAAATAGAGAGCACTGTAAGAAAGATGGGTTTGCAAGACTCCATGAACACAAGGATCAGGGTGTGGACATCAAAAGGCCTCAACGGTAGACAAAAGAGGAGAGTTAGCATTTGCATCGAAATCTTGTCACGTCCTAAGCTTCTCTTCCTCGATGAGCCTACCAGCAGGCTTGATAATGCTGCATCATACCATGTCATGAATCGTATCATCAAACTTGCAAAGCAAGATAGGAGGACTATGATTGCATCTATTCAATAGCCAAGTAATGAAGTCTTTGAGCTCTTTCATAATCTCTGCCTTCTGTCCTCTGGTAGGATTGTCTACTTTTATATATATATATATATATATATCAGCAAAATAAAACTTTGTTGATGAAAAAAGCACAATTCATGCAAAAATACATCAACAAAGAAGGGAAGTGTACTAAGCATCAAAGCTAACCTTAACAATCCCAACTAGGTTGGCATCGCAAAGGAAGCAAAATCATGTGCTAACACTTGACCCAAGATTGGTGAGAAACCAATCAAAAGCAACCAACAAAAGAAAGAACAAAAAAAAAAACAAAAATAGCAATACAACAGCAGCACCAATACACCAAAGCATTGTCACTCCTAAGACCAAGAAATAACTTTGGGCCAATAAAAAGCAAAAATAACTCTGGGCGAAGAAAAAGCAACAATCAGCATATCAGCAGCTCATATCAGCAGCACACGCCAGGAGAGCAGCCTCATAACAGCACCACCAGGAGCAGCCTCATAACAGCAACTCAAATCAGCATCACACACCAGCAACCAACACCAGCATACTTAGCAGCAATTCAGCTTCCATATGTCCCAATTTCTAATTCATCACCAACTCCCAACCAATGAGCTTCCAACAACAGCAAAGCAATTTTTGACTAAAGGCAACCTCAGAGTATTTGCATACAGAAGGCTCGACTTGTATATGCCATTTCATTTGAAACTAAGCAACGGTACAATTTCCACCAACTAGATTGTTGAAAAATGTCATAGATATTCAAAGTAACCTCCTGGAAGCATATCAGATAAGGGGAATGCAGCTGACACTACAGGAAACGACACTTTTGGCGACCAAAATATTGGTCGCCAAAAGCCCCATTTTTGGTCGCCAAATGTGATTAGCGACTACTTTTTTTGGTCGCCAAAGTCGTCGCCTATACTCTGTCGGCGATAGTATTGGCGACTAAACTATTATTGGTCGCTGAAAGTGAATGTTTTGGCTACTAAAGTCTGCTTAGTCGGCAAAGGTTATCTTTTGGTGACTAAAATATTAGTCGCCAAAAGTGAACATTTGGCTACTAAAGTCTGCTTAGTCAGCAAAGGGTATCTTTTGGCGACTAAAATATTAGTCGCCAAAAGTGAACATTTGGCTACTAAAGTCTGCTTAGTCGGCAAAGGGGATATTTGGCGACTAAATATTTAGTCGCCAAAAGTGTTCGAATAAAATTAATTTGATTTTCAGCGACTAAAAATTTTGGTAGCGGAAAGTCTTTATTTATTTTTAGCTACTAACTTTTTAGTCACCAAAACTCTTTGGGTTCTTTATGGCTACCAAATATTTAGTCACTAAAAATATTGATTTCCTTTTTGGCTACCAATTGGTTAGTCATTAACAAATTCACTTCTTTTTTTTTAAGCTACTAAACATTTAATTGCCAAAAACTTTATTTTGTGTTTTTTTTATTATAATTAATTTGTTCACAACTTGTATTTATTTCGTGCAACCTGAATCCTGTATTTAAACAAAATAATACATATATCTATTTCTATTTCGTTTCAACAATACAAAAATTAATTCAATTAACATCAAATTGTATACAAATCAAATACAATCCAACCCAAAATAATAATTCCATACAAACACCATCATACATGTAAGATGTCCTCTATACACAAAATTCTACATCAAATGAATCCTGTATTTAAACAAAATAATACATATATCTATCTCTTCTCTGTTTCTTCACTCTCTCCATGTCGACCACAATCCGAAACACACGATGAAGATGATGATGCAACTGCCTTTCCTTTGTAGTCAGAAGATGCTGTCACAGTTGTGTCCATGCTTTTCTCAGCTCTTGAATTTTGTACAAGGTGGAGCTGGCGTTGCAACATCTATTGTAAATAAATGGGAGAAAGTGGTCAGGTCAAGATAGAAAAACAAAATCAAGTTATTTGGCTTTTTTGGTAGTTCGGATGAGAAAAAAAAAAAGCATGGATAGAAAGGCACACCATTCCTTTGCACAAAATAAATAAATAAATAAATAAAACTCAAACAATTGTCATTATATACAATTTAGTGGAACCCTAACCAAATCTGATATTTATAAAGATCACATCCCTAGAATATTAAACAGGGGAATGAGAACATTTGTTTCTTAAAATATAGAGGACACAGACAAACATATGCAGATATTTTTATGAGCTCTGTTATCAGAATCTTACGATTCACGATTCGATTCACAATTTTTGCAAAATCGATACGAATCTATGGGTGAATCTCTCTTTTATCAAAATCTTACGATTTGCGATTCGATTCACAATTCAATTCAAATTTTTTACAAAATCGATACAAATCTATGGGTGAATCTATTTTGGAAGTAAATCTCTAGTGAATCGCACGATTCACAATCGATTTACGATTCAATTCACTTTTTATGATTCATGTAATTTTTTAAATTATTGTGTCCGGCATATTTTCGACTATTTTTTTCTCCATGTTTTTAGTGAAAATGACATAATACAACTTTTAATAGCGTTTAATACCAAAATAACCAACATATAATTTGTACATGTCAACTTTTATGATACAACTTTTATGATAGGTACATGTCACCTATTAAAGAAGAAAGGAAAGTGATAGGTACATGTCACCTATTAAAAATAGAAAACCTTCCTCCCTCCCTCTCTCCATATATATGTATAATGCATGGAAACATAGATGCTTTTATACATACATTCACAAACCAGAAAACCCCAGAATTTATTATCCAACACACAAAAATAGGAAATGTCTCACCAATAAATTATCTGAGGAACAAGTAACCAATTCATTTTTTCACGAGTAGCAGTGTCGATTAGTGATATAGAGGAGGTTATAAAATCTTGAGCTTCATAAGCGGTGATTATGGAAACTCTAGGAATAAATCATGATGTCAAAGCAGTTGAATAAAGGATAAAAACATAAAAGAGATATAGGATGAATCATTTCATAACAGAGGGCAAATGATAAAAGATCGCACATAATGTACCATACCTTAATGGTTCTGAAATTTTTTTCTGGGCCTCTAATTGAGAGTCTGGTGTATTTAGATTCTTTGCCAAATCTCTCTCCATAGTTCACATCTGCATGGGAGCAAGAAAATCGACAAAACCAGAGTGAGGAAAGGGCAAGTTGGCGAAATTTGTGCATTGTATGATCATTTCCTTATACCATCTCTTTTAAACAAATATTCCCTAATGTTTAACTTTGAGTAAATTCGAAAATTGTAAAAGCGATGTTCTCAATCAATCAACTTAGCTATGATTTTCTCACAAAATTACAACAATCTATTAAAAATTATAGTCAAAACAAGAAAATAGAGGCAACCTCAAGCGTACAATAACATATTAAGAAAATAAGAGCACTTCTATATACAAGCTACTACTACAAAAACCAAGCATTGTTCAAGTTATGATGCATCGGTGAACGATTGATCTCAATTTTGTTCAAGCTACTACTACAAAAACCAAGCATTGTTGTTCAAAATGATTGATCTCAATTTTCAATTTTGATATATAGTAAGTAAAGCTCAAATTTCATACCGCAATGCAACGTAGATTTGGTGAATACTGGAGCATCCTTGATACAAGATCAACTGCCTCAGGTGGCATTCGCTTGTGAAATACCTATAAGACACAATTTCATTAGGTTTGGCTATAATTAAAGTAATGAGCCCATCATTGACGAAGTTGTGTGTAGACACCCCATTTTCGACCGACCTTAAGACTCAGACGTCACCGATTGAGCACTCGGTGATGTTGCATATTGTGCTCGTTCAGAAGTCTCAGAGTCGCGGCCGTGCGCCCTGCCTCCGGACTTTCGAACCCTCTTCTGTGCCTTGCCTCGGTTTGCGAACCAGACTCGGTTTTCTCTGTTTTCTTTCTTGAGGGGAGGGAGAGGTCCCGTAGACCATCTCTCAGTGGCCGTGGGCTACTTTTCGTGGCCGTAGGCCATTTTGCCCATTTCGGAGCCCGGTTCTCGGTTTTCGGAGCCGTCAGGCCGTGTGCCTCGGTTCGGGACCACCCAACCATCTCCGATTCCTCCGGTTTCTGGCATGCATCTCATTTACTCCCTTTCGAGGGACACTGGGGTCTTAGACACCCACTTCACAGCCAAACATCACTTTCGGTGCTTAACGGCCGGTTTCCGGGACCCCGAACTGCGTGTTTTAGCCCCCGAGCATTCGTTTTGCATCGGTTTTTGTTCATTTTTGGCAGGTACCTCTATTTTATCATAAAGAAGGTCACTGGAGGGTGGGAGGCCATCAATTGTCTCAGCAACCAGTTATGCTCCTCCGGCGGGCTAATGTTGAACACCCTAGGGCCATTTTCTCCGAGCCAAAACCACATATTTGTGTTGTACACACATGGGAGGACCCTAAAAACACATGGCCGGCCAGTAACTCTCATTGACCCTTTTGAACCCCTTCTAAAAGTGGCATGTTATTTCTCCTGTTTCAAAGTTGCCAAATTCCAACCACAGAGCCTTGTTGTACACACATAGGAGGACACCAACCTTTGGTGGCCGGCCAGAAATTCTCACTTTTCATTTTTGCCCTTGGCCGGCCGGCCATGGGGGGTGGCCGGCCGGCCACCTCCAATAAAGGTGGCTAGCCGGCCTGCTTCCTTGGGATGTGTGCATTCCAGCTGTGCTTTGATTTTTCCCAAAAAATATCTCATCCGGGGGACCCCTTTGGAGGGAAATAAGAGCTCATTTCCCTCCACTTTTGCAAGGACTCCTCTCTCCCTCTCCTGCACATTTTGGTGTCCTCCCAACTCAAGAGAAGAGAACACAAGCTTTGGTTAGAGCATACATATACATACAACTCCATTTTCTTCAAGTTTTGGTGCCATTTCTTCATCATCTCCAAGCTCTACCACCACAACTCCATTCCAGAAGCTAGGAGAGCTTCCCAGCAACTAGGAGGCACCCATTCTTCAAGCAAAAGGGAGCCAAGACTTGTCTACAAGGGTAAGTCTTCATTTCCCTCTTTTGTAGCATTTTCTTGCTTCATTTCTTAAGCCTATTTTCTTATTGTTTTGAGCTCCGACCTTAACTGAAACTAGGTCTATTTTGAGCTATTATTCATGTTTTTTCAAGGGCTCAACCCTGTTTGAGCCCTCCATCTTGCACTTGTTTCAATATCCTCTTATATGTCATTGTTTTGCATTGCATATTTCGCCTATGTGTGATCTGTTTCCGAGCATAATGTAAACTGTGAGTGGGCCTATTTTGAGTCCCTCTTCAACATTGAAGAAGGGCTCAACCCTGTTTGGCCTCCCTATCATGCACTTGCTTCACAATTCCTCCAATTTACCGTAAATTTGCATGATTTGTTTGACCTACATGTAGTCTGTTTTGGAGCATGTCATGAACTGTGAGTAAGCTTATTTTGTGTCCCTCTACAACATTGTAGAAGGGATCAACCTTGTTGGGGGTCTCCATGATTATGCTTGTCTTTATATCTCTCTTTGGCCCCCATTTTTGCATGCTTTGTTAGGCCTATCTAGCTTCTGTTTTCGGCCATCATCAGTACTGAAAATATCCATATTTTTGCCTTCTTGTCATGTTTTGTTAAGGGTCCAAGGCTGTTTGATGAATGTAAGGCATACTTCATGTTCTAGCCTTTGTTGGCTTCATTCTTGCATGACATTTTTAGCAAGTTTTCATACTGATTTGAGGGTTGTCATAAACTGTAAATGTGCATATTTTTAGCCCTTCTTCAGTATTGTAGAAGGAAAATTTTTAGTTTGAGCATCGCATACATCACTTGCTTCAATACCCCTCTCTTGGCCCCCATTTTTGCATGCCATTGTTGTCCTATCTATGCTCACTATTTCGCCATGTCTTGTATTGTAAAAAATGCTATTTTGGGGCTGCCTTGCTACTGTTTTGCATGTCATGTACCAATTATGCATATTTAGTATGGCTGTAGGCCATTTCGGGTGCTTAATATCGCATTTCGGGACCATTCCGTGCATTTGGTGTCATTTCCCCGCCTTTCGGGACTGTTTTGCATCATTTGTGAGCGCTGAAAATCCATTGGCATGTTTGCATACCATTCCCTATATCATTTCATGTTTTAATACATCGCCTCGGTTTGCGTGCCCGTGTGCACGTATTTCGAGGCGCCTCATTTTTATCCATCGGCCTCTTATGTGAGTGTGGATGAGGCCTTCTCATGTTAGTGTAAGCCCAATTTGCATTGTGTATGCCATTTCATTCCGTATGTCATTGCCTCGGTTTGCGTGCCCGTGTGCATGCATTTCGAGGCATCTTATTTTTCATCTCTCGGCTTCTTATGTGAGTGTGGCTGAGGCTCACTCATGTTAGCATAAGTCCATTTCGCATCCTGTATGCCATTTTAGCATCATTGCATTCTTTATGCCATTGCCTTGGTTTGCGTGCCCGTGTGCACGCATTTTGAGGCACTTCACTTTTATCCGATGGCCTCCTGTGTGAGTGTGGCTGAGGCCCTCTTATGTTGGTGTAAGCCCATATTGCATCGCATATCTCATTTTAGTCCCGTTACATCCGTATGCCATTTTCTCGGTTTACGTGCCCGTGGGAACGCATTTCGAGACATCTCATTTTAGGCTCATTGTATATTATATTTCAGGCCGTTTCATGCCTTTATGCCATTGCCTCAGTTTGCGTGCCCGTGTGCACGCATTTCGAGACACTTCACTTTTATCCGACGGCCTCTTATGTGAGTGTGGCTGAAGTCCACTCGTGTTAGTGTAAGTCCAATCGCATTGCGTATGCCATTACATGCCTTAGGATCATCGCCTCGGTTTGCGTGCCCACGTGCACGCATTTCGAGGCATCTCATTTTCATAGCATTGTGCACGCTAGGATTGTATTTTAGTTGCATTCAGGCATATCATGCATATTGCATCGTGTTCGGGGTAGGAGTTAGCAGCACGCGAAGCAGGCATGTTTCGTACTCAGTGTGAGCGGGTCTCAATTCCCATGTCACCGACACTCCGGATTATCCATGATGGAGTTAGGTTTTGCTATAACATTCATCTGCATTCATCCTAGATTGAGTTGGGTAATCCGATTCCTCCGCCTTCATGGATCGATATGCGTGATTGGTGTACGAGGATCGAGGCATACATATATTTGTGAAATACATTGCTATGCCCTTTCACGCTCTCTGATCGGCAAAAATGAGGATTAGCAACTTTTGGTCACGCATTTGAGGACATTGCAAGCGAGAGGCTAATTGGGGCATCGGTGGATTTCAGCATAAGCGGACCCAAACATGCATCATCTCATTATCCGGGCGAGTCAAGCGACCCGGCTTGCATGCTAGTTCTGATTTTTCTTAGTTAATTTGATAATTAATTAGGAATTTGTATATTATTCGGACTATATATTTCGGATTGTATTGTTCTTTTATTTCAGACTGTATTATTATTTATTCGGACCCTCTGCGCGAGGACAAAATTGTAATAAGTGTAGGTGAGTGTGATGTATGTCTTCCAACCCCTACTTCTTTCTTCCCTTTTAGTTACCCGCTTATGATGGTTAGATATAGGGCATATTTCAAATAGCATACAGTATGACAGCATGTTGGCATCATTCATCTGTTTTGCACGCACCGGGCTCGGCACATCATACAAACTGCATTTGTATCTCAATTGCAAATTGAGTACGTGATAATTGTAGCATTTCATATACCATGTTTAGAATAGCCGAGCCTGCTATAGTTTGCATCTTTGCATGCGTTGCATTAGGCAATTCTGTATACTTAGGACCATACATGGATTTCTAACGAGCTTCTGTTTTGGCTTGGAGTACTCGGTGAGTTTTATGCTTTAGCATCCTTGCATGCGTGTGAGTGACTGCCATGAATAGCATGCTTACCATGAGGCTAAATGCTTATGTGATATAACTGCCTTGAATGCCTGTGGGTGGAGGTTGAGTTATTTGAATTGGGGCAATTCATCAAATGTTTGTTTTAAGCCCACTAGATAGTGGCAAAATCATGTTTTCTAAGCCCACCCGAGGGTGGCAAATCCACATCTTAGCCTACTTGCGGGTAGCACCATCAAACCATTTTCAAACAAACAAACATGAAGTGGTATGTTCCAATTGAGCGATTAGGTCTATACTTGTATCTTTGTCATCACATAATAACCTAGGCTAATACAGGAATAAGAACTCACAAATATTTTCAAAATCGGATATCATGGTTAGTAGAGGCGGTCTTTGGCCGCGGCGAGTGCTCCGCAGTGACCTTCTAATCGTACCCAAGTTCCCAAGCCGAGGCAACTTTGGTGATGACGGACACGTGGCCTTTTGGCACTGAGTCAGGGTTTCCTAAATTTCCCATTTAAAAAAAAACATTTAGGTGGCGACTCTATATCTGGCGAAGCAGTTCATGTTTGGCACTTCTTTAAATCTGTTTTCAAAACGATTTGCCGGATTAAGAACCGTGACATTTGAGTCCTTCGAACTGTAGTCACCCAATATCGAACCAGAACGGGGGGGACTCGCACTTCCTTTCCCCCGGGATGCGTTCGGGGACGTCTGCAGTTTCTGGTGACTTTGCTGGGGATTTAGAGAACTTGACTCGAACTCGTGATATCTGGTTTTGACTGCACTTGTGTGTCTCTTTGCATTGCATTTGCATCGGTGCGCCTAGGACACCGTGTTTGCCATCTGCTATTCCTGAGCGGTTTGCCGGAGGCTTGTCTTGTCAAGGCTTGTCCATAAGGCTGACCGGTTATGGGCTCTTCCAGTATGGGAACACAAACCCCGGTTTCACCGGGGCACCCTTTTTGACCATTCGACCTAGTGCATATTCGGATCCATAGTGACCATTCCAAACTAGGACAGGTTGCTTACCCGTTTATAGGTTGTTTGAAGCCGCTGCATGCGTAGTGAAACCCTAGTTCCTGACAAAATAGGACAGGGAAACTCTACCTCAACATAGGGGTGTTTTCAGCTCTCACTTATCTGCTATGTGCTTGTTAGAGTGTGCCTCTGAGGAATGCATGTATCGATTGAGTTTGGGCATCGAACTGCGGGCATCAGTCAGTTATTTGAGAATCAATTGTCTGTGGATATCCGATTCAGTTTTGGGGAATAGTGATGCGAGAGCGATGATCGATGGTGAGGAGTGTATTTTGACGGCTTGTCAAGCTGCGTGTTGTATGCTTGTGTGTTGTGTGTATTTAATTTAAGTTGTTATCTTTGCCCGTTTTTACGGTTATTTATTTCCTTTTAAGCTTTATTATCTTTTTGCTAGGCGGTTTTATACGATTGCTTCGAACGATAGATACCCCCAAGCACTTTGGACACGAGGTCGCCGACTCAACCGATCCGAGGATCTCGTTGGCGGACATCGATGTTCCTCTCTACCGATTATCGAGAAGAAGGCGAAGCGCGGTGTGTCGAACATGGATTCTGCAAGGACGGAACGCCGATAGTAAACAATCGAGTTGAGATTTACGTATGCAGTAGAGGTGCATTCCGGCCATTCGGATGGAACGAGAATACATCGAGGATGGAGGCAATGATCGCGGATGCATGGGAGCATGAAACAGATGCAAGATGATGCCATCATGGCGGAATTTTCCAAACAACAAGCCACGATCATGGCCCGGTAGTGATTACTAAGTACACTGGCCGAAACGCGGCGTCTGCTTCACATCGAGCTCCTCCTCCGGCTCCACTACTGGCGAGGCATCCTTTGGTCGAATACCTTGCCAAATCCTTGAGTATCCTCGAACACCGAATGCCTTGCGATGTCAGGAACACTCAAGAGGACATAGGTCTTCCAACAGGCGGCTCGCCCGCTTCTGCCTGTGTCCAGAATCTTACACCTAACCACGGACCCTCCATTTGAGTTCGAGGTAGATCATCTGACTCTGAAGTGAGTAATTTGGAAAAAGCTTTTCAAGAAATCACGAGGTGAAGGCCGTCGGATATTGAAGATGGCTACTGGCGTGGCGTGACATTCTTGGGACGATTTAAGATGCCCAGATTGACCGTTTTGGCGGATTAGGGGATCCTATGGTCCATCTCGGCTATTTTCGGACATCTTGAGGCCAATGGACCTAACTTGAGCCACAAAAGCTTTCTTTATTTGGCGAGAACTTTGTGGGGTGGCGGCCATCTGATGCATAAAGTTGGAAGATGATGTGAAGAAATTGGGATGAAATTTGAGGCCTTCGTTACGGTATTCATAGATCGAGATTACAACACGTGATCTCGAAACAGCGATCTTGAGGAACAAAAAGACTTTCTCGATTTTGTAACTTCGGTGGAAACAAAAGGCATCGATGATGACCTTGAGGCCAGATAAAGATAAAATTCGGATGATTATGCGCAATCTCAGCGAAGTTAATCACGAAAAATGATCGTACTCCCTTTCCCCACCTTCTCGATTTACGAGATGGGGTACAAATCGAGATGCGATGAAGCAAGGTTTGATCGACCGGGATCGAGGCGACCGAAGGACATTCAACGCATAATAATAGCGAGGGAGTGGTATTTGCAAACACAAGGACTTTGGAGGTCGGTATGGTCACCACTACTCCCCTTTCCAACCAAGGCTCGCGGCCACACCCTTTTCGATGCTTAGGGAGCGATAACCAAGCCGAGATATCAATCGAGGCCAAGAACCTTCACTCCACTATATATGCCCTTGTCCAAGGCTTTGGGTGTGTCGGGAAGAAGCATCGGCGCCCTAGAGCAAGGCCACTACGAATCCACTCCCCCTTCCACAACCCGGCCAAGTCTTGTGCGTACCACCGTGACATAGCCATGACCAGATCAATGTTTAAATTGCGTCACGAGATTCAAGACCTCGTTGACAAGAATATCATCGTACCTCGAAAGACCCAACGTCACAACTAACCCACTCCTGCACATAACCAAGATCCACCACCCAAAGAGTCAACTTCATCCAAGCGGGGTCGTTTCTTACGATCCTAGTATCTATATTACTCCCTCTCACCTACCCAAGCGGAGGTGATCCTTCTGATTACCTTGACTTGTGCATGTTGGACACCTTCACAACCCAATCTGAGCGAAGTGGTGACCTCCGAAGATCGAGCAGGGGTAGGTTTGAGGAGAAGCGAGGTGGTGAGTCTGCAGGATGGCCTGACACAGGAATTGTCTTTGGAAGAGCTTATGATCCAAGCGGATATATCTTATCGATGAGCGATCGACGAGTGTGAGTGTGCGAAAAATTTGAATTGTGCATGATTGAGAGACGGACTAGAACAAGGGTCGATGATCGACAACGGTGGAAGAAGATTTTGCTAACCTCCGGTTCTTCAACGACCAAGCGAGGAATGCAACAATCAATTGGTTTGAATATGAAGTCGGCGAAATGCAGGGTGGTTAGATGACCGGCCGGATGTTGTGGAAATTGACGAGCAAGGCGGCGGTAGGGATATCAATGATGGCGGAAGGGCGAGAGTCGAATGAATTGCGAGGCGCGGTACAAAGAATTTCGCTCGGGATCAAGATATTGTGAAAACCGAACAACAAACCCTATTAACACGGGAGGAGCAAGAAGAAGTGGAATTACGAGAGAATCAGGAAAGCCAAGAACCATGAAGAGGTTGAAAGTCTTTGCGAGCACAAGAGCGAGGACATCTTTGTGAGCATATGGGATGAAATCCGAGAGTACAAACTTGCGAGAACGGATAGGTGTCTGTTGAGCGTTAGTGGGATGTGGTGGGAAGGCGATGACTTATGTCTTGCCCACGGATGAAGATTGGGCAGTGCTCAACGGATGATACTTGGTACCTCGATGAGGTGGACCACATGACCCGAGTGGGCGGTATTTCAAGCCCCCACACCTTGACCAACCTAAGACATCTAGGAAAGATAAAGAGGCAGAAAAGCAGAGAGAGAAGCAAATTGAAGAAGAAGCTGTACTGAGACAGTTAAAGAAGATACAAGCAGACATCTCCATCTGGGGACTGCTTATGGCATCAAGGGGACATAGGCAATTTGTCTTATACGCTATGGACAAGGCTAAACTCTCCATCGAAACTACGCCCGGGAAGCGGTGGTTGGTTGGTTTTCGGGAGGAGGTTCCCGGCATTAACCTTCGGACAAGGAATTGCGCTGAGGCGTGAATCATAACAAACCTCTCTACATCTCCGTGGAGTGTAGAGTTAAGTGGATACCGGTGGTACTTGTTGATCTGGATGCGCTATCAATGTCTGCCCGGAAGCGGCATATCTGTCGGGTTGAAACCTGCGGACTTCATACCAACCACTCAGGTGATCAGAACTTATGATAATACCAGTAGGGAAGTGATGGGGACTGTCAAGATTCAGACCCAGGTTGGCCTAGGACAGCACAACATTGAATTTCATGTCTTGGACGTTCTTGCAACCTTCAACTTGCTCTTGGGGTGGCCGTGGTTGCACCAAGTGAAAGCAGTCTCTTCCACTCTGTACCAGATGTTGAAATACCCTCACGGGAAGGGGGTTGCAATTGTTTTCGGAAATTCATCCATCCATCCGCCGCCAGAAGTGTCTACGCCAATTTTGGAAATCGAGCACGGCACGGAGGATGTGTTTTTGTTAGGGTTCACTTTGGCAGAAGCCCGGGTAGTGCAGAACATCATGGCTATGAATGAAGGTGTGTACGTCAGTGCCCAATCCGTCTACCTCATGAACAAGCTACAACATATTCCCGGGATGGGATTAGGAAGAAGCGGCAGGAAAGGAGTCGCAGCATTGGCCGAAGTGCCACACAACCCACATACCTTTGAAATTTGGGTTATCTTCCCAAAGAAATTTGGGTGAGAAAGGAAAGGAAATGGCGGCGAGCAGGCGAAGCGGTGGGAAGCCTTTTGACTTAATGCAAGCCCATCGGGGTACCTGAGCAGACGCTTCGTCCGGGAGGAGGACTTTCCATTTGCGGCTTCCCAGCCATGGTTAAGCGGAGAAAAGCGTGTACCAGGTTTGAAATCTTCTTCGACTGCAACTATCCAGGATGATGTTGCCCGCAGGCGAGCAGACCCAACAAGCGAGGTTGAAGCGAGAATAAAGCGGTGGATCACGAGGGCACATAATTGGAAATGGGGTAGCAGCATGTCTCCTCTCGATCCTCCGTCGACCAAGAGTGCTTGGGGATAACCGTGGTTTCCATGATTGAGGATGAAAGCAGTGCGAACCAGGCTGACTATCTTGGATGCATCAATCGCACCCTCTCTCACTTGGCGATCTGAGGAGGATTTTTGTCAGCGACAAGGTCAGGTAGTGAGCCGGAATTTGATTCCACCGAGTCCTATGAGTCGGAATCAGGTTCCAGCTCGACTGAGTCTAAGTCTGGTACTCTTGGGAATGTTAACCCGGATGCCACAGTCCTGTCCAGGTCGTCTTTTTCCTTTTCATTTGAGTCTGTTGTAACCAATGAATCGGATGATTTGGATGTGCCTAATGAGAATGAACTATTTGTGGTTTAAGTACTTTTACGTGCCCTAATTTATTGCATTAATTCGGACTTTCAAAATTTTGATCAAAGCAGCGAGGATGAAGTTCCTCCGGTTTTACAACGTTTAATTGAGCAAGAGCAAGAGATTTGTTAAACCATTAATGGATGAAATCATTACCGTGAACATTAGTCTTGAGGAGGACCATGGTGGTCGGATCGGGTCCACGTTGTCTTCGGAGGCAGCGCCTAGTCGCTTTATTAAAAGATTTCAAAAGATGTTTTCGCGTGGTCCTCACGAAGACATGCACGGAATCGATCTGAGATTATGCGACATCGGATCCCCTTGACCCCAGGCCCGACATCAGCGAAACTTCGAAGGATTCGCTGGATTGGGCTCTTAAGATCAAGGAAGAGGTCACCAAGAAATCGGCAAGCTTCTCTTTGGTATCTGAATATCCGACTTGGTTGGCCAACATTGTTCGTGCCAAGAAAGATGGCGGGATCGGGTGTGTGTAGACTTGAGGATTTGAGCGAGCTAGTCAGGGCGACTTTCCCTTACCGCACATCGATGAGTTGGTAGATTTCATAGTAGGGCATGCATTGCTCTCATTCATGGATGGCTTCTCGGGATACAACCCGGATAGTGATGGCACGGAAGGCGAGAAAAGCGCATTCACCACCCGTAGAGACATATCTGCTACGGGTAATGCCGTTTGGGTTGAAGAAACATTGGAGCTACTTATCAGCAGACGCGACCACAATACTACATGATATGATCCACAAAGAGGTTGAGGTGTATGTGGATGACATGATTGTCAAGTCAAAAGAAAGAGGCCACTACGCCTTGCACAAGTTTTTCAAAGGATCGAGAATTAGGTTGCGGCTAAACCCTCGAAATGTACATTTGGTGTTCTGAGGAAAATCTTTGGGGTTTGATTACACAAAGGGGCATCGAGTCGACCCTTCCAAAATCAAGGCCATCTTAGAAATGCCACCACCAAGGGTGAAAAGGAGGTGCGAGGCTTTCGGGTAAAGTGCAATTCATAAGGCGGTTTATTTCAAAATTAACCTCGACTTGTGAACCACTTTTGGCCTTCTCAAGAAAGGAAAAAAGTTCAATGGGACGGCCGATGTCAAAATGCATTTGAACAAATCAAGAATATCTCTGAGAACCCACCCGTTTTATCGCCACGAGAACCGAAGCAGTTGATTTTGTATCTGTCGATGTTGAAACTACAATGGGCTGCATGCTTGCACAAGAATCGAGAAGATAAGGTGGAAAAGGCCATCTACTATTTGAGCAAAAGATGTTGGAGTATGAGACCCGATATACACACTTTGGAAAAAGCTTGTAGCTCTGGTATAGGCTACCGGAAGGCTGCGGCACTACTGTTAGCTCACTCTGTAATGTTGGTTTCACGACTTGATCCCATTAAATATCTCTTGAGAAACCGGTAACTTCGGGTAGGCTAGCTCGTTAGTTCTTTGTTGCTCTCGAATTTGATCTCACATATGTGACCGCATAAGTCGATGAAAGGAAGAAGCGTTGGCGAGTTCCTTGCCGACCACGGTTGAGGGATGAAGCGATCGAGTACCTATTCCGGATGAATCAATTACGCATATCGGCGAAGAAACTTGGGCGATGTACTTTGTGGGCGTCAAATCAACATGGGTATGGGATAAGAGTGTTCTTGATAGCACCCGATGATTCCGTATCCCTCTCGCCTTCAAACTCGGTTCAAAGTCTCGAACAATGAAGCGAGAATCTGGCGTGTATCATTGGTCTAAAGCGACCACGAAACTAGGGGCAAGGCAATTTGGGCGTCATTGGGGATTCGAACCTTGTTGTGTCTCAAGCTAAAGGAAATGGAAAGTAAAGAGGAAAAGATGATGATGTATCACCAAACCTTGGATTTCTTGATTCCTCGGTTTGAAGCTAAGTTTTACTCATCTACTAAGAGAGAATAATAGGTTCGCAGATTCTTTAGCAACTCTATCTTCTATGATAGACATCCCGTGTGGAGTCCGAATGTGTCCGGTCATCATTGACCAGAAATTTGCACCTGCCTATGAGTCGATTGCAGCCATAGATGAAGTTCAGGACGAACACCCCTGGTATTACGACATTTGGAACTTCTTGGAGAAAGAAGCATACCCGCTAGGGGTAAATGCCAAGGACAAGAGGGCAATCAGAAGAATGGCAGTTCAGTTCATCATCTGCGGGGGTAAACTGTATAAACGAGGTCATCTGGGAATGCATAAACTGTGTGTTGATGCCGAAGAGTCAAAGCGTCTGATGGAAGCCATCCACGGGGGTGAATGTGGTGCACACATGAATGGGGTAATGTTGGCACGGAAGATCCTTAGACAAGGTTATTACTGGTCCACCATGGAGGAGGATTGTATTGGTTTCGTCTGGCGATGTCACAAGTGTCAAATTCATGCAAATCGCATGAACATTCCGCCGTCAAAGCTGTACAACATGACTTCGCCATGGCCGTTTTCTGTTTTGGGAATTGATGTAATCGAAGCTGTTACGCCAAAAGGGTCGAATGGGCATGAGTTCATCTTGGTAGCGATAGATTATTTCACAAAGTGGGTTGAGGCCCAATCTTCTGTGATGTTGAAAGCCGCGTAGCAAAATTGCTCGAAACAACATTATCTGTAATTCTGAGTCCCAAATGAAATCGTTTGGACAATGGTTCCCACTTCAAAAGGAGGTGATCGACTTGTTGGAGAAATACAATGTGGCTTTTCATAAGTCGTCTACTTACCGCCGCAAACCAGCGAAGCGGTTGAGGCCGCCAACAAGAACATCAAGCGCATACTACGGAAGATGGTGGAAACCTATCGGGTGGCGGATAAATTGCCTTCGCTCTGTGACTCTGGGACTTGATCGAGAACTTCTCTAAGGCGACTCGTGTACTCATTGGTTTATGGGATGGAAGCCGTTTTGCCTATTGAGATTGAGGTCCGTCGTTCAGTATTGGCGAGTGCGGATAGCGAAGCAGTTAGCGACAAAAGCAGTTTAAGGAACTCATGCTTTTCGATGAAAGAAGGCTGAAAGCACTGTACCATGTCCAAGGTTATCAACGCAGAATCGCCCGGGCTTTTAACAAGAAGGTTAAGTCCAGGAACTTGAAAGAAGGAGATTTGGTACTCAAAGACAACCGAGTTCCCATCCATGACCCAAGGGGCAAGTTCAGACCCAATTGGACTGGTCCCTACATTATCAAGTCAATCTGGTCAGGTGGAGATGTGGTTCTGATGGACCTAGATGGCTTAGAGTTTTCTCAACCAATCAATATGGACAAGTTGAAGAAATATTACCCCTGAGAGGCTCGCTGGGCGAAAACCGAAAAGGCGACCTAGGCAAAATTGAGCATAGAAAATTTGAAATTATAAAAGCGAGCTCATAAGGTTGAAAACTTCATAAAAGGCGGCCTTGGCAAAATTAGGCGCAAAAGGAGAGTAAAAATACGGCGAACCCAAGCACGAACTCGTAAGGCTTGATTCCCATCTATGGGATCGTGGCGACTTCATCTGAAGTTATTTAATCTTTTCCCCGATGAACTTTGTCCATTTGGTCATCTCAGTCATCTCTATTCATCAGCATCTATCGTGATCTCCGGTACAGTGTCATTCAGACTAGGGGCAACTTTCCGTTGCAATGAAGTGTTGCGGCACCATCCAGGCTAGGGACAACTTTCCGTTGCTATGAATCGCCGAGGTACTTTTCAAACTAGGGGCAACTTTCCAGTTGCTAAGATCCGGGGTTGTGCATCTCAGTGACAGATCTTAGGCGTGTCCAGTTCTGATCCATATCGAAAATAGTTTTGAAAAGTTTTAATAAAAGTTGACTTTGTTCAAATTAATCTTTTCACAACTAAGACCATTTTTTGACCAAAAACGGAGAATTTTCAGTACCACAACCTTCAATTTCATAGATTTCAAAACAGAGTTCTCTTGCTCTTACATACAATTGAAGTTGCTCTTTATTACACTCATAACGAAAACTTGAAAGTACTAGTAAAGCAATAAATCTGGGGCATAGTCAAGTCAGGTGTCCCTGCGCCCACTCCCAGAGCTGGTTGAAGCCTCTGATGCCAACCTAGGCCCAACCTGTGCTTCTTCATTGAGCCAATCCCAGCATTTATCAGACAAAGTGCAACTAAAAGTGGGAGGCGAGCCAGAGTTCTCACGATTCTCCATCTTTGCGGCTTGAAAACCAACTATCGCCTCGAGCAGGAAATGTGGCGGATATTCAATCCCCTCCGGGAGCAAGTGCAGTCATGACCAAATTGGCGAGGATGCGAAATGGGAAATAGAATACCGATGAGTCAAGCGATCAACGGATCGGTGTCTGGAACATGCTATAGCTCATCGCCGGAAGGTTAAGCCAAGGACAGCGCCAAGCAATGTGTTCAGCTGACAAGTTGCACATCCATTCAAACCACCATCCCTCATCAAGGACGTCGACCAGGCGTTGTCGAAAGAAGTAGCCGCGGGCTGAGTAAGCAGGGCAAGAGTCCACAACTTGCAATTTATCCATCAACCATATCTGGGAAAGGATGAAAAATGAGAGAATAAAGAATAGAGAGATGTGCGATGAGAAAAAAGTGAGATGAGGGTTTTGTGAGAAAAATCGAGCCTGAGGGCCGAGTGATGTGAGCAAACACATATGTGAGCTTGGGTGGGAAACATTACTGCGGCGATAGTAGTGGACTCCCATAAACTGGTTGTCTCTTGGCGGTAGAAGGCATCCAAACCTAGCAGTGTCTCGGCCAATGTCATGGCGATATAGCTCTTTCCTTCCCTCAAGCCTTGAGCGACTTCAATCAAACGGATGCTAGTCCCTCCGGAGCTCGAGACAAACAGAAAATGAGATAGCATGCACAAGTAGAGGGCATGTTGCCGGAAACCTTGCCAATGATGGTTCTTTGCGGTCCCGGCATCGGAGAATCGATGCATCGGGCTCGGGATATCAACATGCCATTACCAATCGAGATCGAGCATCATGCGCGTTGAGACCGCACATCCGCCCTAAAGCTTGGGCATGGCCAAAAGCAGGCGAGGAAAGATCTCTTAGGCGTTCGAGACTCCATCAAAGCTTGAAAATCTTCAAAAGTAGGACATACCTCTTGCCCTCCGAAGCTGAAGACATGCGTCGCCGGGTTCCAAAATCTCACTGCGGCATGGAGGAAAGGAAGATGTAGCGGAGTCCGGCCCAGCGTGAATAGTGCATTTAAGCCGAAACCCCGGAAGTTCAACTTTTCCGAGCCGTCTAGAGACGAGATCCAAGATGTGAGATTTTCTGCGAGAAATGCCTCCATTTTTTGTGAGAAACGGTGATGAAATAAATAAGTTCCAAGGCTGGGGCTTTTATAGAGGGGTAAAACACTATTCAAAGGACACGTGTCAAAATTCTGGGGGTTGCGGGAGAGGTGGCCGGCCGGCCATCTATTCTAGTAGGCCAGCCACCCTCTAATCTCCAGATGCAAAATATGTTCGTACGCATTGGTCTGTTTTGCCCTCGGAAGGAAGTTTGAGGCATTTCTAGGCATCGGGAGCGTCGAAGGCCTCCATTTCTCTCGGTTCGGATCGTTCCATCATCCAGATCGTCCGTCCGAAATACGCTTAGTTGTATTTTTGCTTATCGAGTTGTTGCTTTGTTTATCGAGTTGTAAGTTTTGTCGAGCTGTCACATTTTGTGTTTTGAGTGGTTACTTTTTGTTTACACAATTTTGTTAAGTCTTGTTTATCGAGTCGTTAACATTGTTGTACTTTACTTATTCGAGTTGTAAACTTGCTAAGATTCTGTTATTGTCTTAGTGAACCGAGTTTTGATTTGTTGCGTCGGTTCATTACCTGACCCGGTAAATACACAAGGCACATTTTCATTCAATTCCATTTTGTGCAAAATGATACGATGCGATGCTAAGAGTTTCAAATACAAACGCTTTTTCAAAAGCTGTTTCATTCCATCATGTTTTACAACAAAATAAAGGTACAAGTTTTACAGGAAATAAAACTGCCTAACAATATGCAAAGTGCTACAAACTACTAGCAAAAAGTAAAATAAAAGCAGGAAATGACATCAATCTCCTCGAGAACGGGAATGAGAAGGCCCTCTCATCCTCTTCTGCGGGACAACCTCTGCACCATCATCACCATCCGGGTCAGAGCTGTCATCATCCGGATCCCCCTCAGCCTCGTCTCCACTCCCGGAACCAAGACCGGAGCCTCCCTCCCCAGCGGATGTCTCTGACTCATAGTGCGACCTCCTCCTCCTCCTCCTCAATAATGGGTGCCCTCGTGCAGGGCGACCCGCCTCGAGCTCCTCGAAAAGGCAGATGTTGACTCACTGAGAAGGCTGGATGGCCCAGCTCTTGGAAAAGGCCCGGATGACCCAGTACCATGAACAGGTCCAGTACCTCGACCCCCCTGAGAAGGCCGGGTGGTCGACTGCGGACGAACATACACGGGAGGCATCTGAAAATGAAAAGTTCAAATACATCAGTTCAAATATGAAAAGTAGATGCAAGTACAATATGCGAGTGTGGTGTGTGTCAGATGTGCTCTACACAGTCTATCAATACAGCAAGATGTTCAAAACTAGTGTATCATCAAAAATATGCTAAATACAGGAAAGATGGATAATACCTGCACGCCCATGATGGCCATCTGTGCCTCCCTCCGTAAGATCATGCCCTCGAATGTGGCCAGCATCTCGAGCAGCTCATCCGTGTACTCAACTGGAGGCTACAGATACAAATGCAAAACTATCTGTGAGGGAATGAATGTCCAAGTAATTTGACTGATAAATCAAAGCTAAAAAACATACCGGGGGCGAATCAGGGTCTCTGACATATCAGTGGTCAGGAAGAGGAGGCTCTAGCGGGACTTGGTAAGGAGTCCCGAACCGCCAACTCGTCAACTCGGTCGGCATGTCTGGCCACCCAGGATAATGAAGAGATGGAGGGATTGGAGGAATCGAACTACCTCTACCCCTAGGTGCACCAGCCCTGCTAGAGGAGGGGATATCCGTAGCACCGGCACGACTTGAAGATGGTACACCAGTAGGCCTCCGTGGCGAACCGCACTCCGTCAAGGGGCATCAGATATATACGACGATAGGTGGCGTAGTCCCCATCCATGAGATGTAACAAAGCATCGGTGCCCTGCATAGCACTAATGACCTCCTGGGTAGAGAGTCTATCGGCGATCGCATAGTGGGCTGGAGAGTGCAGGAGGTCTGAGAATCGTACCCCACACTGCGCGAAGCGTTCCCCCAAGAACCATGCCCTACCAACTGGTCCTTCGAGCAGGAACCTATACTGAGAATTACTCAATCCTCCGGGATACTGATGTCGGAGACCATCACCAAAGACCGCCTAGGGCTGCCAAGTAATCTGCGGATAACCAGTGCATAAATCAATCAGAAATCAGGAGTATACAGGGCAAATCAAAGATGAAAATGAAAAGGCGAGAGTTTTGAAATACGTGTCGTCCGCCGGTATCAAAATCTTGTCGCAGGTAGAAGAGAGTCTCCCGAGGTCTCGCTCGGTGCTCGCCCTCGAATACTAATGAAAACGGAGTCATAAGGAGTCCTGCCACCTCCATCTCCGGGGCTAATGTGGGAAAATATACGTACACCCATAGCTGAGAAAAGCAGTGCAGAATGTGAATACAAAGTGCTAAAAGTAGAATACAGAGTGCAAAGTGCGTCGTGTGTGTAATGAACAAGTAATGAGGAGCAGAAATGTAAATCAAGAGGGCAGAACGTACCTCCCAGGCTCTCCAATAGCCGCCGAGCAAGTCTCCCCGCCCGCGAGAGGCTACACTCATGTAACAATAGAGGGTAGCCAGGCCAGCGCCGCCCCAGTCATACCGACTGACCTGTGATAGGTCCACCAGGGCACTCAGAAGATACAACCCAACAGTGTTCCCCCTATCGGCAAACAGAGTGGTGCCAAAGAGGAACATAAGGAAGCCACGGGTGTACTGCTCAACCTCCTCGGGAGACTTAGGCTCCATCTCCGGCCTCCGAAAATGGGAAGAGAACCAAGTGTACCGGACTCTCCCGGAAGCTCTGTCTACAGGTGGACGGGCCCCCAACAGGTGTATCCATGCGGCCTCCCACTCTCCCATATCCTCGTCGTAAGGTATGGGCCAACCGCCTATGTCTAGGCCGGTGAGCACAACAAAGTCTAGCGGGGTCATGGTCATATCCCCGGTGGCAGAAAAGTGGAAGGAATTGGTGGTGTCCCACCATCTCTCTACCAAAGCAGCTAACAAAGTCCTGCTGGCAGGACAACGTGATAATCCCACGCAGAATGCTCCGAACCCTGCTAGATCAATCAGATCCCGGACAACCTCTGGAAGCTCAGCGTACCAGTCTCTCGCGGCGGTAGAGCCGTATCCTCGCACGGTGCAAGAGCCAACCTGCATTCAGAATGAATACATGTGTTCAGTACACAATAAAATGCAAGTTGTGTGCAAATGAAATGAAGTAGCTGTGTGCAAATAAAATGCAAGCTGTGTGCAGATGAAACTAATCAGTGGGCTGTGTGTTCACTTCAAATCTGGGTTGCGTGTTCAGTAACTCGGTGTTTTGGGCTGCGTGTTCAAATCCTTAATCAGTGGGCCGTGTGTTCACTTCAAATATGGGCTGCGTGTTTAGTAACTCGGTGTTTTGGGCTGCGTGTTCAAATCCTTAATCAGTGGGCCGTGTGTTCACTTCAAATCTGGGCTGCGTGTTCAGTAACTCGGTGTTTTGGGCTGCGTGTTCAAATCCTTAATTAGTGGGCTGTGTGTTCACTTCAAATCTGGGCTGCGTGTTCAGTAACTCAGTGTTTTGGGCTGCGTGTTCAATAACTCGGTGTTTTGGGCTGCGTGTTCAAATCCTTAATCAGTGGGCTGTGTGTTCACTTCAAATCTGGGCTGCGTGTTCAGTAACTCGGTGTTTTGGGCTGCGTGTTCAAATCCTTAATCAGTGGGCCGTGTGTTCATTTCAAATTTGGGCTGCGTGTTCAGTAACTCGGTGTTGGGCTGCGTGTTCAAATGCTTACTTAGTGGGCTGTGTGTTCACTTGAAATCTGGGCTGCGTGTTCAATAAATCTGTGTTTGGGCTGCGTGTTCAAATCCTACTTAGTGGGCTGTGTGTTCACTTCAAATCTGGGCTGCGTGTTCAGTAAATCTGTGTTTGGGCTGCGTGTTCAAATCTTACTCAGTGGGCTGTGTGTTCACTTCAAATCTGGGCTGTTTGTTCAGAAAATCGAAGTTTAGAGCTATGTGTTCTACTCTCAATCAGTGTGGGCTGTGTGTTCACTTCAAATCTAGGCTATGTGTTCAGAAAATCGAAGTTTAGGGCTGTGCGTTCTACTCTCAATCAGTGTGGGCTGTGTGTTCACTTCAAATCTGGGCTGTGTGTTTAGAAAATCGAAGTTTAGGGCTGTGTGTTTTACTCTCAATCAGTGTGGGCTGTGTGTTCACTTCAAATCTGGGCTGCGTGTTCAGAAAATCAAAGTTTAGGGCTGTGTGTTCTACTCTCAATCAGTGTGGGCTGTGTGTTCACCATCAACTTGGACTGCGTGTTCAGAAAATCAGAGTTTAGGGCTGTGTGTTCTACTCTTAATCAGTGTGGGCTGTGTGTTCACCATCAACTTGGACTGCGTGTTCAGAAAAATTGGAGTTTGGGACTGTGTGTTCTACTCTTAATCAGTGTGGGCTGTGTGTTCACCATCAACTTGAACTGCGTGTTCAGAAAATCGGAGTTTGGGACTGTGCGTTCTACTCTCTACTCTCAATCAGTGTGGGCTGTGTGTTCACCATCAACAGGCTGTGTGTGTTGAAATCGAGTTTGAAATTGCGTGTTCTACTCTTAGTCAGTGTGTGCTGTGTGTTCACTTTCAAAATTTAGGCTGTGTGTTCAACAAATCAGTGTTTGAGCCGTGTGTTCAATTCTTAACTAATGTGTACCGTGCGTTCACAATCAATCAGTCAATGAGCCGTGTGTTCAGCAATTCAAGTGTTTAAATTACATGTTCAGGATGCAGGCAAAGTACTATGTCATAAGCTAAAACTGTGTGTTCAAGCATGGCAAAGCTACAGAATGCACGAAAAATGCAGAAAATAAAGTAAAATACCTCTCGTGCATCGTGAGAGAGGTCTTTGCTCAGCTCTCGCGGCGATAAATCCGGTGCGGTCATTGAACCGGTGAAAGCAGCGGCGACTGCGGAAGCATATGTACCGGTGGGGCGTATCTCCCGGGAATGAAAGGGCGGACTCTCGGAGGCAATGTCATGACATCAAAATCATCTCCGGCACCTGGAGGACCTCCGCCATAAGGGTAATCGCCCGCTATTTCAAGAGATCTGCAAAAAGGAGCAAAATGAGCCAAAATTGGAAAAAGTCAACAACAGTCAACTCCCGAGAAAATCTTCCAAATATTGAGACAAACTTACCTCAAGTGGTGAAAATGAGAAAAGAAGCCCCGAAATCAAAATTTAATCAGTTTAAAGTGCTTAAAACTGAAAGATTTCGCGAAAACAACTTGCGTGGAAGGCCGAAAACCGCGTATAAAGTGCAGATCTGAAGAGAAAAATGGTTTGGGGAGCAAGGGAAGGAGTTTTTGCAGCTTTGGGAGTGATTTTGGAATGAATGGAGGGGGATATATACAGAAATGAGCAAAATGACAAAATTGCCCTTGCTTTTGGACAGGTGGCTGGCCGGCCACCTTTTCTAGCTGGCCGGCCATCTGCTTTTTTATCCCTAGCCGGTGGCCTCCCCTAGGGCAACCACCTGGCCGGTGGTGGTCCCCACACCCCCCTCTAGCTCTCTGCAAATTTTGAGGTCCCGGGACCTGAAAAAGTTCAAGAAAAGTATACTTTCTGGCGCAAAATTGCTCTGCCGAAACTTCAGCTGTAATTTCTGACATGTGTCTCATCATCACTCATCAAAATCAAGGTGTATCCTTTTTGAACATGTTGTAACCTCTCCAGGTGGTGAATCAGAGGCCGTGATCAAGTTGCCTTCGCCGAAATGCGCGTTTCCCAGCTCGTTGTTTCGCAACAAACAGGCGCCCTGATTTATGCTCAATTTGCATTGTTTTGCATATAACTTGCATTGTTATGAGCATTTTGCATTATCATGCATGATTTCTTGATGTACCATACCTCTGTGCTTGAGGATGCGTTGTCACGCATGTTCCTTTCTCGCATTACGATGCATTCACTTGCCGACACTGCGTGTGTCAAACTTTCGAAACCACAGGAATCACATCGAATATATGTTGTTAGCATATTGTTCTTGTTGAATTTCTCTCTTTTGCAGGCACGATATTGTATGTACGGTTCATTTGAGGCTGGTGCGACCAGACGAATCGCGCAAGTATCGTATCCTCTCCGTGTGAGACGCGACAATAATTGAATGATTCTCCGCATTTCTAACTACATGAAATGTAGTTGTTGCTTTGCATTCTTGCTTAAAACTGTTGCATCTATTTGCGAATACTTGCCTCATTATAGCTTGCTGCCTTTGCATGATCATTTGGCTCTGTGCATGTCGCTTTGCATTTTGCCCCCCCTGCCTGGGGGCACATATCTCTGTTTATCTTGTATGATTGTCTAAGTTTTCGGCCTTGCCAAATATGGGTCGTCTCTGGGCTTTGACATTCACTCCCGTCACTTCTTGACTTCCGAGTTCTGTCAAAGAGGGGCAACTGTAGACACCCCATTTTCGACTGACCTTAAGACTCAGACGTCACCGATTGAGCGCTCGGTGATGTTGCATATTGTGCTCGTTCAGAAGTCTCAGAGTCGCGGCCGTGCGCCTTGCCTCCGGACTTAGAACCTCTTACATGCCTTGCCTCGGTTTGCGAACCAGACTCGGTTTTCTCTGTTTTCTTTCCTGAGGGGAGGGAGAGGTCCCGTAGACCATCTCTCAGTGGCCGTGGGCTACTTTTTGTGGCCGTAGGCCATTTTGCCCATTTCGGAGCCCAGTTCTCAGTTTTCGGAGCCGTCAGGCCGTGTGCCTCGGTTCGGGACCACCAACCATCTCCGATTCCTCCGGTTTCTGGCATGCATCTCATTTACTCCCTTTTGAGGGACACTGGGGTCTTAGATATCCACCCATGACCAAACACCACTTTCGGTGTAACGGCGATTTTGGGACCGGCTGCGTGTTTTGGCCCCCGAGCATTCGTTTTGCATCGGTTTTTGTTCATTTTTGTCAGGTACCTCTGTTTTATCATAAGGAAGGTCACTAGAGGGTGGGAGGCCAGCAATTGTCTCAGCAACCAGTTATGCTCCTCCGGCGCCTCCCGGCGCCCGTTTTTCTCACTTCCGGGCTAATGTTGAACACCTTAGGGCCATTTTCTGCGAGCCAAAACCACATATTTGTGTTGTACATACATGGGAGGACCCTAAAAACACATGGCCGGCCAGTAACTCTCATTGACCCTTTTGAACCCCTTCTAAAAGTGGCATGTTGTTTCTCATGTTTCAAAGTTGCCAAATTCCAACCATAGAGCCTTGTTGTACACACATGGGAGGACACCAACCTTTGGTGGCCGGCCGGCCACCTCCAATAAAGGTGGCTAGCCGGCCTGCTTCCTTGGGATGTGTGCATTCCAGCTGTGCTTTGATTTTCCCCCAAAAATATCTCATCCGGGGGACCCCTTTGGAGGGAAATAAGAGCTCATTTCCCTCCACTTTTGCAAGGACTCCTCTCTCCCTCTCTTGCACATTTTGGTGTCCTCCCAACTCAAGAGAAGAGAACACAAGCTTTGGTTAGAGCATACATATACATACAACTCCATTTTCTTCAAGTTTTGGTGCCATTTCTTCATCATCTCCAAGCTCTACCACCACAACTCCATTCCAGAAGCTAGGAGAGCTTCCCAGCAGCTAGGAGGCACCCATTCTTCAAGCAAAAGGGAGCCAAGACTTGTCTACAAGGGTAAGTCTTCATTTCCCTCTTTTGTAGCATTTTCTTGCTTCATTTCTTAAGCCTATTTGCTTATTGTTTTGAGCTCCGACCTTAACTGAAACTAGGTCTATTTTGAGCTATTCTTCATGTTTGTTCAAGGGCTCAACCCTGTTTGAGCCCTCCATCTTGCACTTGTTTCAATATCCTCTTATATGCCATTGTTTTGCATTGAATATTTGGCCTATGTGTGATCTGTTTCAGAGCATAATGTAAATTTTGAGTGGGCCTCTTTTGAGCCCCTCTTCAACATTGAAGAAGGGCTCAACCCTGTTTGGCCTCCCTATCATGCACTTGCTTCACAATTCCTCCAATTTACCGTAAATTTGCATGATTTGTTTGACCTACATGTAGTCTGTTTTGGAGCATGTCATGAACTGTGAGTAAGTTTATTTTGTGTCCTTCTAAAACATTGTAGAAGGGATCAACCTTGTTGGGGGTCTCCATGATTATGCTTGTCTTTATATCTCTCTTTGGCCCCCATTTTTGCATGCTTTGTTAGGCCTATCTAGCTTCTGTTTTTGGCCATCATTAGTACTGAAAATATCCATATTTTTGCCTTCTTGTCATGTTTTGTTAAGGGTCCAAGGATGTTTGATGAATGTAAGGCATACTTCATGTTCTAGCCTTTGTTGGCTTCATTCTTGCATGACATTTTTAGCAAGTTTTCATACTGATTTGAGGGTTGTCATAAACTGTAAATGTGCATATTTTTAGCCCTTCTTCAGTATTGTAGAATTAAAATTTTCAGTTTGAGCATCGCATACATCACTTGCTTCAATACCCCTCTCTTGGCCCCCATTTTTGCATGCCATTGTTGTCCTATCTATGCTCACTATTTCGCCATGTCTTGTATTGTAAAAAATGCTATTTTGGGGCTGCCTTTCTACTGTTTTGCATGTCATGTACCAATTATGCATATTTAGTATGGTCATGAGGCCATTTGAATTAATATCGCATTTCGGGACCATTCTGTGCATTTGGTGTCATTTCCCCGCCTTTCGGGACTGTTTTGCATCATTTGTGAGTGCTGAAAATCCATTGGCATGTTTGCATACCATTCCCTATATCATTTCATGTTTTAATACATCGTCTCGGTTTTCGTGCCCGTGTGCACGTATTTCGAGGCGCCTCATTTTTATCCATCGGCCTCTTATGTGAGTGTGGCTGAGGCCTTCTCATGTTAGTGTAAGCCCAATTTGCATTGTGTATGCCATTTCATTCCGTATGTCATTGCCTCGGTTTGCATGCCCGTGTGCACGCATTTCGAGGCATCTCATTTTTCATCTCTCGGCTTCTTATGTGAGTGTGACTGAGGCTCACTCATGTTAGCATAAGTCCATTTCGCATCCTGTATGCCATTTTAGCATCATTGCATTCTTTATGCCATTGCCTCGGTTTGCGTGCCCGTGTGCACGCATTTCGAGGCACTTCACTTTTATCCGATGGCCTCCTGTGTGAGTGTGGCTGAGGCCCTCTCATGTTGGTGTAAGCCCATATTGCATCGCATATCTCATTTTAGTCCCGTTACATCTGTATGCCATTTTCTCGATTTACGTGCCCGTGGGCACGCATTTCGAGACATCTCATTTTAGGCTCATTGTATATCATATTTCAGGCCGTTTCATGCCTTTATGCCATTGCCTCGGTTTGCGTGCCCGTGTGCACGCATTTTGAGGCACTTCACTTTTATCCGATGGCCTCTTATGTGAGTGTGGCTGAAGTCCACTCGTGTTAGTGTAAGTCCAATCGCATTGCGTATGCCATCACATGCCTTAGGATCATCGCCTCGGTTTGCGTGTCCGCGTGCACGCATTTCGAGGCATCTCATTTTCATAGCATTGTGCACGCTAGGATTGTATTTTAGTCGCATTCAGGCATATCATGCATATTGCATCGTGTTCGGGGTAGGAGTTAGCTTGGGCACGGAAAACGAGGCACGTTTCGTACTCCGAGTGACGGAACGGGTCTCAATTCCCAAGTCACCGACACTCGGATTATCCATGATGGAGTTAGGTTTTGCTGTAGCATTCATCTGCATTCATCCTACATTGAGTTGTGCAATCCGATTCCTCGGCCATCATGCATCGATATGCGTGATTGATGGCACGAGGATCGAGGCATGCATATATTTGTGAAATACATTGCTATGCCCTTTCTTGCTCTCTGATGCAGCAAAAATGAGGATTAGCAACTTTTCGGAGTCTTGCACGAATTTCGAGGGACATTGCAAACAGAGGCTAATTGGGGCATCCTAGTGGATTTCCGCGCAAAGCAGCCCAAACATGCATCATCTCATTATCCGGAGCGGAGTCAAGGCAGCCCCCTGGCTTGCATGCCAGTTTACAGTTTTTCTTAGTTAATTTGATAATTAATTAGGAATTTGTATATTATTCGGACTGTATTGTTCTTTTATTTCGGACTGTATTATTATTTATTCGGACCCTCTGCGCGAGGACAAAATTGTAATTAGTGTGGGTGAGTGTGATGTATGTCTTCCAACCCCTACTTCTTTCTTCTCTTTTATTTACCCGCTTATGATGGTTAGATATAGGGCATATTTCAAATAGCATACAGTATGACAGCATGTTGGCATCATTCATCTATTTTGCACGCACCGGGCTCAGCATTATAGCGATCCCGGGTTTACCCCTTGTTGTATAGTGATCCGGACATGTGTCCGTGGATGTTGGTAGTGGATTGTTGTCTTGTTTACATCCTTTTCTATATTGTATTTGAGTTATAGGATGTGTTGGGCAGGTTTGTTTCAGGTTGGTTGTGTTTGGGAACCAAGGGTTGCTGCCCAGAATTTTTGTCCTTCGCTCGAGCGAGGAGTTGGTCGCTCGAGCGAGCTTTGAGTTTTGTGTCTGGTGGGTTGAGCCAGAGTGGCTTCGGCGGCGGCTGCGTCTAATCTTGGACTGAACACCATGATTTCTGGCTCGAGCGAGCTTTTCTTCGCTCAGCGATCTGGTTGATCTTCGCTCGGCGGCGGTTTATCGCTTCGGCGTCGTCTAGTTGCGAACTGAAGGTCGAGTTCTGGCTCGGCGAGCTTTTCTTCGCTCGGCGAGCTTAGGTTGTTGGCTCGGCGAGACCTTCTTGGCTCGAGCTACAGTTGCAGTCGCTCGGCGACCAAGTCTTCGCTTCAGCGAGCTTTGTTTATATCGGTCTGACAATGAGTTTTAAGTTAGATTTTTTATAACTTTTTGTCCAAATCTTCAAGATCTGAGAGCTTCTCTCTCTAACTTTACACTCTCTCTAAGGTTTGATCTATCTAGGATCATTTCCTTCCCTTCTTGCTTTGTTAAAAAGGTAGAGGTTGTCGTGGGCTTCGATCTAATCTGAAAAGATTTGGCATTGGAGCAAGTTGGGTGTTGGGTCTTCATCTCCTTTTGAGCTCAAACTTTGAGGTAGGGATACCCTACTTCTCTTTATGGATTTTGTCTTTCAATTTTAGCATTTTGATGTGTTGGAAGTTGTAGTGTAATTTTGAGGAACTTTGGGCCTTTGTGTAATTTTACAAAAGTTGGGATTTTATTTGTAATGAACCTAGAGGCATGTTTGGTATAAAAACATGAGATTAATGTTGAAACATTGATGAAAATGGAACCTTAAGGGTTGTAATGTCAATTATGGAAAAATGTCCTAATTACATTGATTAATTAATTGGTATGATTAATTATGAGAAGTGAGGAATTGAAGTGGAAATGTTGATTTAATATCCATTTTGTGCATTTATTTTCTGTTTAGAAATATCTGCTTTGGGCTATCGGTGGAGGATAGTCTTGATTGTTGTAGACAATGCATGATGATTAGGTAAACTAAAACTAATCATTGAAATGTGTCATTGAGTATGACAGTTGAAGAATACATTACCTTTATGTATTGATTTGTGATGTGTATAATTATTGTTTGTATGCATTGTGTTGTGTTGGAGAAGATAGGGGATGTACTCCGCGGTTTAGGGGAAGATAGGGGATGTACCTCTAAACCGGATGTTGTTGGGAGAAGATAGGGGATGGACTCCGTAGATAGAGCTCATATGCTTGTCTTGGGAATGTGATATAGCTAATTTGCATATCTGTGGAAGTAATGAAATTGTAAGTGGTTAATATGAGTTATTGTCTCATATGAATTGTGTGGCCAGGTTCTGAGCCATGTATTATGAATGGAGATTAAATTGAACATAGGCTTGAAAGTCTTGGAACTGTAATGTGTTATGAAGGAGTGTAAAAGGGTGGACCATCTATCAACTGTTAATCTTGTAGTCATTATTCATAACTGGTTTAGTATATTTCTACTGGGCTGTGGCTCACCCTATATGGGAACATCATTTTCAGGTACAGGCAGCATGCCACCTCCAAGGACATAGCTTGGGAGGCTAGGGGCGGGGCAGACTTTTATTGTCTTTTTTGATATATTACATGTAAATTCAAGCCAAGGGCTTAATGTGTAAATGAGTTAGCACTCTATCTTTTGTAACCAAGTGTTAACTTGGAAAGCTGTAAGCCCTTAGGGCATTTGCTTTTGTTGTTAACATGTAATACTTTTGTAAGGAAACTCTGCTAATGGAAGAACGTGGATCTTTTATATATTAATGCATGTCTATATTGTTGGGTTTTATGTTATTATTTTGAGGGCGTTACAACATCATACAAACTGCATTTGTATCTCAATTCCAAATTGAGTACGTGATAATTGTATCATTTCATATACCATGTTTAGAATAACCGAGCCTGCTATAGTTTGCATCTTTGCATGCGTTGCATTAGGCAATTCTGTATACTTAGGACCATACATGGATTTCTAACTAGCTTCTGTTTTGGCTTGGAATACTCGGTGAGTTTTATGCTTTAGCATCCTTGCATGCATGTGAGTGACTGCCATGAATAGCATGCTTACCATGAGGCTAAATGCTTATGTGATATAACTGCCTTGAATGCCTGTGGGTGGAGGTTGAGTTATTTGAATTGGGACAATTCATCAAATGTTTGTTTTATGCCCATTAGATAGTGGCAAAATCATGTTTTCTAAGCCCACCTGAGGGTGGCAAATCCACGTCTTAGCCTACTTGCGGGTAGCACCATCAAACCATTTTCAAACAAACAAACATGAAGTGTTTTGTTCCAATTCAGGCGATTCAGTCTATACTTGTATGCTGTGCGCATCACATAGTAACCTAGGCTAATAACCGGAATAAGAACTCACAAATATTTTCAAAATCAGATATCATGGTTAGTAGAGGCCGGTCTTTGACCGGGCGAGCGGGGGTGCTCACGAAGTGACCTTCCCCAATCGTACCCAAGTTCCCGAGCCGAGGCAACTTTGGTGATGACGGACACGTGGCCTTTTGGCACCGAGTCAGGGTTTCCTAAATTTCCCATTTAAAAAAAAACATTTAGGTGGCGACTCTGTATCTGGCGAAGCAGTCCATGTTTGGCACTTCTTTAAATCTGTTTTCAAAACGATTTGCCGGATTTGGACTCTTTGGTTCAAGATTGAGAACCGTGACGTTTGAGTCCTTCGAACTATAGTGACCCAATATCGAACCAGAACCGGGGGGGGGGGGGACTCGCACTCCCTTTCCCCCGGGATGCGTTCGGGGACGTCTACATTGTGTTAAAAGATACATGATCCTCAAAGATTTTCTAATCAACCTTGTGCCATGGGTGAGCTTTGATCTGTGGAAACTTGAATTCAATATAGTTCAGATTCATGCACTTAATTTCCTCTCTGGTTGGTGTCCCCAGTATCTAATACCAAACAAACCAGGAAAAAAAATATACACTAAGACTCGCCTAGATCAAAGATTTGAATACAAAAGTGAAAAAGTGAAATCATTAGAACCATCTCATCATTTTATGAATTTTACATATAAAAATTTAGTTTGGAAATTATTTTCTATTTGCAATAGCCAAAGATAAATTAATATTATTTTATGGCTGTAGACTTTAAAACAGAATGAAGTCCTAATTGAATTACACTGTTGCATGGGCTCCATGTAAAACTTCTAGAAGTTTCTGAATGTTTGAGGAAGTGAATTTTGCAATAAGTAAACTTGAATTAGAACAAAAGGAAATATTTCAATATCACATCTCAATGTTTTACCAAGCAAACTTGAAAAAGAACATCTTATAACCCAATTTGATATAAACATGAAGTATGATTTCAATAAACACAAAGTATGATTGCGTAATTTGTGGCCGTTGGTCCACTTTATATCAATGCAAATTTTTTTTCCAACAATATAAAATAAAAATTAAAAAAAAAAAGTACAATACTTACAAGAAACATAGAGGTCATCTCACGACCACTTTAAACCTAGAGCAGCTGTCAAAAATATAGAGGCAACCTCACCAATATTTCATGAGATCATGTACCTGTGATGATGATTAAAACATCAGGATCATTTTCATGGCAATGGCATCATACCGTTAACCTTGTTGCAAGGTTTTCTATAAACTATAGTAAGTTGGGAGAGGTCATCTACATTAGCAATGGTCCTTTGAAGTCGTAAGAATTGTACAGATTGCTTCACTTCATCATTGGCAAAGCAAATTGTTTTTATTTGTTTGGAAACAACAGATTCTCAACCAAAAGGCATCCATACTAAGAAAGTCAAATGGAATGTAACACAAGCATTTCATTATTTCCAGGCGTGTAATGATGATCCCAGTAAAGAGCTATAAGAATAAATGATATCAAATACCATAAATAGTTAGTTTGTAAATATGGACAATACCCGTGTTTTCTCTCTTGAAGCACTACTGAGTCTTGGCAGCAATTGAAACCTTCATAAAAAAACTTAACGAAATCAATACCAAAAACAATTGAAGTTGAAGAGACTTAGTAAATTGACATTATTAAGTCCCATTTAAACATTCAGATCGAGCATCCAAGTTAAACACTAAACCCCAAATTGAAAAGCCCCAAATTTTGAAATTGGAAAACCCTAGACCCTAATTTTTAAATTGAAAAGCCTCAAATCAAAACTCAAAACCCTAATATCTGAACATGGACCTGAAATTGGGCAGTGGAAGGGAGAGGTGAGAGAGCTCCGGCCGGAGGGAGAGGGGAGACGGCTCCGTTTGCTTCGTTTGAGGGTCTTCGTCGAGCGGAGGGAGAAGCCAAGACGAACTGGGCTGCGAAGGAGGTAACTCTGAAGGACTGCTCTTCGCTCTCTCTCTCCAGCCGTGTTGTAGTTTTTGCTCTGTTTTTCCCCCTCTTTTTCTTTAGGCAAAATTTAAGGAGGGAATTTTAATTTAGCCAAAATTTTGGACGGTTTGTTTTAAATATTGAAAAGAAATTTCAATTTAGGACAAAATTTTGTAGTAAAATTTGATTTGGCTTTAATTTATATATTTTTTAAATAAAAGTAACAAATATATTAAAATTATATTTAAATAAAAATATAAGTAATCAAATTATAAATTACAAATATTAAATTATCTTAAATATTTGTCATAATATTTTTTTTACTTAAAAATATAATAATATATTTAAAATTTTTATATTCTTATATTCTTATATTATATATATATATATATAATAAGAAAGAAAAGAAAGAAACAAAATTAAAAATAAAAGAAGGAAAAAAAATTTTAAAAAAATTCTGAGCCAACTCAAACCGTGTTTTTTTAGTCGTCTATTACTTTTATAAATCCCTCAAATTTAAATTAGAAATGTCTCCCTCCAAATTTAAATTAACAATAGTGTTTGATTATTGTTAACCGTGTATAACATAAAAATAATTTTAAAAAGTTGAAAAAATTAATTATTAAAAAATTAAGAAAAAATTTAAAATCTGAAATAATATCAATAAGTCTTACAAATAATTGGGATATTTTGTCTTTTATTAGTACTGGTAATAATATTGAAAAATTTATTGAAATGATAAATAATTGGGATATTTTGTCTTTTATTTGTGAATTTTGATTTATTCTTAATTTATTAGTGTTATTGAAATATGATGATATAAAAAGTATAAATAGTTTAATTGTACTTTTTATCTGAAAATAATAGTCTATTTTCAGAATTTAATTTCTTTTTATAATACAATTATTACATTTTAAAAATATTAATTTATCAAAATTACCTTTTCATAGTATATTTTTTTAGAAATATCAATTGTCATAATTGTAAATTTTTTATTATTAATGGATTTAAAAAAAAGGACAAAATAAGAAATTCATATTATTTTAATAATTAATTTTTTTTTTAAATTAATATTTTTGGATGGTGAGTGTATAACCTCTTCATAAAAAAAATAAAAATAAAAATAAAAATAAAAATAAAAATAAAAATAAAAATAAAAATAATTAATTTTTTTCATTTCATTCGGCTACCAAAGATTTAGTAGCCGAAAGTAGGTTTTTAGCGACCAAAATAAATTTGGTCGCCGAAACTTGACATTTGGCGACCAAAACTTTGGTCGAGAAAGATTAAAAATTAATTTTTTTCATTTTCATTCGGCTACCAAAGATTTAGTAGCCGAAAGTAGGTTTTTAGTGACTAAAATAAATTTGGTCGCCGAAACTTGACATTTGGCGACCAAAACTTTGGTCGGGAAAGATTAAAAATTAATTTTTTTTTATTTTCATTCAGCTACCAAAGATTTAGTAGCTAAAGGTACCTCTACGACTACTAAAATTTTTTTTAGTCGCCAATTGTGATATGTTTAGCTACTAAAAATTTTTTTAGTCGCCAATTGTAATATCTTTAGCTACTAAATTTTTTTTAGTAGCCAATAATCAACATTCCCCTACTGAAAAAAATTAGTAGCTAAAAAGTTGACTTTTGCCGACTAAAATTTTTTTTGGTAGCCAATTCCATGACTTTTGGCGACTAAATTGGTTTTAGTAGCTAAAAGTGGTCGGCAAAAATGCTTTTTCTTGTAGTGTGAATAAGGTCACCCACAGCTTTCATCCTCTTATGAATTTCCAAGTCTTCTCAGTAACAAACATTATAACTCAAAATCTTCAATTCTATTTAGCAATTAGCATTAAAAAAAAAATAGCAGCAAAACAACCACTAATCAGCAAACCAGCAATTAGCAACAACCCAGTAGAACAATCCTTTGTAGCACCAGCAAACTAGCAAAATCAGTAAAACCTTAACAGTCCCTAAATAGCAATAGTATAGCAACAACAACAATCCTTTGCTTCAGGTCATCAGCAGATCAGCAAATCAGCAATTCAGAAGTTCAGGACCAAGACTAGTACCAAAAAACAAAACATCAACAAACCAACTCCCATTAAGGCTCCAAACCAACCACCAGAACCAACCCCAAACTAGACACATAATTTCTGCATAGATCGGCCAGAGACTAAACATCAACTGCACCACAAACTAAGAATCAGACTCTGGATTTCTTCACAGAAAGCTGAAGCAACCCAACCCCACTCACAATGCAACCTTATAGCTCGCCCCTGTAACCACCTCCTACACATAATTCTATATTGAAAATAAAATCATTCATTGTGAAAAAATGATCCTTAAACACTTCCTTGAACCACACAGCCAATCTAAACTTAATTAGATCAGTCACACCTACCACACTTGGTACAGCATCCCTAAACAAGCATTCATTACGATGATTCCACAGAGACCACATTACAACCAATGGAATAGCCTTCCACATCATTCTCTCTTTTTTGCTAAGCCTCACCCCTGCCCACCAATTAAGAGTAGCCTTCACTGTGCCTGACAGTGCACCTTGTACATCCTACCATCTTAGCATTTCTGACCACACTCTCCAAGTAACTGGACATGACAGTAATACATGGTTAGTTGACTCATCCATTGATTTGCACAGACTGCAGACTGATGATGTATTAGCAGACACAGCACCAATCCGGATGAGAAAATCTGCTGTTTTTAACCTTCTTTTCCAAGCAAGCCAACCAAAAAATTGAACTCTAGGGGGAATGAATTTGACCCAAATCCTTTTACTTATTGATCTAAGGCTACCAAAGCCACTTGCCATAAAATTATAAACAGAATCAACTAAATTCCAGATTTTGACGCATCCCAAACTAGAGTATCATTTATGAATCGCCTCATAGCAAAACCTGCCCCTAACTGGCATACCAATCTGGTGGCCTCCACTCTTTCCCAATCATATAATTCCCTTCTGAACTGAAACGACCACTCACTAGTTTCCTCATTCCTTTCTACCATTTCATATAGAGACTTTCCCTTATTCACTACCAATCTATACAATAGTGGGAATTCATCTTTGAGACATAAGTTATCACACCATTTATCAACCCAGAAATTTACTCTATGTCCATTACCCACTTTCACCTTACAATTTTCTAGATAAAAGTTCAACAGTCTGCTACTCTGTTTAGTTCTTGAAACTATATCGTTCCAGAGTTTAGAACCCCTATTTATACGGCTAGATGAAGGCCACCAATTCCCCTCCACTAACCTATATTTACTACAAATGATTCTTCTCCACAATGCTTTGCTCTCCACCCCGAACATCCACTACCATTTCAATAAAAGGCAATCATTGACCTCTTTAACTCCCCTTACCCCTAATCCCCCTTGCTCAATCGGTTGGGAAACTTCCTTCCATTTTACAAGGTGGACCTTTATTCTTACCTCAGACCCTCCCCAAAGGAATGAGGCCTGAAGCTTATCCAGTTCTCTACCAACCCCTTGAGGCAATTTATACAAAGACAAATAGTATATAGGCAATGGAGAAAGAACAGATTTTATTAAAGTAAGCCTCCCTGCAAATGAAAGTAATTTCCTTTTCCAACCTGCCAATTTGCCTCTAACTTTATCCAACACAGGTCTCTAAAATGCTTTTCTATTAGGGTTGGCCCCCACAGGTAGACCTAAGTAGTGGAAAGGGAGACTTTTAACTTTGCAATTTAGCACTGATGCATACTCATTCAAATCTTCAATTGGAACACCCACTCCACTAACTACGCTTTTATGGTAGTTTATCCTCAATCCAGATAGCATCTCAAAACACCTAAGAATCCTCTTCACATTACTAACTTCGAATATATCAGCTTCACACAATATTAAAGTATCATTTGCAAATTGAAGGTAAGTAAGAACTACCCCACCTGAGCCAATCTGCACCCCTAGTATCAACTCCAAATCCAAGGCTCTAGACATTAAGATACTTAAACCCTCTGCTACTATATTAAACAAGAAAGGGGACAGAGAGTCCCCTTGTCTAAGCCCTTTTGTGGACTGAATTCATCAGTAGGTGCTCCATTAACTAGCACAGATAATCTAAAGGAGGCCTTTTTTGTCTATTTTGGTTCCACTTCAACTACAAATGAGGTTACATGAGCCCAAAACTAATCCAAAAAAAAGAAGGTAAGGAAAATTATATTTGTTCAAAATTTTTCGTACATAATTTTCTATTAGAATGATGTAATGCCATGGGGCTATTTTTGTAATTAAAATACATCATTGATGAGTTTTTTTTTGTTCGGCTTACGCCTTGGTCACATCATTTTGTATAATTTATTTAAAATCTTTTTAGCGAGGATCTCAATTGGAAAGTGTTGTTGGGCTTCATAGGCCTAACCCCAAACTCTACCACGATGATTAAACTGCTCATCTTTTAAGGCCTTGCAAGATGGTTATTCATGTACAAAATTAGTTTTTATCAAACAATCATAATCATATGATCAAGTTATATTTATCTTTCAAAAAAAAAAGAAAAAAAGTAGGTCAATTCTTAAAATCATATTTGTGTCATCCATTTTTTAAAAACAAATCAGTTTTGGTCATATAGATATAGTTTTTTGATCAATTTGATTTTTTTCATTGATAATTTACTCGAAGGACTATATAAAATAAACAATTTAGATCATTAAAAAACGGTCCATGAAACCCATCAGTAGTCCCCAGTTCAGATGCTTCACTGAAGAGAATTCAGACTCTTTTTTAGGTATTGCATTAATCAATCTCTATTCAAATCAATCAATAATCATCTTAGCTAGATTGACTCTAGATTGATTAATTTAATGGAGTCATCATGGATTGGTTAATGAATTGTGGATTGTTTTGATGCAGTTTTTTTCTTTGAATGGGTTCCCATGTCCACCAATGAGGAACCCATCTGATCACTTTCTTAGAACTGTCAACAAGGACTTTGATGTGGTAAGTTTATATATTCATTCGCTACAACTCCTTGTTGGATATACTTTTCAAAAATTACATATTTTGAGTGATTAGTTTTATTTGAATATATGTATTTATTTGTGTAGTATCTATAGAGTTTGAAGGGTAAGGAATGAATGTGGTCCACTTGGAAGGTAAAAAATGAATGTGTATTCAATGACCTTGATTCGAATTTTGCTGAGGTGGACGAGATTGTAAAGGTAAGAGTGGCAATGTGGGCCAAATCAAGTTTCAAGGGTGTCCTTTTTTCAATCCATGATATGGTCTCAAACATAGATTTTGCTTGTAATTTCCTTTTCTTTTGGTGTTGGACATTGGTGGGTCTTTTGGTTTGTTGGATTTGTGGTGTTTGTAATTTCTTTTCTCTTGGGTTGTTGCCCTATTGGTTTCTCATCAACAGTGGGCAGTTGCTTAGCATATGATTTGGTAAGTCCTGTAGTGCCAAGTCAATTGGGATTGTGGTAGCTTGTTGTGATACTTTGTGCAACTGTTTCATCTTTTTATTGATGTAATCTGAAATCTTGTATAATGGGATATTGAAGGACGTGGCAAAAGGTGGCTACTATAAAAGTTATTAACACACTTGTCAAGTCGTACAAATTATTAGAGGCTCACCATCAAGTGCATTAGAGTGTACATGATTTATGCCAACATGTCACAACCCTATTCCGCCCTCTAATAGAATGATGCCATGATGGCCAGTAATCCGAGATTACTGAAGGTCAACTTACAAAGATTCACACAAATAAAGTGCACATATGGGGCATACATGTGCGGAAGTAATAATTAAAGCTAATTAGTCTATAAGAGCTGTGCATAGATTAAATGGAATGACATACATCTTCACATGGTTTTACAACCTGAATACCAAATAAAATAAAGTACATATTATATCTTGATCGAAAGGCTTCTCAAGCCAAAGCATACAAAAGAAATGAACTACGAAACTAAGAAGCATAATTTTCAAGATGAATACAAAACCATAAAGGAAAACACAACTTCCAACAAAGCTTAGACGACACCGCCTTCTTGCTCATCACCTACATATATATAAGGGAGAGGGGTGAGCTACAAACTCAGTGAATGATATAAGTAATAAAGGTTTGAATGAATGATATCCGAGATTTTGTCAACACAATACATATCATAACTTGTAAAAAAACAAGGGATGAACCAAGTCTATCAATCAAAGTCTTTCAAAGCTTCAAGGTATGTTTACTAACATCTACATAATACAAGGGATAACATCTACATAATATAAGGGATGACATTCATTGACAAAACAAGGGAATAATTGACCCGGAATCGATTAGAGAAGCCCACTCGTCGGCGGCAAGGGAGATATCTCAAACAAGGGTGCTAGTTGCATTAAAGTCCCCTAGCACTAAGGACCTTTCAAGAAAGTCATCAAAACAAAAATAATACTTGATACAAAAACTAAGGAATAATCATTCATGCTTGATCAAATACTTTTCCAAAACAAAACAAAACATTTATCAAAACTGTGTGTGATGTTTTCTGACCACATTGCCAAACAGGTACTCAGCTGGAGAACATTGACAAAATAGATTGCGCCTGAACGACCTGTCACAGAAAGATAAGACTTCGGTGGTGGTTCGTCCACCCGGGGACACTCTGACGATCAAGTCAATACTCAGTTATTTCTCAAAGATAATAATTAGTGCTTAACTCACTAGTCAAAATACAAAAAGCGTACCTTAAATCCACGAGGGTGTCCTTCTTTTATAGCCAGCACTAACCTGATCCCTATAGAAGCCTAGCTCCTCTTGGACTCTGGCTCAATGTTTATCCTGGACTCTCCAATAGATAAAGATAAACTCCCTAAGAGCTTTATCTTTATCTAGGCTGAGGTCCTCCCCCATTCTAGGACTCTTGTTCCCTATCTGTTCATCTCGGATTTCGGTATCTCTGCAGATAACCTCAGCCTAGCCAAGATCATCTTGGTGTCATGACCTGGACACGTGGCACCTTGACTGGCACTTTGATGCCACCTTGGCCACGTGTTGTTTATTCAAAAAACATGTCCCCACAACTGCCCCTAGGTTTTATTACCTTGGTATCCTGAGGTGATGGAACCTATATCATTTGACCATATAGCACGTCGGCTAAGCTTGCTATATCCTTCATTACCGAGGTCATTATTCGTCGGCTCCATATGACCAAGACTTGTAGTCTGTTTTGTCAATGCCTTAGAACCAAAAACCAAGTTTTTTTAAGTTCTTTAGCCGAGATCATACCTATAGCCGAGATCTTTGCTTCATTAAATCAAGAATTCCAAGAGTTTCTACACGCATATAAGCTGTCACACACAGTAACTCAACTGTTTCTGCCATGCATCTCTCCCCTATTGAACCGTACCTGACACGCGCCATCAGGTCGCATCGCATTTACGTGTGCCGCCTGAGAGACACATTGTCCTGGGCACACTAATTGCGATTTTGCTACTTTTTCGTGTTTTGATCAAAAACACTTCCCTCTCTCTTCGCCGTTTCACTTTTGTATCTTCGTTTTCTCCAAACTTTCTCTCTCTAACTTTCTTTCCCAAATCCTCCATTGTCAGCCTCTTTGGGAATCTATAACCACTCTGTTTACCTCATCCGGCGAAGCTTTTGCTGTTCTTCCCCACTCACTGCCACCGTTTGACCCCGGCGTACTTCACACTGGCTTCATTTTGTTCGATGAGTTGCTATTTTCCCCATTTTCAGTTTCACACTCTGTTGCTTCTATTTACTGCCATGGTGAATGTATTCATATTCTCCAGTCTTTTGCCTGTGTTCTAAATTTCATCCTTTGCATGTTTAAACATGTTCTGTTTCATAAGTTTGCTTTTGTCCAATTTGTTTTTGGGTATACACACACAAACACACAAACAAACACACATATGTTGTTCATACACTTGACGTTCTTGATAGCTTATCACTGTTCTTGATTTTTCTGCTACCTTCTTGAGTCTGAATCATGCTTTTTGCCCTATTTTCTTGTTGTGTTTTCCAGATTCTTGCCTTTTATTCTCTGCTTCTATATAGATTAGGCTTGGGTTTTGTTCTAGAACTCCTTTCCTTAAGAAAAATTGAACCGTACTCCTCTTAGATCCTGAAAACCCTTGCCCCAGCTTCTGATTTGAGTTTAAGCCAAGGTCCTTTAAACCTTAACAAACCTCTTCCTTCTGAAATCCAACACTTTCCCTACTTAACCGACGTCATGGGTATGTTCAGGTGGAGGGTAGACACCCCAACTAAGCTAGAATACTTCAGGCAGGAGTTTGCCATTCCTGCCGATGTCCACCTTAGGTTGGCAGGAGAGGAAGACTCCATTATGCCTGATGGGGACTCCATGCCTTTTCCAGTAGTAGCCTTTATTGAGTGTGGGCTTAGGTTCCCCCTTGACATCCTCTTCCGTGAAGTCCTTCACTATTGCAAACTGAACCCAATGCAGCTTGCCATTAACTCTTACCGAGTTATGAATGGTATAATTGCCCTAGCTAGCTGAGGAAATGCTAGGGTAGCTCTAGCTGACATCCAATACTGCTACACCACGTGTGGTCTGAAGTCAGAAAAGGGCTACATATATTACCTTAAGCCGAGATCCACATAATACAAACTCGTCGCTGACCTGCTAGACTCCAACAAGGGTGCTGGAGACGATTATTTCATCGTCTCGGGCAATTGGGAGTTCCCTCCAGAGAATGACCTTCACCTTTACCCCTTAAGCCGAACAATGTTCAGAGAGGGAGATGGTAAGAGCCAAGTGTCACTTTTCTCGCTTTCAAGTCTTTATTACTGTTATTCCTCTTATATGTTCTAATGGTTGTTGTTTACTTTGCAGCCCTTCCTCAACCACCCAAGGACTTTCGCAAGACATTCTACCCCAGCAAGGATTTCAAGAAATTGTTGGGTTTGCCAATTGACAAACGGAAAACCCCTTTGCTGCTCAGTTACATTCCTGCATACAAATCCATTATGCCTGACGTCTCGAAGAAGAGCAAGTCTCCACCCTCAGTAACAACTCTTTAAGCCGAGTCATCATCAAGGCCAGAACAGCCATCAACCTCTGCTTCACAACTGATTCCACCTTCTCAACGCCAATACTGACATCGAGTTCCACTACTCGCACCAACAAGCAGGACTCGTAGCTGAAGACGTCGAAGTGCCGAGGTGTCCTCTTATGATCTAGCCAATCCTCCTATTGCCCTACCATCAATTCACTTCGGCACAAGAGTCACAGTTGTCGCAACCTCCGACAAGATGAGACGCAAGAAGGTTGTTGCCGAAGACCTCTTGGCCGACATCCCCAACGTTGTCACAGTCCAGTCCTCACCTTCCCAGTCTCAACCCAAACCGAAACCAAAGAGGCTGAAGAAAACCCAAGCCAAGGCAACGGTGACTCATATCGACTCTAAGGACACCTTGTCGATCTCAAAAATAGCTGAGGCAGAAAAAAGTGCCTCTGCCACCGAAAAGAGGCCTGCAGAGGCTGCGCCCTCCGAACCCATCCGGTCAAAGAAGTCGAGGTCGGAGTCTACTACAACCTCGGGGTCCCTTCAATCTGATGCCCCCTGGGCCCCTTCAATCACAATTGAGGACAAGCCAGTCAGAGTCGGCGACAGCGCAACTGATATTGAAGGCGACGTTGCCTTCTCTACTGCCTTGCTCCTTCTCCAAGACCTCGAACACAATGCCGAGGTCAGTGAATACGAGAATTTCGCTCTGATATTGCAGCACTCTGTACAAGTAAGCCCCTAACACTTAGTACTCTCCATTCTCTATTTTTCCATACTTAGAGAGTTTTATTAACTTTTGTCTTTTTCCATTTCTTCTAGGCGATCCAGTACACCCACTCCTTCGCAATGCAGGCCTTCGACATTAAGAAGGAGTTGGCCCGCAAGACCAAGGAAGCTGCTAGCTTGTTCAAATCGCTGAACAACGCCGAGGCCAAGATGAGAGAGCTGATAAACCAGGCTAAGGTAGCTACGCAAGCTCAAGACGAGGCCGAAGAAAAGACCGGGGCTGCAGAGGCTGTTGCTGAGTTCTTCAAGGTCGAGAAGAAAGAGGCCTAATGTGGACGTCCCCGAACGCATCCCGGGGAAAGGAGTGCGAATCCTCCCCGTTCTGGTTCGATATTGGGTCACTACAGTTCGAAGGACTCAAATTTCACGGTTCTTAATCTTGAACCAAAGAGTCCAAATCTGGCAAGTCGTTTTGAAAACAGATTTTTTGAAAGAAGTGCCAAACATGGATCGCTTTGCGGAATCTGAGTCGCCACCTAAATATTTTATAATGGAAATTTAGGAAACTCGACTCGGTGCCAAAGGCCACGTTTGTCATCACCAAAGTTGCCTCGCTCGGGAACTTGGGTACGATTAGAAGGTCACTGTGAGCACCCCCGCTCGCCCGGTCAAAGACCGGCCTCTACTAACCATGATATCTTATTTTGAAAACATTGTGAGTTCTTATTCCGGTTATTAGCCTAGGTTACTATGTGATGCGCACAGCATACAAGTATAGACTGAGTCGCCGGAATTGGAACGAAACATTTCATGTTTGTTTGTTTGAAAATGGTTTGATGGTGCTACCCGCAGGTAGGCTAAGACGTGGATTTGCCACCCTCGGGTGGGCTTAGAAAACATGATTTTGCTACTATCTAGTGGGCTTAAAACAAACATTTGATGAATTGTCCCACTCCAAGTAACCCAACCTCCACCCACAGGCATTCAAGGTAGTTATATCACATAAGCATTTAGCCTCATGGTAAGCATGCTATTCATGGCAGTCACTCACACACATGCAAGGATGCTAAAGCGTAAAACTCACCGAGTACTCCAAGCCAAAACAGAAGCTCATTAGAAATCATGCATGATCCTAAGTATACAGAAATGCCTAATGCAACACATGCAAAGATGCAAACTTTAGCAGGCTCGGCTATTCTAAACATGGCATATGAAATGCTACAGCTATCAAGTACTCAACTTGGAATTGAAATACAAATGTAGTTTGTATGATGCGCCGAGCCCGGTGCATGCAAAACAGATGAATGATGCAAACATGTTGTCATACTGTATGCTAATTGAAATATGCCCTATATCTAACCATCGTAAGCGGGTAAATAAAAGGGAAGAAAGACGTGGGGTTGGAAGACATACATCACACTCACCCACACTTATTACAATTGTGCCCTCGCACAGAGGGTCCGAATAAATAATACAGTGCCAAATGAAAGAATAATATACCCAAAATATTACAAATCAATAATATACAAATTAAAGAAGAAAATCAGAATCGCATGCAAGCCGTGGACCTTGACTCCGCTCCGAATAATGAAATGATGCATGTTTGGGCTGCTTTGCGCGGAAATCCACTGGGATGCCCCAATTAGCCTCTATTTGCAAGGTTTCTCGAAGTTCGTGCCAGACTCTGAAAAGTTACTGATTCTTCATTTTTGCTGCAACAGAGAACAGGAAAGGGGCATAGCAATGCATTTCACGAATATATGCATGCCTCGATCCTTGTGCCACCAATCACGCATATCGATGCATGATGGCCAAGGATTCGAATTGCACAACTCAATATAGGATGAATGCATATGAATGCTACAACAAAACCTAACTCCATCATGGATAATCTGGAGTGTCGGTGACTTGGGAATTGAGACCCATTTCGTCGCTCGGAGGACGAAACGTGCCTCGTTTCCTGTGCCCGGGCTAACTCCTATCCCGAACACGATGCAATATGCATGATATGCATGAAATGCAGTTAATATACAATCCTAACATGCACAATGCTATGAAAATGAGATGTCTCGAAATGCGTGCACACGTGCACGCAAACCGAGAAAATGATCCTAAGGCATGAAATGGCATACGCAATGCAAATTGGACTTATACTAACGCGAGTGGACCTCGGCCACACTCACATAAGAGGCCGTGAGATGAAAACAAGATACAATGCAATGAGGCTACAATGGCATATACAATGCAATATGGACTTATACTAACATAAGCGGACCTCGGCCACACTCACATAAGAGGCCGTGAGATGAAAACAAGATACCTCGAAGTGCGTGCACACGGGCACGCAAACCGAGAACGGGCCCTCGGGCATCGAAATGCCACTCTAATGAGACATAGCGAAGACATGGAATATGATATGCAAACATGAAAAAATCAGTGGCAAAATAAGGGGCAAAACAGCCCCGAAATGAGACAAAATAACATCCGATGTATGAAATGATCCCGAAACACGGATTTCAATGCATAAAATGGCCTACAGCTATACCATACATGCATAATTGATACATGACATGAAAATACAGAAGAAAGGAAGCCCCGAGACAAGCATTTTTACAGTACAAATCATGGCCAAACAGCAATCACAAGTAGGGCTAGCATGGCATACAAAAATGGCTCCGCAAAGGAGGCTATGAAACAAGTGGTAGATGAAAAGTCCAAATGGAAAAACACCCTTCTACAACACTGAAGAGGGACTGAAAATATGAACATTTACAGTAGATGACAAGCCTCAAATTAGTATGAAAACATGCTAAAAATGCAATGCAAGATTAAGGATAACAAGAGGCTATAACATGAGGTACCCCAAACATTCATCAAAAAATCAAGGACCCTTAATGAGACATGCCAAGAAGGTCAAAATATGGCCATTTTTAGTTCTGATCATGGCCGGAAACAGGAGCTAGATAAGCCTAAAAAGCATGCAAAAATGAGGGGCAAAGAGGGGTATAATGGTAAGCACAACATGGAGGCCCCCAAAAGTGGTGATCCCTTCTACAATGTTGTAGAGAGACTCAAAATAATCCTACTCACAGTTCATGACACACTCCAAAACAATTTACATATAGGCCAAACAAATCATGCAAATTTACGGTAAATAGGAGGGATTATGAAGTAAGTGCAAGATAGGAGGCTCAAAAAGGGTTGAGCGCTTCTTCAATGTTGAAGAGGGGCTCAAAATAGGCCCACTTAAAGTTTAGATTATGCTCGAAAACAGATCACACATAGGCTATAAATTTCATGCAAAAATGTGACATACCAAGGGGTATTGAAGCAAGTACCAAATGGAGGGCTCAAACAGGGTTGAGCCCTTGAAAAAACATGAAGAATGGCTCAAAAAAGGCCTAGTTTCAGTTAGGGTCAGAGCCCAAAACAGTAAGAAAATAGGCTAGAAAAATGGTGCAAAAAATGAGCTAAAAGAGGGGAAATGTGAACTTACCCTTGAAGACTATTCTTTGCTGCCTTTAGGACCAAGGGATGTTGCTTCTCAGCCTCTGAAAAACCTCTCCTTGCTGCTGGAATGGAGTGGTGGTGGTGGTGCTTGGTAGTGATGAAGAAAAGGGGTAGAAACTTAGGAATTTTGAGAGAAAATGAGAGAGAAATAGAGAGAGATGTATGCAAGGCGCTTAGGGAAATTTTTGTAACCCTAAAACCAGTCTTGGAGGTTGGTTATAAAGGCAAGAGGAGAGGAGAAAAGGTGGAGGGAAATGACACCAAGTTTCCCTCCTAAAGCTCTCCCCTGGATAGAGATATTTTTGGGGGAAAACAGCTATACAGCTGTAAAGTGCACATTGAGGGGATCATGACCGGCCACCTACTTTTGTTTCAGGTGGCTGGCCGGCCACCCCCCATGGCCGGCCAGCCAAGGGTCAAAAAGCTCAAGAAGATTTTCTGGCCGGCCATAGGAGAAAGATGTCCTCCCATGTCTCCTCAACACAACCTTGTGGTTGGAAATTGGCAACTCTAAAACAGGAGAGAGAATAGGCCACTTTTAGGAGGGGTTCAAAAGGTTCAATTCGAGTTACTGGCCGGCCATGTGATATTAGGGTCCTCCCATGTGTGTACAACACAAATATGTGGTTTGGGCTTGAAGAAAATGCTCATAGGGTGTTCAACAATGGCCCGGAAGTGAGAAAAACGGGCGTCTGAGGGCGCCAGAGGGGCATAACTGGTTGCTGAGACAATTGTTGGCCTCCCACCCTTCAGTGACCTTCCTGGTGATAAAACAGAGGTACCTGCCAAAAATGAACAAAAACCGATGCAAAACGAATGCTTGGGGGCCAAAACTCGCAGTTCGGGGTCCCGAAAATAGGCCGTTAAGCATCGAAAGTGGCATTCGGCCACGAAGTGGGTCTCTCAGACCCCAGTGTCCCTCAAAAGGGAGTAAATAAGATGTATGCCAAAAATCGGAGAAATTGGAGATGGTTAGACGGTCCCGAACGGAGGCACACGGCCTGACGGCTCCGAAAACCGGGAACCGGGCTCCGAAATGGGCAAAATGGCCTACGGCCACGAAATGTAGCCCACGGCCACTGAGAGATGGTCTATGAGACCTCTCCCTCTCCTCAGGAAGAGAAACAGAGAAAACCGAGTCTGGTTCGCAAACCGAGGCAAGGCATAGAAGTGGGTTCGGAAGTCCGGAGACAGGGCTCACGGCCGCGACTCTGAGACTTCTGAACGAGCACGATATGCAACACCACCGAGCGCTCAACCGGTGACGTCTGAGTCTTAAGGTCGGTCAAAAATGGGGTGTCTACACCGAAGCAAAAACTGTCAAAGCCCAAGTCGAGCTCCTTACTGCCTTGGCCATAAAGGACGCCGAGATCAAAGCGGTGGACGAAAAGGCATATGCCGAGGGGGCAGCTGATATCCGCAAGGACTACAAGAAGCAAGTGAAAAAGGCATGCAACAAGGGTTACATCCTTGGCTAGATGGTTGTCATGAAGGAGTTGGCTGTCCCCGAGGACTCAACTCTCCGAGATAACAACCTTCTCGTCCTGCCATTCCCCCCCACTCCAAGCCAATCCAAGGACAAGGTTGAGTCCGAGGAAGATGTCGAGGCCGACAAGTCTGAGAAGGCTGAAGCTGCTGGGGCCAAGTCCCCAACTTTAAATAAGCAAGTCTTAGATTTGACTCAGCATGAGGGAGACAAGGTCTCAAAAGATGCCTCTTGCGGAAAGACACCATCTGAGGCGCCTATCGCCGATAAGAGCCTCGACCAAATTCTTGAAGAAATCGAAGTCGAGCTCGCGGCTAAGAAGGTTGCCGAGAAGAGTTCCCAGACGTCTTCTGAGCCCCAAACCCATCCAGCCGATGACGCTGAATAGCCTAGTTTTGAAGCTTTTCCTTATTTCTTATACCTTGTGCTTTTTTCTTTTGAGCAATGTTTAGCTTTTATTTGGCCACTGTGCCTTTTTGTACTCTGAACAAGTAATCTTCAATATCAGGCCGAAGTGCCTTTTTATACTTGAACTTCCTTATCTGAATGCATTCTATAATTTCTTTTTTCAAGTGTTTTGTATTTTTGTAAGCTCTACTACTTACATACTTAGAATATTTTGCATGTCTTCAGTTTATGCCGTTAGTTGTGTAGTCTCCTCGGAATAACATACCTCGGACATAACTTCCAATCTTGCTTTTCTCGGCTTTGGCTTAATACTTGAAAACATTTTAAAAAATATTTTCACAAGTGTTATTTAAAACTTGCCACTTTACTTTTACTTATCAAGACTTCTGTTTTTCATTATTTTCCAAGTCTTGGCAACATGGTAATCTCGACAAGTATGTAGATACTTCTTTCAACATAACATTGGCTTAACTTTAACTTGTAAATTTTCCTTAAAACATTTCAACAAGTATTAAACCAACCTTTTTTCAACATAACCTTGGCTTAACTTCAACTTGTACATTTTTCTTAAATTTTCAACAAGTGTTAAACCAACTTTAGCTTGTAAATTCCAACTCTCAAGCATTATTCTCTAGCTCTCTGCCCTCTAATGTGAACTTAAGTTCCACTTGAGTTCTCATTAAGCATGTAGCTATGACCTCGCCGCCAAAGTTTATATTAAACAGAGACTAGCCGAGGTTCTCAACCTTTGTTCCTCTGTTAATCTTACCCAAATGTACTTAGTTTCAATCTGTGTTTGACTCTGCCGATATGGCAAGTCTAGATTAATTCAACTTAGTTCAACTCTGTTATATGCAAGTATAATTCAATTCTGCCATATAATAAGTCTAAGTTATTCGTCATTTTTCAATCAGAAACATCATCAACTTAGTTCAACTCTATTATATGCAAGTATAATTCAATTCTGCCATATAATGAGTCTAAGTTATTCGTCATGTTTCAATTAGAAACATCGCCAACTTAGTTCAACTCCATTATATGCAAGTATAATTCAACTCCGCCATATAATAAGTCTAAGTTATTCGTTATGTTTCAATCAGAAACATCGCCAACTTAGTTCAACTCTATTATATGCAAGCATAATTCAATTATGCCATATAATGAGTCTAAGTTATTTGTCATGTCTCAATCAGAAACATTGCCAAGGGACTGGTCAATCATTTTACACAAGTTTGAAAAAATCGAGCTAAAATTTTATTATTACTTCGGCTAATAACAAAAGACTTTAAAAGAAAAACAAAACAAAACAAAACAAAAGGAAATCTAATGATAGAAAAACTTCAGGTTGCAAGTATTCTAGGGTCTTGGCAACTTTTTGCCTTCAATATCTTCAAGCCGATATGCCTCATTGCCCAGGACCGAGATGATTCTATAGGGTCCCTCCAGTTTGGGCCAAGCTTGCCCTCTCTGGGATCCTTCTTGTTGCCGACGACCTTTCTCAGGACGAGGTCTCCAACTTAAAACTCGTATGGGTTGACCTTCTTGCTGTAAGCCCTAGCAAGCTGCTGCTAGTATGCCCCCAGCTGAATTGCTTCTTTCTCCATTCTTTCTTCCAATAGGTCCAGATCTGGGGCTAAAAATGCATTATTAGTCCCATTCTTTACTCCCTGGGTTCTGATCCCTGGGATGCCGACCTCTAATGGGATTACTGCCTCTGTGCCATAAGCCATAGCAAATGGGGATTCCCCAGTTGATCTTCTCGGCGTAGTCTGATATGCCCAGAGTACATTGGGCAACTCATCCACCCACTTTCCCTTTGCTACTTCCAGCCTCTTCTTAATCCTATCCAATAAAGTTTTGTTGGATGCTTCTGCCTGTCCATTGCTTTAAGGGAAGCTTGAAGTGGAATAGTAGTTCTTGATTTTGTACTTTGCACAGAAGTTTTTGCTCAGCTTGCTGTCAAACTGTGTTCCATTGTCTGCTATTATTGCCCTTGGGATCCCAAACCTGGTGATGATGTTCTTCCATATGAAGCTCTTCACATAAACATCTTAAATCTTTGCAAGGGGTTCATCTTCCACCCACTTGGTGAAGTAATCTGTTGCCACTAGCAGGAACTTCTTTTGTCCAGCTGCTTAAGGAAGCTGTCCAACAAGATCCATGCCCTATTGGGAAAATGGCCAAGGGCTGGACACTGAGTTCAAATATGCTACTAGTTGGTGTATCAAAGATGCAAACCTCTGACACTTCTTACACTTTCTGACATAAGCTTCAGCATCTTTCTGCATGTAGGGCCACCAGTGCCCTTGAGTAATGGCCCTGTGAGCAAGTGACCTACCCCCAGTGTAGCTTCTACATACTCCTTCATGTATTTTATACAAGAAGTCTTCAACTTGTGAAGGATGCACACACCTCAGAAGGGGACCAGTGAAAGATCTTCTGTAGAGATGCCCTTCTGTTGTCAGACTGAATCTTGTCGACTTCAGTTTGATCTTGTGTGCTTCTTTATGATCATCTGACGGTTTTCCATCTCTAAGGAATACTATTATTGCATCCATCTAGCTTGGTCCCATCTCTATACACATTGCCTCATGCTCTGTGTTCAATGGTTCTACACTTGGACCTGACAAGTAGTCAACCATTATTGTCCTTGCCTCTTATGGTTTCATTGCACTAGCCAGGTTAGCCAAGGCATCAGCATGGCTGTTGCCATCTCGGCTAACTTGCTGTAGTCGGCAATTTTGGAATAATGCTATCAGTCTGCCCACCTCCTTTACATAGGCCATCATCCTTTCATCTCGGGCTGCGTATTCACCTGTTGCCTGGTTGACGATAAGTTGGGAGTCACAAAAGACCATTACCTCGTCGGCTTCCATTGCTGCTGCCAACTTTAATCCTGCGATCAGTGCTTCATACTCTGCCTCGTTGTTTGAGGCCTTAAAACCCAAATGAATGAATTGTTCCAGTATCTGCCCATTTGGTGATACTAGCACTACTCTTGCCCCCGCTCCTTGTCGGTTTGAACTTCCATCAACAAACAGGTGGAATGACCAACGTAAATACTGCAGGGCCTGAGTTTCTCTTCTTTCCTCTGTTCTGCTATCCCCAGTTGGGTTTCTCCTTGTTTACTTGCACATCGTATACCCCGGCTCAACGGAGCCCAATGTATGATGGCGCCTGGTGTGAACTCGACCATGAAGTCGGCCAAAACTTGGCCTTTGATTACTGTTCTGGGTCTGAATTCTCGGTGATATTGGCCTAACACCATTGCCTATCTGGCTATCTTGCCTATCAGATCTCCTTGTTACAACAAGGACTTCAAAGGATGCTCAGTTAACACCACAATCTTGTGGGCTTGAAAATAATGATTCAGCTTCTTGGAGGCCATTACTAAAGCTAGTGTCAGCTTTTCTAAGGGTAGGTATCCTGTCTTTGCATTTACTAGGGTTTTACTCACGTAGTAAATTGCCCTTTATTCTCCATTTTCTTCTCTGATTACCACTGCACTTACTGCATGCTCTGAAACCGCCAAGTATAATAACAGCTCCTCTCCAGGTACTGGATTTGAGAGAACTGGAGCGGTGGTCAAGTATTTTTTCAAGTCGGCCAAGGAAACTTCGCAATCTTCTGTCCATAAGAAGTCTGTGTCTTTCTTCACTAAACTGAAGAAATGTTTGCATTTGTCAGAACTTCTGCTTATGAATCTATTTAGGGCTACAGCCCTTCCAATCAACATCTGCACTTGCTTTGCCAATGTTAGGCTCTTCAACTCTCGGATGGCCTTGATTTGATCCGGGCTTGCCTCAATGCCCTTTCTGGTGACCAAGTATCCTAGGAACTTCCCTGACCCAACTCCAAATGCGCACTTTGATGCATTGAGTCGGAGTCGAAATGTCCTTAGGATATCAAAGACTGCCTTCAGGTCAGCCAGATGATCCTCAGGTTCCTTGGTCTTCACGACCATGTCATTAATATATACCTCCACTGTTTTGCCTATTAGATGTCTGAACATCTTAGTCACCAATCTCTGGTAAGTTGCTCCTGCATTTTTTCAACCCAAAAGGCATCACTCTGTAGCAATACAGCCCTTTTGAGGTGATAAATGCAGTTTTCTCCTCATCTGGGGGGTACATAGCTATCTGATGGTACCCTCTATAAGCGTCCAAGAAGCTCATCCTTCCATGCCCTGAAGTGGCATCCTCCAATTGATCAATCTTGGGCAGTGGGAAACTGTCTTTGGGACAAGCCTTGTTCAGGCTGGTGAAGTCCACGCAGACCCTCCACTTTCTATTCTTTTTCTTCACAACAACCGTGTTTCATAACCATGTTGGGTAGTTTACCTCTTGAATGGCTCTGGCCTCTAAAAGTTTATCCACTTCCTCTTCTACTGCCTCAACATGCATCAACGTAGGCCTTCTTGCTTGCTGGATGACAGGTTTGGCCGACCTGTCCACATTCAGTCTATGGCAAGTGACCTCGGGGTCAATGCCATGCATCTTGTATGGTGTTTAGGAAAACACTTCAAGGTTTGCTCTCAAGAATGCCTCTAATTTCTTTTTCTCTTTCTCGACCAATCCTGAGCTGAGAAGAAAGAAGTGCTCTTCTTCCCCTTGCTGGACTAAGATCTTCTTCAGGGCTTCTTTACTTTTCTTGGCTGGTTCTTTGCTGACGTCCTCAAGGACCTCTATGTCCTCATCCTCAATCTCCGCTGCTTCTGCTTCTCGTATGTTGCAGGTGGATTTCATTGCTGCCGGTGGATTTCATTGTTGCTATAGAGCAATTCTTTGCTTGCACCTGATCCCTTCTAACCTTCTCAATTCCATGTTCTGTTGGGAACCGCAATAGCTGGAGCAAAGTTGAGGGAACAACACCCATTGCATGCAGCCATGGCCTTCCCAAGATAGCATTGCAAGGAGAGGGGGTGTTAATTATGGTGAACTCAGTTTTTACCTTCTTGGTGCCAGCCTGCACCTCCAAACTTATTGCTCCCAGGGGCCACGTCGGTATTCCGTTGAACCCAACCATTAGACCATTAGATTGTTCCAAATCATCTTGGTGAAGGCTAAGCTCCTTGTAACACCTGACATACATGATGTCACAAAAGCTGCCCTAGTCGATCAGAATTTGCTTTACCTGGCACTCTCCAATCTGGAGGGATATTACTAAGGCATCGTTGTGTGGATGCTGCACCATCTCTAGGTTGTCTTCAGTAAGGGACACCATTGGTCCTTGGCACTCATCTGCCCTAGGTCTCTTTTGCCGGACCTGATACACATGCTGTAAGTGTTTTACCTTCTGAGTTTCCCCATATATCTCGTTCTCATTGACCTTCGAGTTAATCACATTGATCACTCGAGGTCTGCCTACTTCCAGCTGTGGTACTGGACGAGGTGGTGCTGCCGGTGCCTGAGGTAGTCTCACTTGCTCTTTCCTTGTCCTAGCCTCGTCTACCAAGTTGACCATGTCTTACTAGGTCTTCCAGATGTGCTTTTAGGGCTTTGCACCCTTAATTTAGATGTCCATCCTCATTGTGGTAGGCACAACGTTTCCTTAAACTACTTCTCATAAATTCACTATGAATCTTCTCTGGTGCTCTATAATAGGGTTGGCTCCGGATTATTCCTAAGACTTTGTAAACCGGAATTCGGAATACGATTGTGACTACCTGTGCAGCCCTTAATCCTGTCTTTTGCTTATTGTATCCACTATTACCTCGGCCTCGTTTCAGCGAGCCGTTTCTATTCTCTTGTTTTGATGCCTTTGTCCCTGGCGTGTCCTCCTCAGCCCTCGCATACTTCTCTATCTTGGCCATTAATTCCTCTATACTTTTTGGCAGTGTTTTTGTAAGTGATTTTCGAAGCAAACAATCATCGTTCAGGCTGTTCTTAAAAGACACGACCGCCACCTCTTGGTTGCATCCTGGTATTCGGTTGAACACCTCGTAATACCTCTTGGTGTAGGCCTTAAGGCTTTCATCCTCGCCAATTCTCAGAGCCATTAAGGAGTCCACCCTCAACGGCTGTAGTTTGTTTGTCACAAACCTGGCTACGAACATCTCAGCCAGGCCTTCCCAGCTTTTCACAATTTCTTTCAACAACTTTTGAAACCAGTATGATGTGATTTCCCCAAAGGATAAGGGAAACACTTTGCAGAGCAACGGCTCGTTCCCGGTGTACAGTGCCATTGAGTTCAGGTACAAGCCGACGTGAAAGTTAGGGTCAAACTTACCGTCGTATATCTGGAATCTCAGTATATGAAATCTTTTCGGGGCCTCAAATTTGTCTAACTCCACCGAGAATGGCATTCTCGGCTTGACCAGAGAGGTTACTTCGGTATCTTGGTCCGTCCAGGAGCTCGGCTATCAACAGATTTCAGCCTTTTTGGTGCGCTACTCCTTATGTCGTTATAAGTCTTTTTGGACCTCTCTCCGTTAGTTGCGTCGAAACAAAGTTCCTTCCCTTCAACATGCCGATGTTCTTAGGGGTCATCTTCTTTGGTACGATGCGTCCTCTGAGAATCTCCCTTCATTGACTCTCCTCGTCCGACCTCCCTTGAAGGCCGGTGAGAGTGTTCCTTGGTCCTGGTGTGCTGGGGGACTGCAGGGACTATTTTTTGCCCCCCCTTCTAGGCATTGTTCTTGGCCGCTGGAATCGGCGTGTCTTGTAACGGAAACGGTGGCTACATGACGTTGTTCTGCATTATGAAATTGATGACCGATTGCAGGTCCGCCAATTTGTCCGCCATTCCCTTCATCTCTCCGTCCCTCCGCTGGCATCTATCTTTCTATACTTGGAGGTCATTCTCGTTATAATACCCACCTCGGTCTGTCTTCTTTGGTACTTCTCCCTCCTAGCCGACGTCCTTCTCTCCGGGGTTCTGATCCTGAGTTTCTTCATTGCAGTTATCCTCCTTTACATTAGGGTTAATGTGTTTACCACTCCCAGTAGGGATGTCGTCCCAACCTTTTCTTTATGTTCGTTGTTGGCCATTTATTCTCCTTTCTTTTCCACAGACGACGCCAAATTGTGTGTGCTATTTTCTGACCACACTACCAAACAAGTACTTAGCTGGAGAACACCGGCATAATAGATTGCGCACGAACGACTTGTCACAGAAAGATAAGACTCCAACAGTAGTTCGTCCACCCGGGGGCACTCCGACGATCAAGTCAATACTCAGTTATCTCTCAAAGATAATAATTAGTGCTTAACTCACTAGCCAGAATAAAAAAAACGTACCTTAAACCCACGAGGGGGTTCTTCTTTTATAGCCAGCACTAACCTGATCCCTATAGATGCCTAGCTCCTCTTGGAGTCTAGCTCAATGTTTATCTTGGACTCTCCAATAGATAAAGATAAACTCCCTAAGAGCTTTATCCTTATCCAGGTTAAGGTCCTCCCCCATTCTAACACTTTTGTTCCCTATCCGTTCATCTCGGATTCCTGTATCTCCACAGATAACCTCGGCCTAGCCAAGATCACCTCGGCATCATGACCAGGACACGTGGCACCTTGGCTGGCACTTTGGTGCCATCTTGGCCATGTGTTGTTTATTCAAAAAACATGTCCCCACAAAAACATTATAACATAACTTTATTAAAAATACCACTCACAATAGCTCTTCAGATGTAGAGAACTAAAGCAAGAAGCCTATACCTACAAGTACATAGTAATTCCATTGAATGCACTTCAAGAAGACAATAAGAGATACTCAAAGATGGTTATGCAATGTACTCTCAAAATATGCTTCAAATAAGTAAAATAAATCTTGGCATTTCTTTCAAAAACCCAGTCAAAATAGAGTAAAACATGTTATGAAAGTCAAATCACTGTTTTTCTTCTCAGAAAAGCATGTTGGGTACAAACCAGGTCTCGGAATGGATGCACAGAGATGAGCTGGACCGAAATGGCCTAGCTGGTTGAACTAAAGAGATCTTGACCGAGGTTCCACACCTCTTGGCCGAGATATGGGCTGCCTGCTCAGGATGTTACAAGGTGTCGGCAAAGGTATACAGTGGTCAGCCTAGATGTGCATTCAAGATAGACTAAGGTGCAAGTGATCATGTGAGGTAGGCCAATGTGAGATGTAATGCTTGGCCTAGGTGTGAGGTCTGGACAAGTGTGGGTCTCTGTGACCACACTTAGGGAAATGAAGTCTGGAAATCTAGGTTTCCTCTTGAAGAACATGAAGAACATGAATGCTAAAATCATGATTTCTTATTCAAAATCTGAGATTTTATGATATGAGTTCAAAAACATGGACTTGGGTATCCATACTTGGAGATTTCATGGAAACAAACACAAAAACATGGGACTTGGTACAAACTTTTGGATCAAAACATAGTTTTCTTTCAAGAACACAAGAATATTACTTTTCTTTTCAAAACAAAACTCTAAATCAATGTATGGCTCATGAATCATGCTAGATCGTGCAATGTGATCAGATTAACATAAAGAACAACAAGAGTAGATCAAGAATCTAACCTCAAAACACAAATCCAACAGTTGAGGGTATGAAAATCAAATTGGAAATCTAGTTCTCACTTTATGAACTTCTTATTCTTCTTCCTAGAGCTTCTCTCTCTATAAGTCAAAGTATGGCAAATGATATGGGTTTCTCAACTGCTAACTAACTTAAACCCACTACTAGGACACACGACATCATCCAATCAATCTCCTCAAAAAGGTGCCAGAATGAAAAGACAAGGGTAGGTCAAAGTGTATGTAAGAAGTAAGGTGGCATGGTGGGCACTCTAAAAAGGCAAGGATCCTAGATCAAAACATAAGCTCCAGACGGGTAAGGTCTCCCTGACCTCAGCTAGGAGAGGTGACACTTGGCCTAGGAGTGACACACCTCGGCCTAGGTTGCACAAGTCAAGGAACAAGATTGCTAGGTGTTGGCTAAGGTGCATAACAAGGCTGGAAGGTTCAAGGATCAAAGATCTCAAATGCCTAGATGATACACATCTCGACCTGGGTGATGCATATCTTGGCCAAGATGCCAAGGTGAAGGTGGAGGTCAACCAAGATGGTTCCAAGATGATCCTAGGTGTTGACACTCAACGGCCTAGGTGTAAAAGGTTCAAAGGTGTGACCTAGGTATGACGTAACAAAGATAGAGAGCCTAGGTTTAACACACAAAACTAGGAACAAAGCATGAATCTAACACTTAGGCAAAAACACTACAGCACAAAACAAAGCAGGAACCTTAACTTAGACAAAACAAATCAAAGTCTGCAGATACAAGCTTAACCAGACAAAATCATTTAAATCTTCATGACTATGACTAAGGCAAAATGAGGGTTGTAATACTGACAACTCATCACTGCCGCAAATTTAGGATAGCAATGAAGGCTTGGAAAAAAATTCACAAAATTGTCCAAAAAATAAGGACCTCAATCCTTTCTAGTTCATGATCTGGAGGGTCTTGTTTGGATTCGTGAAATTTAACATGAATTTCAATATAATGATTCAAATGATTTATTTTGTCAGGTTTTTCGTGTATATCATCTACATAAAAAATTAAGTTGCTATGATATTTGCACTCTATTCAATTTATTGTGTTTGTTACCCAAAAAAAAAATAAAAAAATGAATGGTCTATTTTTAAAAGCACACTTGTTATTTATTTTTTCAGAGATAAATGTGATAAATTGAATAATTTACAATTATTAGATTGACTTATTTTTTCTTATGAATAATATATACGAAAGGTCCGACAAAATAAACGGTTTGAATCATTAATATAGGACCCGTCGTAAGCCCTACGAGCCCGAACATGGACAGTAGAGGAGCCAATTCTCCAAAATAATGCCTTTCATAACACTGCATTCATTGGGATAAAATCCACACTTTATTAGTATAAAAAAAATATCACTTGGTTATGACTTTTTTAAGTCGTGATAAAATAAAAAATTTTAACAAAATTCATCTATGCATTTTATAATGGTTTAAAAAATCATTTAAAAAAAAAAAGAATTAGTGAAAGTTTTTAAAGTTTTTGCATTAAAATTTTTATTTTTCAAGTCTTTCTAGTCTGCAAGAAGTTATTTTAAAGAACAAATTAATTTAAACCTTCCTAATAACACAAAAATATATATATATATATAGAGAATTTCTAACATCAAAATAATTATCAAATCAAAATTAAATACAATACTGCCAAACAACAATTTAGACATGTCAAATGTAATTTTTTTGGAGCTTTATTATCATAGGCAAAATTATGTATAGCATAGAACTTTGAATGGAACTCAAGGGGTCATAGTCATAATAGACTCAAATGGAAGGACGTGTTTTAAAAGGCTTTTTGTTTTATTTTGTTTTGTTTTGTTTTGTCATGCGTAGAATGGAGGAACAGTGGAGAATAAGGGAAGTCAAGCAAGGTTTCTTAATCAATGCCTAGTTCTCACAAGGAGATCTCTTGTGAACATGTATCGTGACCTGGGTTATTAGTGACTTCGCCTTGCAAAATACATAGCAGCATTGTGCTTATGTGTTGGAACTATCTACCATAACATTGATCAAGTTTTGGCTCCATTCAGGTAACTAACTAACTATATATAGTTAACTAAACTAATATTTATGCATTTGATTTGTTTTTATTAGCGTGTTCATCCATAAACACATAACGAACTATTTATTTGCTTCTAATTTGTGTAGGCTAGAGGTTTGATGCTTATGTTTGTTGCAGCATTCTTGACTTTCATGGATATCGGTGGATTTGTTTCTTTTGTGGAGGACATGAAGGTACTGTATGAATCTAGATCATAAATTTTCTACCCTTGATTTTGAAAATATACCAACCTTTCACAGGTTGAAAAGTTGCCACACTATGTGGGCTCTGACAATGTATGAGAAATATTTTGAATGAGGTTTACATTTAAAATAAATTTTGACATCACTATTTTTCTTGATAAAATTTTAAATATTTTTTGTGAGCACATACAATTATTGTTATGAGAAAAGTTTTGTGTGTGTCAAAAAATATATTTTAATGTATTGACATTTCACAAGTTTGTGGCTCCCAAATTGTATAGGACCCACTCAATAACACTTTTCTAGATTCACATAGTATTGCTTCTTGTTGTTTAATCTTTATAATTTGGCGAAAAGTTGTTATACCTACAAATTAACAATTAGTATTACATTTTTATAATGTGACAGTTGTGCCATCATTGACAAGGAAAATTTTATAAATTTTGTTTATCTATATAGCATGACTTATTTGGAAATTAGTTTGAATTTTTTTTCCTCTCTTTATTTCCTTGTAAAAATCAGATTTTCACTCGAGAAAGGTTAAATGGACACTATAGGATTGGCTCTTTGTTGTGAGAAAAACATTTCTTTCCTGCCATACTTGTTTATGATTTCTGTGATCCCTGGGGCAATGGCTTATTATCTCACTGGACTTCAAAAAGGAGTTGACCATTTTGTCTGCTTTGTTGTTATGCTCTTTGTGTGCATGTTGCTGGTCGAAAGCCTAATGATGATTGTCACCAACATCGTTCTTGATTTTCTCATGGGAATCATAACAAGTATTAAATTGTTAATCAACTCATTAAAAGCTTCAATCTCTAGAGAGAGGATATGTTATTTGTGTTATTGATACACTCTTTAGATGTGGCCAGACTCTCCTTCATAAATGGGCCAAAAACGTGCAAATATTTTAGGACAAAATTCAGTTTACCCCCATGTGGTTTGGCCTCGAAGCACTTTACCCCTTGTCATTAGAAAACCCCCTTATGATTTTGGACTAAATCGCAACTGACACATTTTCCGTCTAATCTAACGGAGTGTGTAATGCACTCTCAAATTCTAGAGTGGGCTTCGATTTTTTTTTTTTAAAAAAGAAAAGAAAATGACATGAGTGTTAATTACAAAAAACAAAAAAAAAAATCCTAAAGTTTTACATGTTTTTCACTTTAAACCCTAGTGTTTCAATTTCAACAAATTAAGCCTTAGAGTTCCATTCATGTTTCAATGTGTTCCCTTCGTCCATTTCCGTCTATGTAAGGTAACGGAGAATGAAACACTGGGATTTAAAGTGAAAAATGTGTGAAACCTTGGATTATTTTTTTTTTTGGTAATTAATCCTTTTTTGTTTTTAGTTATTTTAATTTTTTTTTAAATGGTTAATTACAAAAAGAAAAAAAAAACCTATTAATCATGTGATTTAATTTTAATGATGTCTAATATATTATAGGATAATTTGTGATTTTTTAATATACATATTTTATATTCTTTGACACAAAATATTATTTATTAAAATATATGTTGTATGATATATTTGTTATAGATATTATTTAAATAGATTTTACTATGCATACAAATATTTTAATAGAAAAGTCACTATGCATTCAGATATTTTAATAGAAAAGTCACTGTGCATTCAGATATTTTAATAAATAAGTTACTGTACAACTTTGTTTTTACGAATTTTTTTTTTAAAAAAATTGTATTACTATTTACCGAAAGCTACGTTTGGCCAATTGTTTCAAACTCCTTATAAGCATGTTCTAATCCAAGCTATAGCGTTTCCTAAGTCAAGAAGAGGAGCATCCCTCTTCCAATGGGAAGATTTTTGGTATATATAAAAGTGTTTTGGTTGGAGAAAAATAAGAAAGAAAAGAAGAGAAAAATTTGTGATATTGAAATATTCTCAAATATTGTATTGTGTTTTATTAAGTTATATTTTTTGTGAGAAAATTTGTTAAGAGTTTGAGCAAAATTGTAAAAGGGTTTTCTATCTCTTCCTCTTATTGTTCTTGCAAAAGAGAGAATTTTTGTGAGTGATTTTTTGGGATAAAATCACTTGGGTTAGGTGTGACTAGGTATCAGATACTAAACTAGTTGGATTGATCAAGATTTGTCACTTGTTGTAAAGGTTCACTAGCACCTATGAAACTAGTGGTGTATTACTATTTGAAGAATAGTGGAAAAATTCCCAAGGAGGATACTTAGGGAGTGGACATAGGCTTGGTGTGGGGAAGTGGTTTGGAAATACTCTTCAGATCCTGGTAGACGCTAATGATCCTCAGCTAGTCACCTGCAAAGATACAAATACTCTGGTCGGGGGTGCCGGAATTAGCACTCCGACGGACAAGTCAGTTCTTCTCCTCAAGAAAGCTTGTTGACTAAGTTTTTAGAAGTGATTCTTACATACCTTTACAAATCTGAAGCTCTTGTATTTATATCCATTCTCTGGGCCTCGGGGCCTGGGCCTACTTTTTCAATCATTATCTTTTCCGCTATTCGGCTCTAGGGATCCTTTCCCATTCGGCCTATTTATCCTATTCGGCCCCGTATCCTTGCGGGATATCTGCCGGCTAGCGTCAAGCTTCTGAAATATACCTCCTTTATCCTCGCCAATTATTCGGCTACTACACTCGGCGTGTACAAACTACATTTCCTCACCCCAATAGAGATCACTTCATTATGGCTAAATTGTGATTTAACTAGGCTCTTGTGAGAAGCTAGCAGCAATCTAAGCAACTACTATAGAACAACAAAGAACTCAGCCAGGACGATGGATACCGGTGGTGAGGCACAGAGTAAGACAAGGAAGGTAGGAGGTCAGCTCTGGCTTATTCACCATCTTTGTGGATAACTTGCCAAGAAGTTTGGATGCTAAGAGCTTGTTCAACTTATTCATGAAGTATGGAGTAGCCAAGGATGTTTTTATTCCGCAAAAAAGAAGAAGAGTAGCAAACCCAAGATTTGGATTTGTAAGATTTGATTGTGCAATAGCAGCCCAGGTAGCTATACAAAAAGCTAATGGATTGTGGGTGGATAACAAAGCAATCAAGGTAAAGCTTGTAGAGTTTGGAAGAGAAAGAGTGAAGAAGGGCCCTAGTCATTTTCATCAACCAAAACCATCGAACCTAGTTGTAGAAGGTACAATTAGGAAAAATGTCTTTGTTGATCGAAGGACCTACGCAGAGGAAGCAAAAGGAGTGACTGGTGTTGGAGGTGGCGTTTTAATAATAAAGGCAGAGGAAATTGGCAATGGGTAGTTGTTTGAGAGTGCTGTAGTTCATCTTAAGGCTATTTATGCAGACATAAATTTGGCAAAGGAACTAGAAGAAAGGGGTATTAATGGCATTATGGTCAGAAAATGAGGAGGTAGGGATGTAGTGATATCTTTCAACTCCAAGGAGGAAATGAAAAAATAAAGGTCATACAACATAATCCAATAGAGGCCTAGACTAGTTATGCAACAGGAACGAAGAGTGTGGCTCAGCTGCTATGGCATTCCATTAAGCCTATGGAATAGAACGAACTTCATTAGAATTGGTAGTTTATAGGGAGAGGTTCTATACTTGGAAGAGGATAAGTGTCAAACACAATCATTTTTTCGTGGTAAGATCATGATTCTGACGAGCAGTATGGAGTAGATCAACAAGGTAATAAACTTGGACTACAAAGGTACATTATATCTTGTGAGGGTGAGCGAGGACCAAACCATCATAGAACAAACAATTAAGGAATCATGTATACGCAAGAAGTATTAGGCTCTGGTTGATGACCACACTAGCTTAAATGGCCATGGTAAGCAGAGTAGTGAAGGGATAAAAAGAGGCGAAGATAATAATGCTGATAGGGCTGTGTAGATACCCCATTTTGACCACCCCTAAGACTTGGGCACTTTATTCCAAGCACTCGATGATGAAATTTATACTATATAAATCGTTTGAACTCTCAGTAAAGTCATCCAGATTCAAGCTCTAGAGTTCCAACGTTACACTCCAGTTTGGCCAAAATGATTTAGATCTCAAAAACTCATTTTTGAATTTTTTTTTCCACCCTACATTGAGTCTGCAATAGTGAGCCAGGGGAGCGTCATTTAAACCCAGTCGTGCATATTGGGATCCGGCTATGCATATTGGGACCCAGCCGGGTCTATTGGGCGATAAACAAAATATCTAATGGGAATTCGCCAACTGTCCTTTTTTTGAGATATTTATGACCAATTTGGCTCAAATTCTATAAATATGACCTCTCCCTTTAGAATAAGGGTTAGAGAATTTTTAAAAGAAGCTAAAAGAGATTTTGAAAGAAAAAAAGACCCTTCATTCCCTTGCAAAGGCTATCTCACTCACATATCACCTTTGAACTATACATACACAATAGATATACCATTAGAGCTGCTTCTTGGAGCTTTTCTTGAGATTTTCAAACCAAATTTCAGAGACTTGAGAGTGCTTTGAATCAAGTTTGTTTAACAACAAGCATCCTCTCTTTCAAGAAATATAATTTTGGCACATTCTTCTTTACTCTTCTTCCATTCTCTTCCTCTCGTTTTCTTGTCTTACATACTGTTTTGAGCTGTTTTGAGGGGCTGAAATATGTGACTAAAAGCTAGAAAAGATTGGGGGGTTAGCCACCCTTTCTTAGGCCTTGTTCCATAGCTAGTTGCTTTGCCTTTTCTACTTTGTTTCTTTTGGTTTTGGCCACTATTGTTTCAGAGTTTAGGGGATGTTTAATGTGTTTATTTAATTTATGCTTTGAGTATTATAGTTGTATTGTTGTAAGTCCACATGGAATTGGTGCATAGGCCATAGCTTCCAATCCATTTGAGTTGATAGTCTTTTCTCTATTTTTCTATAGCTCATGTATATATTCATGTCATTGTAATCATCCACCTTTTCATTAGCACTCTACAATCTCCCTCCTTTCTTCATTTCTTTTGATTAAGAGTTATATCAAACAAAAGATTGCCGCTCAAGGCATAAGAAAGAGACCACTAATGCTGAATGGTTTAATCTCCTCGGAGGCTCATTACTAGGAGATTACATCTCTCTTATGCTAAGCACAAACTCTTGTTTGATACCTCCCTTTATCGCCTATGCATTTACTTCTAAGGGGCTAATTTTCCATTTAGACCCTTGGAAATCATAAAGGAAAGAGTCATTATAACTCATTATCAAATTTCGATTTGGAGTCATTATCGCTCATTTCGAGTTTGATTCCAAATTCATTATTGCTTGTAAATAAGTTTGATTCTTCCTTTATAATTTTCCCCATAGAAAAGGGCTTGAAAAGCTCATTTCTTGGGTCAAGTTATGCTTGCTAATCTTTATTGTTTTGGACTTAGTGGACATAATCATCACCATTAGACAAAAAGGAAGAAATGATAAGAAAATGAACAGGTAACGTAAAAAGGATAATAACATTGGAGTAAAAAAGGTAAAAATATAATAAAGATTAGTTAAGTTTAGTTGGACGTTAATCATTTCATACTATTTTTGTGATGTTTGATGGTTCATGAAACATGTATAGCCCCTCCCTTGAAGTAATTCCATGATAGGGAGGAGGTAATATCTGTCTTTTGTTGCATTTATTAAACTCTTGTCCTATTCCTTCTAAGATCATCAAGCAACAAATTTGCGATGATTGATGATTTGATAATCAAATCTACTCCTCACTTGAATATCTTCATGATAGGGAAGAGCAAAGGGGATAAACATCTCCTAGAAACACTCTGTTTGCATTGTTCTCACCTTAGTTCACAAAACAACCTTTTTTTCTAAAAATTAGGGCACAGTCGAATTTAATTGGACCCAGCTGGGCCTCATTATAGGCCGGTTGGTCTTCAAAACGAGGAAAACAGAGCACCTTTTCTTAAACACAGAGCAGTGGCTGAGGGTAAAACAGGGCAATTCTGCAGAAGGCGGACAAAGCAATTTCTGAGGAATATCTTAATTCGCACACATGTGGTTCATGTTTATTCTTATCACTTCATTGATGTAATGCTTATCGTAGTAATAAATTAGGTAATTATTTATTGAAGTAATGTAATAATTAGTTAATTAGGACATTTAGACCCTCTTATATGAGGGCAAACTTGTAACCTTTGATGTATGTCTTCCAACCCCCATTTCTTTCTCCCTTTTACTTACATGCTTACCGTGGTTATATGTAGTATCACAATTTTGTTTCATATCATTGCCATGTTTTACATCCATTTTTGCATGCATTAGGGTTCGGTTCATCATTTTCAACCATCATTGTTATTCTTACTTGCTTGAATACATGCGCTACTGCATGCTTTGAGTTCATCCATATGACATGTTAAATAATCCAAACCTAATAGTTGCATTCTTGTATGTGTTGCATTAGTCATGTGCATTGTTAGGGTCATGCATGTTTCTAAGTGCTTTCTTTTTCTTTGGCTTCCCTCGGAGTACTAGGTGAGCATTTGTTTGCTTTAGCATATGCATATGTGTGATTGTTGCCATACCTAACATCTTACCATGATGCTACGTGCTTACTCGAAATAAACTGTTTGAATGCCTATGGATGAAGGTTATTTTTATTACATTTGGGATGATTTTGATTAAATATATGTGCGAACTCATTTCTTTTCTTTTGAGTTGTGTGCTCTCAAAAAATTTTCAAAAAGCATAAAATCAAGTCATTTCCAAAGCAAGCGAAATAGTCTATACTTATGTGCCTCACATAATAAGTTAGCATTATTAATAATCAGAACAATGGCATATAATGTTGATAAAATTCACTTCATGATTAGTAGAGGCTGATCTTTGATCGGGTGAGTGGGGTACTTAATTCATGACCTTCCCCTCTCATACCTAAGTTCCCGAACTGAGACACTTTGGTTATGATAGACAAGTGGCCTTCGAAACGAGTCACAGGTTTTCTAAATTTTCCAAAAATATTTAGGTGGGGACTTTGAAATCTGGTAATGCAATCTATTTTTGGCATCTCTGATGATTAATGAATTTTCTAAAATTTGCCAGATTTAAACTCTTATTTGTTTTTCTGTTTCACATTGCAGTTGTGAAACCAGATTCAGAACCACGAGAGTCCGAATTGTAGGGCTATCGTATTCAAGGAGACTAAAACCCTCCAAGGAGTACGAAAAACCATCTACAATTTATGGCCACTCTGCTGGGGATTTTAGAGAACTTGACTTGAACTTCATAATGTGACATTTTATATATATATATGTTCTTTGCATTGCATTTGCATGGTGCTCTTAAAGTCACTGTGTTTTCCATCTGCCATTCTTAGACGGCTTGCCGAAAAAGCTTACCAAAAGGCTGGCCGGTCATGGGCTTTGCCATGTTGGAAACACAACCCTTGGATCTGGATTATCGTCATACCGCTTGTTCCTCTTTTCACTTCTCGGTGTTAAGTGTGAGAGATATATTAGGCAATTTTGCTGAGGAACCCTTTTGACCAATTAGCCTGGTGCATATAGTAAAGCTCTGGTGATTGTTCCAACATAAGACAGGATGCTCGCCCATGCGCAAGATTTTGTGAAACTACTTGCTTGAAGTAGTGAAACCCTGGATCATGCCAAAGCTAGGACAGGGTAACCCTACTCCCCTAATAGGGGTGTTTTGGCTCTCTTTACCTGGTATGTACTCTGCAGTGAAACTGTACAAGGATGCTTCATATTAGTGGTATAATTGATATTAGTTTGTGGGGGCAGAATTTAGTTTTATTAGTGGCGAGTATAGTCATACAGCTATGATCATATCAGTTACAAAATTAGGCCGAGGTACTGTCCAATTTTTGATTGTTGCTTTTTCTTGTTTCATTTGCTTGGTAGTCTTGCAATCATAGCTTCAGAGAGACCTGATATCCCCTAAGTTTTATGAACTCGCACCGGTAGGCTATGCAAAATCCAAGATCTCGTTGATGATCAACTAGTGTTAGTCTCTCTCCCACCAATGGTTCGAAGGAGAAGAACCAGGCAGTTATCACTTATACCAAGTACTTATCAGTCACCCATTCGTTCCCACCCACTCAGTTCACGAATATCTGAGTCACCTAGATCTATAATGGTGCAAAGTGTGGAAGAAGTTACGGCTATGATGACAGCATTCCAACAGGCCATGGATACACTGTACCAGAGGATAGCTGTGCAAGATTAGACCATCGCTTAAATGCGATGCCCATTTGGGGCATTATCATCTACTACACATCCAGTCCCGGATGCCCAGCCAAATCTTGATCCACTTCCGTTAGCTGAAAACCTTCAAGTTCCGGATCCCCAAGAAGTGTTAGCTCAAGTTCAAGCTCAAGCTTTTAGGCTTCTAGCACCACCTCACAGAGGGCTTCCTCCTTTCGATATTAATGACATCGACCCTGCCATGATAAAAATTGCTAGGCTGCAGAAGATGCTCAAGAAATCTCAAGGCTTCAATTCCATCCCAGACATTAAAGACGGTTATACTGAGGTTTCGGTTAGATTACTAGAGAAGTTCAAAATGTCGCACATTGACAAATTTGATGGAAGGGGAGATCCTATCGGCCATATCCATCTCTTCTCAGATATCTTGAAACCAATGGGCTTGACGCGAGCTCAGAAATTGTCATTGCTCAGAAGGACTTTGTCAAAAGTGGCAGCCATTTGGTACGCCAAACTGTAAGACTCAACCAAATAGAACTGGGAAGAACTATCTAAGGGATTTGTTGAATATTCCTACAATACTTAGATAGAGGTAATGATTAGCGAACTGGAGGCAACCTCTCAAAATCCCAAGGAACCCTTTATCGACTTCGTTGCAAGATGGAGGGCAAAAGTAGCCCGAATGACAAACAGGCCTTCAGAGAGGGAACAGGTTCAGTTGGTAGTTTAGAACCTTGAATCGGACATGTTACAGAGGATAATAGTCGCACTACTATCTACTTTCGCTGCTTTGCATGAATTAGGAGTTCAAATTGAGAGCGCTTTCAAGAAAGGAATTATCTAGAGAACAAGTGACCTGAGAACAAGTTAACCGACAAAGAAGTCGTTTACTAGGGGTACTAATGCTAACAATAACACTATTCTAAGCCTATCGAGATCAGTATCGTCACCACCATAACCAAGATAGCTGATCCATTTGCTAGCACAACCTCACAACCTAGAGGCCCAGTCCGAAACCAATATAGAACCTTCACCTCTTTTCATATGAGTCCAACCCGTGCTCTCAAACTTCGAATAGAAAAAAGGGCATCTTAAGCCCCTTGACCCTTAACCTCTCTCTGACCTACTCCCAGCCAAACATGACTCCATCCAAAACTGTGTCTTCCATCAGTAACATGGTCATCATACTGACCGTTGCTTCCACCTTCGTCATGAGATCCAGGATCTCATCGACAATAAGGTCATATCTCTACCCTCAAAGACAAATGTGACCACCAACCCGCTCCCGTCCACAACCTGGTCCTCCCACCTAGAAATATCCACCTCATCCATACACTACCATCCATCTTCAACCCCAAAATATATATATCACCCCAACCCGTTTGCCTAAACCAGAGGTGATTATTCCTGAAGGCACGGACTTGTGCATGATAGATGTAACACCTAAAACCCAACCAGAGCCTGTGGTGGTGATAGTTAAAGAAAAGGGAAATTCAACGAAAGAAGGGTTGTCTAACTCCCAGATTGCGGAGAAGGGGCCATCACCCATAGAAGAGTATGATCCCAGTAAGTATATTGTGGCTTCTGACTAACCAAAGCCAACGATCATACTATCGGACTCATGAAAAATCTAGAAATCCCCTAGATGTTGATTTGTGATTATGTATCAATTTTAAGCAGTAAACAACAATCCCAATCAAGACAATCAAGACAAATCGACACAACGATTTTACGTGGAAAAACCACAATTGGACACCTCCAATTGTGATAAAAAAACCACATGCAACAGCCACAAAACAATCCACTAAGAAGATATAAAGGAATTACACAGGTATACTCTTAATTACCTAGCGAATCCACGCCCGAATTGAACCAACCCCTATGTGCCTCTTCCAACCCTGTCTTCACCTCAGAATTGTTTTGACGATGAGCCACTCCAGAATCAACCAAAGCTTCAGGCTCGAATTCTTCAGAATCCACCGAAGAACAACTCTCTCTTTTGTGTAGAACAAACAAATAATCCTTTGATGTATACTCTTTAAACCATGAGTTGAATACTCAATCAAAACATCAAAGAAAACTAGCAAAATATCCCCAGATATAAACCCTAGAACCCAAAAAGAAGATCTGGAGAAGTAATCCTAGATTTGGAGCAACTTGTCAATTTATAGAATCTGAAAGCGCGAGGTCCGTTCGAGCGTGGAAATTGACGCTTGAGTGGGGACTCTATATGTCGTGTTCCGCACTAGGGTGTACGCTTGAGTGGGGAAATGGACGCTCAAGCGGGGACACTATATGAAATGTTCTGAATCAAGATTTACGCTCGAGCAGGGAAAAGGATGCTCGAGCCAGAAAACACGGATCACAGTATATTTGCAGACTCACCCAACTTCTGGAACTTAGCATTCTCCGCTCGAGCGGGGAAACGGACGCTTGAGTGGACAGGCAACTTTTAATGCATTTTTGCATTTTGCTTCGGCCGTCATAATCAGCGAAGTGGCAATCTTGAAAGTATTAACATCACAAACTTCTCTGCAATGCACAATTCGGGTAGGATTCACATCTAAACACTCATAGCCTCACTAAGATAAAAGTGCGAAAACAAATACAACTGAAAGGAGTTTTGTCAAACGGGGTTGCCAAGAATAAAAACCTAACAATCTCCCCCTTTGGCAATGTCGTGACAAAACACACTTAACAAATAAAATCATAATCACCCCAACCCATTACAGCCAATAAACGCAAACTTCTTTCTCAAAATCATGATCTGCAAAACAGCTATTAGTGCCACAATCTCCAAAACAACTATTAGTCCCACAAGAGTATATGAAAAAGCAATAAACATAGCTATTAGAGCCATAATCTCCAAAACAACTATTAGTCCCACAAGAGTATATGAAAAAGCAATAAACATATGGCTAAATTATCTTATAGCATGAGATGGAAAATATGAATAGATGCGACTTGGAGTTTTTAAGAACATGCAGCATGAATAGATGAACACTAAGACATATGCACTCGACGAAACAATCTCCCCCTTTTTGTCACAAATTGACACGGGAAGCTCAAACAATAAAGAAGCCAATGCAGAGCAACATGCAAACCAACTAATGCCAATCTCCCGTACCAAATAAAATAAAGTGTTCATGCTAACAAACACTTGCAATGATAAACCAAACTCCCCCTTACTAAAAGTAACCACAAGCACTAAAAACAATGAACAGAAAGAAAACGACAAAAATAATATGGTGGAGCAAGCAAGGAATTTCTAATTTGTACCTTGAAACACACAAGATTATCCAAGAAGCACCATTACAAGAAAACACAATGTGCATAGCCTCTAGAAGATTCCTCATAAAAGGAAGTGATGCAATATGTGAAAAGCATAGATCCCATGAGAAAAGTGTGTGTGTGACTCTTGAGTTCGACAAACACAAGATTCAAATCCTAGTAGTGATCTGATAGCTGGACCTCTGACAAGAGAATCTAAGCACAACTAAGAAAAGTCAAACCACTAGGAATCAAGGGGTATTTGTTGATTAATAGCGGAGGCTCCCCCTCAATCAATGAATCCTTTTTTTTTTTTTACATTTTCACATTTTTTCTTGTCTTTCTTTTGCACATTTTTCTTCTTCTTTTTCTTCTTATTTTTCTTTTTCTTTTTCTTTTGCACACTCATTGGCGGCTGATACGCTCAAGAGTATGGAAACTGAACCAGAGAAGCATGAATGTAATAAGGATAGCCTGGTTGGTGACTCTGAGGTAGCCTTTTCCTCATGGCTGGACTACAAAGAATAGAAGGGAAAGCCATGGGGATGCAAAAAGATGGAAGGTGGTTAAGAGACTCAACATCACCCAAGATATGCTAGTATTGGTCAATTCCGCTAGAAAAACAAAAGATACCACGCCAGAAGTCCATAGAGAAAAATGATCACTAAGGCGGAAGACTCCAAAAATTTGCTAATCCAAGAGTGTGTACAAAATGAGACATACTAATCAAAGAACACACACTCCAAAATGAGTAATGACCATAGAAAGCACACTGTAACAAGCCCGCGGGGGACCTCGCTATAGCTCGGACTCAATTGTTGTCACGGTTCTTAATCTTGAACCAAAGAGTCCAAATCCGGCAAATCGTTTTGAGAAAACAGATTTTTAGAAAAGAAGTGCCAAACATGGACTGCTTTGCCAGATACAGAGTCGCCACCTAAATATTTTATTTTTGGGAAATTTAGGAAACCCTGACTCGTTTGCCTAAGGCCACGTGTCCGTCATCACCAAAGTTGCCTCGGCTCGGGAACTTGGGTACGATTGGGGAAGGTCACTTCGTGAGCACCCCCGCTCATCCGATCAAAGATCGGCCTTTACTAACCATGATACTTAGTTTTGAAAACATTGTGTGCTCTTATTTCGGTTATTAGCCTAGATTTACTATGTGATGCACACAGCATACAAGTATAGACCGGGTCGCCTGAATTGAAACAAAACATTTCATGTTTGTTTTTGAAAGATGGTTTGCTACCCGCAGGTAGGCTTAAAATGCAGATTTTGCCACCCTCGGGTGGGCTTAGAAAAACATGGTTTTGCCACTATCTAGTGGGCTTAAAACTCACAGTCAATGCATTGTTCCAATCCAAATAACCCAACCTTCACCCACAGGCATTCAAGGCAGTTATATCACATAAGCATATAGCCTCATGGTAAGCATACTATCATGGCAGTCACTCACACACATGCAAGGATGCTAAAGCATAAAACTCACCGAGTACTCTAAGCCAAAACAGAAACCGATTAGAAATCCATGCATGATCCTAATTATACAGGAATGCCTAATGCGACACATGCAATAATGCAACTATAGCAGGCTCGGCTATCCTAAACATGGCATATAAGATGCAACAGCTATCATGTATTCAACTTGGAATTGAAATACAAATGCAGTTAGTATGATGCGCCGAGCTCGGTGCATGCAAAACAGATGAATGAATGCAAACATGCTATCATACTGTATGCTAATTGAAACATGCCCTAATTTAACCATCATAAGCTGGTAAATAAAAGGGAAGAAAGATGTGGGGTTGGAAAACATACATCACACATACGCACACTTATTACAACATTGCCCTCGCGCAGAGGGTCCGAATAAATAATATACAGTCCCAAATAGTACAGTCCGAATAAATAATACAGTCCAAGATATGTACAAAAATCCTAATTAATTACCAAATTAACTAAGAAAACAATAAACTGGCATGCAAGCCAGGGACTGCCTTGACTCTTCTTCAGATGATGAATGATGCATATCCAAGTTGCCTTTACGCGGAAATCCACTCTGATGCCCCAATTAGCCTCTGTTTTGCAATAATTTTTGGAAAGCGCGCCAAGCCTCGGAAGACTGCTGATTCTTGATTTGTTGCAACAGAGAGCAGGAAAGGGGCAAGGCAATGTATTTTCACAAATGTATGTATGCCTCGATCCTCGTGCTACCAATCACGTATCTCGATGCATGATGGCCGAGGAGTCGAATTGCACAACTCGATATGAAATGAATGCACATGAAAACACAACAAGACCTAACTCCATCATGGATGATCCGGAGTGTCGGTGACTGGGAAATTGAGACACGTTCCGTCACTTGGAGTACGAAACGTACCTCGTTTCCCATGCTCGGGCTAACTCCTATCCCGAACACAATGCAATATGCATGACATGTATGAAATGCGACTAATACACAACCTAACATGCGAAATGCTATGAAATGGCATACACGACGCACGAGGTAACATGGCATACACAATGCGCTAACATACAACCTAGCATACACAATGCTATGGAATGAAATAGCATACACAATGCATAATGGACTTACACCAACATGAGTGAACCTCAACCACACTCACATAAGAGGCCATTAGATGAGAATGAGACACTCGAGATGCGTGCACACGTGCACGCAAATCGAGGACCGACCCTAAGGCACCAAATGCCACTCTAACAATGCATGGCAAGGCATGGAATATGGCATACTAGCATGCAAATTTTAGTAGCAAAATATGATGCAAAACAACCCCGAAACATGGAAACATGGCACCCGATGCATGAGATGAATCCCGAAACATGAAACTAGGTACATGGAATGACCTATAGCTATGCAAAGCATGCATTATTTGAACATGAAGTGTGAAGACAGAATCAAGATAGTCCCAAAAAAACCATATTTCCAGTTTTAAGAAAGGCCAAACAGTGAACACAAATAGGGCTAAATCAACATGCAAAAATGGCCCCGAAAGAGAGATAATGAAGCAAGTAGTAGCTTCTGGCCCTAAATGGCCAAGAGCCCTTCAACAAAGTTGAAGAAGGGCTCAAAATGAAGCACTTTACAGTTTACAACAAGCCATAAAAATAAACTCAAGCAGGCCTAAAACATTATGCAAAAAATGGGCCAAAAGGGAGACAAAGAAGCAAGTGATGGTTTCTGGCCTCAAACAGAGGAGGGCCCTTCAAAAAATTTGAAGAGGGGCCCAAAATATGGTATTTTAAAGTTAGTGAACAATCCCAAAACAGTGCACATGCAAGCCTAAAATACTATGCAAAATAAGGCCTAAAAAGAGGTTTAAACACAAAGAGCAAAAAGGGAGCTTCAAACAGAAAAAGTCCCTTGATCAAACATGAAGAGAGGGTCAAAATAAGACTATTTACAGTTTGGACCAGAGCCCAAAATATAAGCACAAGGGGCTAACAAAACATGTAAAAATAAGACCAAAAGAGGGATAAAGAGGCAAGTGACAAAAGGAAGCCTCAAACAGTGAAGAGACCTTCAACAATGTTAAAGAAGGGCTCAAAATAAGCCCTTTTTCACTTTATGACAGAGCTCAAAACAGTTTATAAATAGGCCTAAAGTACTATGCAAGAAAGAGGCATACAAGAGAGGTAAAGAAGCAAGTGTAAAAAGGAAGCCTCAAACAGGGAGAGGCCCTTAAACAAACATGAAAAGAAGCTCAAAATAATGCTATTTTCAGTTAGGGTCGGAGCCCAAAAATGCAAGCAAGAATGACTTAGAAAGGATACAAAATAAGCTCCAAAAGAGGGAAAAAATGGCTCACCTTTGAAGACCAAACTCTAGCAACCTCTTGGCTTGAGAAAAGGTGCTCCTTGCCTCTGAAAAGAGCCTCCAAGCTGCTGGAATAGAGTGTGGATTGGTTGGCTTGGAAATGGAGTAGAATGGGTGTAGGATTTGAGAGGTTTTGAGGGTTGAAGTGTAGAGAGAGAGAGAGAGAGAGAGAGAGAGAGAGAGAGGGGCAATGTAGGAGCTCAAGACCAAATTTTCTAACCCCCCCAAATGTAGCTAGAGCTACTGGATATATAGGCAAAAGAGGGGGGAGAAAAGGGGGGGGAATGAATTCAAATTTCCCCCCAAAAGTGCAGCCCCCCGGATACACAATATGGAGGGAAACAAAATGCATATTTGTAATGTACCAACAGAGAGGAGGAAGGCCGGCCCATTATCTAGGTTGCAGGTGGCCGGCCGGCCCTCCACATGGCTGGCCGACCAAGGGTCAAAGGGGTCAAGTTAGATTAGTGGCCGGCCACCACATATTGGTGGCCTCCCATGTGTGCTCAACACAGCCATGTGGTCAAAAACTGGTGACAGTGAACCAGGAGAGAGAAAAGGCCACTTTTAGGAGGGGTTCAAAAGGGTCTCACACAATTACTGACCGGCCATGTGATATTGGTGGCCTCCCAGGTGTGTACAACACAAATATATGGTTTAGGGCTGGAAAAAGTGGCCTTAAGGTGGTCAACATTGGCTTTCAAGTGAGAAAAACGGGCGACGGAGGGCGACGGAGGAATAAAACTGGTTGGCAGAACAATTACTGGCCTCCCACCCTTCTACGACCTTTCTAACAATGAAACAGAGGTCCCTACCAAAAATGAACTCAAACCGATGCAGAATGAAGGTTCGGGGGCCGAAACGCGCAGCCTGGGGCCCCGAAAACTGACTGTTAGGCACCGGAAGTGGTGTTCGACCACGAAGTTGGTCTCTTGGACCACAGTGTCCCTCAAAAGGGAGGAAATAAGACGCATTCCAAAAACCGGAGCAAACAGAGGTGGTTAAGCGGTCCCGAACCGAGGCACACGGCCAACGGCTCCGAAAAACCAAAAACCAGACTCCAAACGGGCAAAATGGCCTACGACCACGAAACGTAGCCTACGGCCACTGAGAGATGATCTACGAGACCTCTCCCTCCCTTCTAGAAGAGAAACAGAGAAAACCGAGCTTGGTTCGCAAATCGAGGCAAAGCATGAAAGAGTCCAGAAGTCCAGAGGCAAGACTCGCAGCCGAGACTCTGAAACCTCTGAACGAGCATGATATGCAACATCACCAAGCGCTCAATCAGTGACGTCTGAGTCTTAAGGTTGGTCAAAAATGAGGTGTCTACAGTTGCCCCTCTTTGACAGAACTTGAAAGTCATAAGTGACGGGAGTGAATGTCAAAGCCCAGAGACGACCCATTTTTGACAAGGCCGAAGACTTAGACAAACAGGTGAGATAAGCAGCATGCCCGCAGTAAGGGCAAATGCAAAACGGTATGCACAAGGCCAGATGTGACTTGATGATCATGCAAATACAGCAAGCTGTAATGAAGCAAGTATTCGCAAATAGATGCAACAGTTTTAAGCAAGAATGCAAAGCAACAACTACATTTCATGCAGTTAGGAATGCAGAGAATTATTCAATTCTCGTCGCGTCTCACACGGAGAAGATACGATACTGGCGATTCGATGCGTCGCACTGACTTCAAATGAGCCGTACATACAATATCGTGCCTGCAAAAGAAAGAAACTCAACAAGCACAACATATCTAACAACATATGTTCAATGTGATATCGAATGCAGACAATCGCGGTGTCGATGGAAAAATGCATCGCAATGCGAGAAGAAACGCGCATGACAACGAGAGTTTAAGCACGGAGGCTTGGTGATATCAAAGAGACATGCATAACAATGCAAGTACGTGCATAACAATGCAAGTACGTGCATAACAATGCAAGTACGTGCATGAGAATGCAAGTTATGTGCATGATAATGCAGAACGAGCGTAAACCAAGATGTATGTTTGTCACAAGAAAACGAGCAAGGAAATGCGCGTTTCGGCGAGGGTGACACGATCGCGGCCTTCGGTTCACCTCCCGGAGAGGTTACAACATGTTCAAAAGGATATATCTCACTTTCAATGAGTAATGATGAGACACGCACCGGAAGTTGAAGCTGAGGTTTCGGCGGAGTGATTTCGCGACAGAAAGTGCACTTCTCTTGTACTTTTTCAGGTCTTGGGGACTCCAATCCTCCCCAAAATTTGCAGGGACCTTGGGGGGCATGTGGGGAACACCACCGGCCAACTCCCTTCCCAAGGGGAGGCCACCGGCCAGGGGGAAAGCAAGGAGGTAGCCGGCCTGCCAGAAAAGGTGGCCGGCCGGCCACCTAGCCAAATCCGTCGGTAATTTTGTCATTTCATCATCTTTTCTTTAAATCCACTCATCCAAACACTTTGTGCTCACAAGTGCAGCTCTAAAATCATCTCCTCTAGCTTCCCAAACCATTTTCTTCCTCAGATCTGTGTTCTATACGCGTTTTCCAACGTCCCATGTAAGTTGTTTTTACGAAATCTTTCAGTTTTAAGCACTTTGAATCGATTAATTTTTGATTTCGAGGCTTCTTTTCTCATTTTCGCCACTTGAGGTGAGTTTGTCTCAATATTTGGAAGATTTTCTCGGGAGTTTACTTTTGTTGACTTTTTGATTTCCCAAGAGTTGACTTTTGTTGACTTTTTCCAATTTTGGCTCATTTTTGCCCATTTTACAGATTTTCTGAAATGGCTAGTCATTTCCCCCACACTGGAGGTCCTCCCGCTGCCGGAGGTGATCCCGATATCATGGCTCTGCCTCCGAGGGTTCGACCCTTCATACCCGAGAGGTACGACCCACCGACACATATTCTTACGCGGGCTGTTTTCTATCACTTCACCGATTTCGACGAGCGAGCACCCGGGGATCTCCTTCTGCGGGAGCCAGAGTATCACCTCTCCCATGAGGCACAAGAGGTATTTACTTTGTTCTTACCTTTTCTGCAACATATTATGAATTTTTCATGCATTCTGTTTGCATTCTGAACACACGATTCAATCACTTGAATTTCTGAACACTCAGCCCATAAATTGATCGTGAACACACGGCACACGTTGGTTGAGAATTGAACACACGGCCCAAGAACTGATTTTCTGAGCACACAGCCCGAACTAGAGGTGAACACGCAGCACACACTGATTTATAGTTGAACACGCAGTCCAAACACTGATTCCCTAAACACACAGCCCGAATTGAAGATGAACACGCAGCACACACTGATTGAGAGTTGAACACGCAGCCCAAACACTGATTGAGAGTTGAACACGTAGCCCAAACACTGATTTTCTGAACACACAATCCGAATTGAAGGTGAACACGCAGTACACACTGATTGAGAGTTGAACACGCAGCCCAAACACAGATTTTCTGAACACATAGTTCGAATTGAAGGTGAACACGCAGCACACACTGATTGAGAGTTGAACACGCCGTTAAAACACCCATTTTTTCACACACACGTCAATTGAAGGTGAACATGCAGCACACACTGATTGAGAGTTGAACACGCAGCCCAAACACTGATTTTCTGAACACATAGTTCGAATTGAAGGTGAACACACCGCACACACTGATTAAGAGTTGAACACGCAGCCCAAACACTGATTCCCTGAATACACAGTTCGAATTGAAGGTGAACATGCAGCACACACTAATTGAGAGTTGAACACGCAGCCCAAACACTGATTCCCTGAACACACAGTCCGAATTGAAGGTGAACACGTAGCACACACTGATTGAGAGTTGAACACGCAGCCCAAACATTGATTTTCTGAACACACAGTCTGCTTACTTTATTTTGCACACAGCCTATTCATTTTATTTGCACGCAGCTCATTCCTTCTATTTGCACACAACTTATTCATTTTATGCTGAAATATGTATTCATTTTGAATGCATGTGACTTCTCGCACCGTGCGGGGATATGGCTCTACCGCGGTGAGAGATTGGTATGCTGAGCTCCTGGAGGCTGTCCGAGATTTTGTTGACTTGGTGGGGTTTGGGCCCTTATGTACTGGGCTATCTTGTTGTTCTGCCAGGAGGACGTTGATGGCCGCCTTGGTGGAGAGATGGTGGGACACCACCAAATCCTTCCATTTTTCTGCCACGGGGGACTTGACTATGACCCCGCTTGACTTTGCCGTATTGATTGGCCTTGACGTGGGAGGTTGGCCCATCCCTTACGATGAGGACATTGGCCAGTGGAAGGCCGCTTGGATATATTTACTGGGGGCTCGCCCACCTGTTGATAGATCTTCGGGCAAAGTCCGATACACCTGGTTCTCTTCCCATTTTCGGAGGGTAGAGATGGAGCCCGAAACTCCTGAGGAGGCAGCACAGTATGCCCGTGGTTTTCTGATGTTCCTCTTCGGGACTACTTTGTTTGCCGATAGGGGGAACACTGTTGGGCTATATCTGTTGAGTGCTTTGGTGGACCTATCACAGGTCAGACAGTATGAATAGGGTGGCGCCGGCTTGGCTACTCTTTACTGCTAATGAGTGCGACCTCCCGCGGACGGGGGGACTTACTTGGCGACTATTGGAGAGCTTGGGAGGTACTTTCTGCCCTCTTGATTCACATTTCTGCCCCTCATTACTTGTATATTGCACACACGGCGCACTTTACACTCTGTATTTTGCCCTTAGCACTTTGCATTTACATTCTGCGCTGTTTTCCACAGTTATGGGTCTATGTGTATTTCCCGACATTAGCCTCAGAGTTAGTGGTGGAGGGGCCCCTCGTGACCCCGTACTCACTTGTATTTGAAGGCCAGCACCGGCCAAGACCTCGGGAGTCTCTCCTTTATCTATGGCAGTATTTCGACACGGTGCGGTCGACGGAGGTATTTTAGAACTCTCGGTTCTTTGTGTTTTCATCTTTGATTTGTCTTGTACCTTCCCGATTTTTGATTGATTTATGCATTGGTTATCCGCAGATCACATGGCAGCCCTGGGCGCCGTTAGGTGAGGGTCTCCGATTCCAGTTTACTAGAGGGCGGGGTGCCTCCCAGTACAGGATCATATTCGAAGGGCCAGTTGGTAGGGCCTGGTTTCTGGGGGAGCGCTTCTTGCGTCAGGTATGGGGCTATACTTCTCAAGACCCTCCCTCAGCACCCCCAGTTGGTATGCGGATTGCTAATAGGCTCTCTTCCCGGGATGTTGTTAGTGCTATGCTGGGTACTGATGCCTTACTTCATCTTGAGGAGGGGGATTATGCTACTTATTGTCACATATACCTGATGCCTCCATTGACGGGAGTCCGTACTCCAACGATAAGGCCTGCTAGTATGCCATCTTCGAGTCAGGCCCTGGCTCGGGTTGCAGACGCCCCTTCCACCAGCAGGGCTGGTACATCTAGAGGTGGGGGTGGATTGGTTCCCCCAATTCCTCCGACTCATCATCATGCTGGGTGGCTAGACATGCCGACCGAGTTGACGGGATGATGATTTGGGACTTCCTACCCGATTCCGATAGAGCCTCCCCTGCCTGATCACAGATACGTCAGAGATTCTGATTCACCACCGGTATGTTTTTACAGCTTTGATTTATCAGTCCGGCACTTGGACATTCATTCTCTTACTGATAGTTTTGCATTTGTGTCTACAGCTTCCCATCGAGTATGTGGATGAGATGCTCGGGATGATGGCCGCGCTCGAGGGCATGGTCCTGTAGAGAGAGGCACAGTTGTCCATTATGGGTGTCCAGGTATTGTCCATTTTTCTTACATTTATCATATTTCCGATGAGATGCTAATTTTGAACATCCCACTGCATTGATAGGCTACTTGTGTAGAGCGCACCTGACACACACCCCACTTACACACTGTATTTAGATGTACCCGCTTCATGTAGTTTTCTTGTATCTGCATCTGATGTACCTTTCTCAATTGGACTCTTTATTTTCAGATACCTCCGGTATATACTTAGCCGCAGGCCGGGCCACCTGGGCCTTCTCGAGGAGGTGGGCCATCTGGGCCTTTTCGAGGAGGTGGGCCATCTGGGCCTTTTTGAGAAGCTGGGCCATCCAGGCCTTTTTGAGGAGCTGGGCCATCCAGGCCTTTTCGAGGAGTCCGAGGAGGGGGGTCGTCTCGCAGACGCAGAGCATACATTATAGAGGAGGAGCCCGGTGAGGATGAGATGGAGGAGGCTGTAGATCGTCAGTCGGAGACATCTGCTGACAGAGAGGAGGGCTCTGGTCTTGGCTCCGATCTTGGCTCCGGGAGTGGAGGCGAGGCTGAGGGAGATCCTGAGGATGACAGTTCCGACTCGAATGGTGATGGCGGTGCAGAGGCTACTTCGCAGAAGAGGATGAAGAGGGCCTTTTATTCCTGCTCTTGAGAGCATTGATGTTGCGGTTCCTTGTTTTATTTACCTTTTTGCTAGTAGTTGTAGCACATTGTACATTATTAGGCAGTTTTATTCTTTGTAAAACTTGCGCCTTTGTTTGTAAAATGTTGCAACAAATGCAGCATGATGGAATGAAACAGCTTTTGAAAAAGTGTTGTATTTTAAACTCTTAGCATCATATCGCATCATTTTGCATTATAATGAGATTGAATGGAAATGTGCATTGTGCATTTGCCCAGTCAGGTAGTGAACCGACGCAACAACTTAACTTACTAAGATATAACAAAACCTTAGCAAGTTTACAACTCGATAAGAAAAATACGACAGTGCTGACAATTTAATAAACAAGACTCAACAAAAATTGCTTAAACAAAGAGTAACAACTCAAAAACACGAAACACGACAGCTCGACAAACAACTCGATAAGCAAAACGACAACTCGATAAGCAAAACAACAACTCGATAAACAAAAACTCAACAAAACAAGGAGTACTTCGGACGATCTGGGCAACAGAATGCCTCCGAAACAGAGGGAAATGGAGGCCTTCGACATACCCGTCGCATGGAAATGCTTGAAACTTCCTCCTGGAGGGTAAAACAGGGCCAAAGACACACATTGGAGCATGGCCGGCCACTTTATTGCAAAGGGGAGACCACCGGCCAATTTTTTGAAAAGGAAATGGCCGACCTGCTAGAAAAGGTGGCCGGCCGGCCACTTAGCTCAGCAACCGTCAAATTTTTGACACGTGTCCCCCGAATAGTGTCTTCTCCTCTTTAAAAGCCTTAGCTCCATGGTTCATTCAATTCATCTTAGTTTCGCACAAAAATGGAGGCGTTTCTCGTTGAAAATCTCACATCTTGGATTGCTTCTCTAGATGGCTCGGAAAAGTTGAACTTCCGGGGTTTCGGGTTGAATGCACTATTCACACTGAGTCGTACTTTGCTGCACCTTCCTTTCCTCCATGCCGCGGCGAGGTTTTAGAACCCGGTGACGCATGTCTTTAGCTTCGGCGAGCAAGAAGTATGTCCAACTTTCGAAGATTTTCAAGTTTTGATGGAATCTGAACGTTATGAAGAGATTTTGCCTCAGTTTCGTTTTGGCCACGCCCAAGCTTTAGGGCGGATGTGTGGACTTACCGCGCATGATGCTCGGTCTCTGATCTGTAATGGGGAACTGGATATCCTCGGTTTGATTCATCGCTTTTCTGGTGCCGGTGACCACGGCGATCATCATTGGCAAGGTTTCCGACAACATGCCCTCTGCTTGTGCATGCTATCTCACTTCCTGCTTGCCCCGGGCCTGGGTGGACCCAACATCCGTTTGATTGAAGTTGCTTAGGGCTTGAAGAAAGGGAAGAGCTGTATTGCTATGGCATTGGCCGAAACGCTGATGGGCTTGGACGCTTTCCACCGTCAGGAGACGACCAGATTTGCGGGGAGTCCACTACTGCTGCAGGTAATGTTTCCCACCCAATCTCGCACATGTATTTGCTCACATCACTCGCCCCTCAGGCTCGGCTTTTCTCACAAAACCCTTGTCTCACTGTTCTCTCATCGCACATCTCTCTATTCTTTATTCTCTCATTTTTCATCCCTCTCCAAGTATGGTTGATGGATAAATTGCAGGTTGTGGACTCTTGCCCTGCCTATTCAGCCTGCGGCTACTTCTTTCGACAACGCCTGGTTGATGCGCTTGATGAGGGATGGTGGTTCAACTGGATGTGCAATTTGTCTGCTGACCGCATTGCTTGGCGCTGTCCTTGGCTCAATCTTCCGGCAATGAGCTATAGCATGTCGGCAGTAGGTCGGTGATTGGTCGACTCACTGTGTGTTCTATTTTCGTTCGGTTCGGCCTTGATTTTGGCCATGATCAGACTTGCCCTCCAGAGGGGATTGAGTACCCGGCTGCTTTCCCGGTCTGAGGCGCACAGCTTGCCCGATATGCTACAGCATGGAGGACTAGAGAGCTCCTGGCCTCTGCTCCCACTTTCAGTTGCACTTTGTCTGACGAGTGTTGGGATTGGCTCAATGAAGAGGCACAGATTGGGCCTAGCTTGGCATCAGAGGCTTCGACTGGCTCTGGGAGGGGGCGCAGGGACACTTGACTTGACTATGCCCCGGATTTATTTCTTTATTAGTACTTTCAAGTTTTCTTTATGAGTGTAATAAAAAAGCAACTTCAATTGTATGCAAGAGCAAGCGAACTTTGTGTTGAAATCAATGAAATTGAAGGTTGTGGTATTGAAAATTTTCCGCTTTGGTCCAAAAATGGTCTTAGTTGTAAAAAGATTAATTTGAACAAAGTCAACTTTTATTAAAACTTTTCAAAACTATTTTCGATATGGATCAGAACTGGACACGCTGAGATCATCCTTTGAGATGCACAACCGGATCTGCAAGCTGGAAAGTTGCCCTAGTCTGAATAATCTTTGCTGACGCGTGTGGCAACGGAAAGTTGCCCCTAGTCTGAATAGCACTGTACCGGAGATTGCGATAAATGCTGATGGACAAAGATGACCGAGATGATCAAATGGACAAAGTTGATCGGGGAAATGTTTATGGCTGAACTCCAGGATGAAGTTGCCTACGTATCACAAAGATGGGAATCAAGCCTTACGTAGTTCAGGCTCAAGTTCGCTCGGGTATTTTCGCTCTCCTTTTACGCTCTAACTTTTGCCAAGGCCGCCCTTTGCGGGTTTTTAACCTTGCGAGCTCAGTTTTTGTAGTTTCAAATTTTTTGTGCTCTAAGTTTTGCCTAGGTCGCCCTTTCGGGTTTTCGGCCTAGCGAGCCTCTCAAGGGTAATATTTCTTCAACTTGTCCATGTTGATCGGTTGGGAGAACTCCAGGCCATCTAGATCCATCAGAACCACAGCTCCACCTGACCAATTTGACTTGATGATGTAGGGACCAGTCCAATTGGGTCTGAACTTGCCCCTTGGGTCGTGAATGGGAGCTCGGTTATCCTTAAGCACCAAATCTCTTTCTTTTAGATTCCTGGACTTAACCTTCTTGTTGAAAGCACAGGTGATTCTGCGTTGATAACCCTGAACATGGTATAGTGCTTTCAGCCTTCTCTCATCAAAGAGCATGAGTTCCTCAAATCTGCTTTGCTGCCAATCCGCTTCGGCTATTTGACACTCAGCCAGTACCTGCAATGACGGGACCTCAATCTCAATAGGTAGAACGGCCTCCATCCCATAAACCAATGAATACGGAGTCGCCCCAGTAGAAGTTCTGATTGAAGTCCGGTAGCCCCACAGAGCAAACGGCAGCTTATCTGGCCAGTCCTGGTAGGTTTCCACCATCTTCTGCAGTATGTGCTTGATATTCTTGTTGGCGGCCTCAACCACTCCATTGGTCTGCGGCCGATAGGTAGATGACTTATGAAAAGCCACGTTGTATTTTTCCAATAAATCAATCACCTCTTTCTTGAAGTGGGAACCGCTATCTGAAATAACCTCATTTGGGACTCCGTAGCGACAGATGATGTTGTTTCTGATAAATTTTGCGATGTGCGAAGCCTTCAACACCGCGTAATATTGGGCCTCAACCCACTTTGTAAAATAATCTATCGTAACCAAGATGAACTCATGCCCATTCAACCCCTTCGGAGTGATAGCCTCGATCACATCGATTCCCCAGACTGAAAATGGCCATGGCGAAGTCATGTTGTACAGCTTCGACGGCGGAATGTTCATGCGATTTGCATGAATTTGACATTTGTGGCATCGCCGGACAAAACCGATATAATCCTCCTCCATGGTGGACCAGTAGTAACCCTGTCTGAGGATCTTCCGTGCCAACATTACCCCATTCATGTGTGCACCACATTCTCCCCCGTAGATGGCTTCCATCAAACGCTTTGACTCTTTGGTATCAATACACAGCTTATGCATTCCCAGATGACCTCTCTTATACAGCTCACCCCCACAGATGATGAATTGAATGACTATTCTTCTGATTGCCCTTTTGTCTTTGGCATTTACCCCTGGCGGGTATGCTTCCTTCTCCAAGAAATTCCAAATGTCGTAATACCAAGGGTTTTCGTCCTGAACTTCATCTATAGCAGCAATCGACTCGTTGGTAGGTGCAAATTTCTAGTCAATGATGACTGGACGCATCCGGACTCCACACGGGATGTCTACCATGGAAGATAGAGTTGCTAAAGAATCTGCGAACCTGTTGTTCTCTCTTAGTAGATGAGTAAAACTTAGCTTCTCAAACCAAGGAATTAGCAAGTCCAAGGTCTGGTGATACATCATCATCTTTTCCTCTTTCACTTTCCAGTCTCTTTTTGCTTGAGACACAACAAGGTTCGAGTCCCCGATGACGTCCAATCGTCTTGCCCCTAGTTCTAGGGCTGCTTCTAGACCGGCAATGCATGCCTCATATTCTGCTTCGTTGTTTGAGACTTTGAATCAGAGTTTGAAGGCTAGAGGGATACGGGAATTGTCGGGTGCTATCAGCAACACTCCTATCCCATACCCGTATTGATTTGACGCTCCGTCAAAGTACATCGTCCAAGTTTCATCGTCGATATGCAAAATGGCCTCATCTGGGAGTAAATACTCAACTGCTTCACCGCCTTCCACTGGATGGTCGGCAAGGAACTCTGCTATCGCTCTTCCTTTGACTGACTTGCGCGTCACATATTTTAGATCAAATTCGGATAGCAACAGTAACCAACGAGCTAGCCTACCCGTAAGTGCTGGTTTTTCGAAAAGATATTTGATGGGATCAAGTCGTGAAACCAACATTACAGAGTGAGCTAACAAGTAGTGTAGCAGCTTCCTGGTAGCCCATACCAAAGCTAAGCAAGCCTTCTCCAGCGGAGTGTAGCGGGTTTCGTACTCTAGAATCTTCTTGCTCAGATAGTAGATGGCTCTCTCCACCTTGTCCTCTGATTCTTGTGCAAGCATGCAGCCCATTGTAGTCTCGATTCTTGTGAGATACAAAATCAGTTTCTTGGTTACGGCGGTGACAAGGCGGGTTCTCAGAATATTCTTTAATTTGTTCAAACACAGCTTGACATCGGCTGTCCCATTGGAACTTCTTTCCTTTCTTGAGGAAACCAAAAAGTGGTTCACAAGTCAAGGTTAATTTTGAGATAAACCGTCTTATGAATTGCACTTTACCCAGAAAGCCTTGCACCTCCTTTTCAGTCCTTGGTGGTGGCATTTTTAAGATGGCCTTGATTTTGGAAGGGTCGACCTCGATGCCCTTTTGTGTAATCAGAAACCCCAGCATTTTTCCCGCTGTAACACCAAATGTACACTTCTAAGGGTTCAGCTGCAACCGGAATTCCCTGATCCTTTGAAAAAACTTGTGCAAGGCGGTGTAGTGGCCTTCTCTTTCTTTGGATTTGACAATCATGTCGTCTACGTACACCTCAACCTCTTTGTGGATCATATCATGCAATATTGTGGTTGCGGCCTGTTGATAAGTAGCTCCATCGTTCTTCAATCCAAATGGCATGGCTCTATAGCAGTATGTCCCCCACGGGGTGGTGAATGCAGTCTTTTCCCGATCTTCTGGCGCCATCACTATCTGATTGTAGCCTGAGAAGCCATCCATGAATGAGAGCAAAGCATGCCCTGCTGTGAAGTCCACCAACTTATCGATATGCGGTAAGGGAAAGTCATCTTTCGGACTAGCTCTGTTCAAATCCCTGAAATCCACACATACCCGGATCCGGCCGTCTTTCTTCGGCACTGGAACAATGTTGGCCAACCAAGTTGGATATTCGGATACCAGCAGGAAGCATGCGTCGATTTGCTTGGTGACCTCTTCCTTAATCTTGAGAGCCCAGTCCGGGCGGATCCTCTTGAGTTTCTGCTTGACAGGCCGGGCCTCGGGGTCAAGGGGGATCCGATGCTGTACAATCTCAGGATTGATTCCAGGCATGTCTTCGTAGGACCACGCGAAAACATCTTTGAAATCTTTTAACAAAGCGACTAAGCGCTCGCGTTCCTCCGAAGACAACGTGGACCCGATCTGGACCAGCCGCGGATCCTCCTCAGTACCAATATTCACGGTAGTGATTTTATCCATTAAGGGTTTGACAAATCTCTCTTACTCCTGCTCAATTAAACGTTGCAAAACCGGAAGAACTTTGTCCTCGTCGTTTTCGTCAAAGTTTTGAAAGTCTGAATTAATGCAATATATCAAGGGCACAGAAAAGTACTCAGAAACCACAGTTACTTGATTCTCATTAAGCACATCCAAATCGTCCGACTCATTTACAATAGACTCAAATGAAAAGGAAAAAGACGACCTAGACAGGAGTGTGGTATCCGGGTTATCATCCCCAAGAGTACCAAACTCAGACTCAGTCGAGCTGGAACTTGATTCCGACTCACAAGACTCGGTGGAATCAGATTCCGGCTCACTACCTGACCCAGCGCTGTTGGACAAAAATCCTTCCTCGTATTGCCAAGTGAGAGAGGGTGCGATAGATGCATCCAAAATAGTCGCTGGTAGGCCCACAGCCGTTTCATCCCCAATCATGGAAACCGAGAAGTTATCCCCCAAGAACTTATGGTCGATCGGAGGATCTGAAAGTAAACATGCCAATGCTACCCCCATTTCAATTTCAGCGCCCTTAGAGTCCACTGCCTTACACTTCTCAACCTCAGCTGATGGGTCTGTCTGTTCTGTGGCAACGTCATCCCCGGATAGTTGCAGGTCGAAGAAGATCTCGAAACCTGGCACGCGCTTCTTCTCCGCGTTTGGCCACGAGTCTGGGAAGCCGCAAAATGGAAAGTCCTCCTCCTCCCGGATGAAGCGTCCGTTCAGGGTACCCTAGATGGGCCTATGCATTAATTCAAAAGGCTTCCCAGCCTGCTTTGCTCTAGCTCTTCCGGCCATTTCCTTTCCCTTCCTCACCCAGTCCTCTTTGGTAGGCAGATAACCCAAACGAAAGGTATGGGGGTTGTGTGGCACCTCGGCCAATGCTGCGACGCCTTTTCGGCCGCTCTTGCCTAATCCCATCCCGGGGATGTGTTATAGCTTGTTCATGAGGTAGACGGATTGAGCAGCGACACTCCTCATTCACACCATGATATTACGCACCCGGGCCTCAGCCAAAGTGAACCCTGATAAGAACACATCCTCTGTGCCATGCTCGATTTCCAAGACTGGTGTGGACACTTCTGGTGGCGGATGGATTGATGAATTCCCGAAAACAATAGACACCCCCTTCCCGTGAGGGTACTTTAACATCTGATGTAAAGTGGAAGAGATTGCCTTCACTTGGTACAACCACGGCCACCCCAAGAGTAGATTGAAGGTCGCGGGAACGTCCAAGACATGGAATTCAATGTTGTGTTGTCCTGGACCAACCTGGGTCTGAATTTTGACAGTCCCTATCACTTCCCTGCTAATATTATCATATGCTCTGATCACCTGAGTAGTCAGCACGAAGTCCGTGGGCTTCAACCTGATTGCATACGCTGTTCTGGCTGGGCAGACATTGATGGCGGACTCGGTATCAACAAGTACCAGTGGTATCCACTTGTCTCTACATTCCACGGAAACGTAGAGGTGTTTGTTATGATTTATGCCCTCAGGCGGTAGTTCTTTGTCTGAAAAGGATAACGTCGGGGAACCTCCTCCCTAAAAGACCAGCCCAACCAGCTGCTCTGGTGTAGTATCTATAGAGAGTTTGGCTTTGTCCATGGCAGATAAGACGGCCTGTCTGTGCACCCGTGATGCCATAAGCAGTCCCCAGATGGAGATGTCTGCTTGTATCTTCTTTAATTGCTTGAGCACAGCTTCTTCTTCAATCTACTTCTCCCTCTGTTTCTCAGCTTCCTTGTCTTTCCCAGATGCCTCAGGTTGGTCTAAGTGCGGGGGCTTGAAATACCGCCCACTTCTTGTCATATGAGCGACCTCGTCAATATACCAGGTATCATCTGGCTGATTACTCCCGCAATCCTCATCTGTGTGGGCAAGACATAAATCGTCGTCTTCCCATCACATTCTGTCGGCAGCCGACAGACACCTGTCCGGCTCCAGTATGATCGTACTCGCAGTACCTTCAGTCCACATGCCCGCAGCATTTTCTGTTCCCGTGCACACGGCACTTTCAACCCCCATATGGGCCTTAGCTTTTTTGATTCTCTCAAAATTCTCGAATTTTTGTTGTTCCAACTGCGTCAGTACAGCTGTTTGTTCAATATTCCCTGCATTTACAATGCCCAAGTTCTGAGCGAAATTCTTAGTGCCGGCGCTCTCCGGCGGTGTATCCTGACTTTCGGCCCTTCCGGCCACCACTGATACTCTCGCCCCTGCCGGGCCCTGTTCTGGTTGAAATTCTACAACGTCTGGTTAATCATCTAACCATCCGGTAGCTTCTGCCGACTCCTCATACTCGAACCAGTTGATTGCCGCATCCCTTGATTCTTTGTCACTGAAGAACTGGAGGTTGGCAAGGTCCTCTCCTACAACTGTTAGATCATCTGTTCCCCGTTCAATTCTGTCCCCCTGAATTACACATAATTCTACTCTTTCTGGCAGCCTTACACTCAGCTCAGACTGGCCCACTGACTGGATGTATTCACTTGGATCGTAGGCTCCTCCAGCGAGATTTCCAGACTGTTCAATTCCAGACTCAACAACTCCACTTTCTTCTGAAACCTGCCATGTCCCATCTTCGGTAGTCACCACCATTGGCTCAGATTGGGTTGTGGAGATGTCCATCATGCACAAGTCAGTGCAGACAGGAAGGATCACCTCCGACTTAGGTAGGTGGGATAGGGTGATATAGATACTAGGATCGTAAGACGCGACCCTAGTTTGGATGAAGTTGATTCTGTTAGGAGGAGGAGCTTGGTTATGTGGTATGAGAGGATTTGTTGTGACGTTGGGTTTGTCGGGAGGCGCGATCACCTGCTTGTCAATAAGATCCTGGATCTCGTGATGCAATCTAAAACAACGGTCGGTGTCATGACCGTGCTGTTGGTGATACGCGCAGTATTTTGCTTAGAAATGAGAGGGAGGGAGTGGATTTGGTAGTGGCCTCGGCTCTAGGGGCGTCAAATGCTTCTTCCTGATTAATACCCCCAGAGCTTTGGACAGGGACATATATAGGGGTGTGAAGGTTCTTTGGCCTCTAGGATGGTATTTGGTGGTTTGGGTATTACTTCCGGATGCACCGGAGAAGGGTGTGGCTACCATGGGTCTCGGAAGGGGAGGGGGAATGGTGGTGACCATGCTTACCTCTGAAGCTCGTGCAGTTGCAGCGCCACTCGGGCCTGCATTGTTATTACGGTTGAAAGTCCTCCTAGGTTGCTCCCTATCCTGGTCGATCAGACCTTGTTTTATTGCATCTTCGATCTGTACCCCCATCTCGTGCAGATTTGAAAAAGTGGGGAAGGGGAGTACAATCATCTTCTGCATCAATTTTGGTTGGAGATTGCGCACAGTCATCCTGATTTGGTCCTTATCAGTGGGCCTCAAAGTCATCATCGATGCCTTCGCCCTCCATCGAGTTACGAAATCTGAGAAAGTCTCTTTGGGTTCCTGCCTCGTTGTTTCGAGATCACGAGTTGTAATCTTGATCTGGGTATTGTACGAGTACTGTGCGACAAAGGCCTCAGCCATTTCATCCCAAATTCTTTTTACCTCATCTTCCAACTTCGCATACCAGATAGCGGCCACACCCGACAGGGTTCGGCCGAACAGCGAAAGCTTTTGTGGTCGGGTTAGGCCCATTGGCCGCAGTATATCTGAGAATAATCGGAGGTGGACCATGGGATCCCCGGATCCGTCGAAACGATCAATCTACGGCATCTTGAATCTATCTGGCAATGTTACGGCCATATCGGTATATCCGTTCTCGATATCCAGAATAGCCTTTACTCGTGATTTCTTGAAAAACTTCTCAAGCTTGCTTAGTTTTAGAGCTGTATGGTTTATTTCGAACTCGAAGGGAGAGTCCGGGTGGTTGGCAGGTGTATGGGTCTTGGACAGTTGAGGCGGAAGCGGGGGTGGAGCTGGCCCCGTTGGAAGGTTTGTGTCCTCTTGGATGTTCTGGACATTGGGTAAGGTGTTCTGGGTGTTTGGCAAGGCATTCTGGACAATAGGTGCCTGCTCGGGCAATGGGGCCCCTGGTGGAGGAGGAACTTGATGTGAAGCAGATGCCGCATTTTGCTGTTGCAATCTAGTGATTAGCTCGGCCTGCTGGGCCATGATTGTGGCCTGCTGTTTGGAGAACTCCGCTTGGCAGGCAGCGCCCTTCTGCATTTGTTTCATGCTCTCATGCATTTGGCACATCATTTCTTCTATCCTGGCCATATTCTGTTGGTCTTGCTGACTGACCAGTATGTGTATTTCTATGGTGGAAACTGGAACCTCAACCCGACTGTTTGCTAGGGTAGACCACTGCCCCGATAACCTCTGTTCAGACACACTGCGCTTCCTTGGCCTTCTCCTGACAACGGGGGGTAGAGAATGGAAAACTGAATGTCCATCAACCAGATCCTCAGATCGATTGAGCTGACGACCTCTTGTCCAAAGTGCTTGGGGAATATCTACTGGGTCGAAAGCAATTGTGCTAAAACTGCCCCTAGCAAAAAGATAAATAAAGCAAAAAAGAAATAAATAACTAGATAAATGAACAACATGACAGCTTAAAATAAATACATAACACACAGTCGGGCATACAACACACGGTTGATAAGCTGAATACACACTGTCCTCAAATACTGATCACTGTCCCTGAATCACTGTTCCCCAAAGACTAAATCCGATACCCGCAGATAACCGATTCTTAAACACTGATTGACGCCCGCAGGCCTGATGCCCAAACTCATAAACTGATACATGCATTCCCTGTAGAGATGCACTCTAAAAGCACATAACAGATAAGTGAGAGCCAAAACACCCCTATGTTGGGATAGGGTTTCCCTGTCCTATTTTGTCAGGAACTAGGGTTTCACTACGCACGCAGCGGTTTCAAACAACCTATCGGGTAAGCAACCTGTCATAGCTTGGAATGGTCACTATGGATTCCGAATATTCACTAGGTCGAATGGTCAAAAAGGGTGCCCCGGTGAAACCGGGGTTTGTGTTCCCATACTGGAAGAGCCCATAATCGGTCAGCCTTATGGTCATGCCTTGACAAGACAAGCCTCCGGCAAACCATTCAGGAATAACAGATGGCAAACACGGTGTCCTAGGCGCACCAATGCAAATGCAATGCAAAGAAACACACAAGTGCAGTCAAAACCAGATATCATGAGTTCGAGTCAAGTTCTCTAAATCCCCAGCAGAGTCGCCAGAAACTGTAACAAGCCTGCGGGGGACCTCGCTACAGCTCGGACTCGATTGTTGTCACGGTTCTTAATCTTGAACCAAAGAGTCCAAATCCGGCAAATCATTTTGAGAAAACAGATTTTTAGAAAAGAAGTGCCAAACATGGACTGCTTTGCCAGATACAGAGTCGCCACCTAAATATTTTATTTTTGGAAAATTTAGGAAACCCTGACTCGTTTGCCTAAGGCCACGTGTCCGTCATTACCAAAGTTGCCTCGGCTCGGGAACTTGGGTACGATTGGGGAAGGTCACTTCGTGAGCACCTCCGCTCGCCCGATCAAAGATCAGCCTTTACTAACCATGATACTTAGTTATGAAAACATTGTGTGCTCTTATTCCGGTTATTAGCCTAGATTTACTATGTGATGCGCACAGCATACAAGTATAGACCGGGTCGCCTGAATTGGAACAAAACATTTCATGTTTGTTTTTGAAAGATGGTTTGCTACCCCAGGTAGCTTAAAATGAAGATTTTGCCACCCTCGGGTGGGCTTAGAAAAACATGGTTTTGCCACTATCTAGTGGGCTTAAAACTCACAGTCAATGCATTGTTCCAATCCAAATAACCCAACCTTCACCCACAGGCATTCAAGGCAGTTATATCACATAGCCTCATGGTAAGCATACTATCATGGTAGTCACTCACACACATGCAAGGATGCTAAAGCATAAAACTTACCGAGTACTCCAAACCAAAACAGAAACCGATTAGAAATCCATGCATGATCCTAATTATACAGGAATGCCTAATGCGACACATGCAATAATGCAACTATAGCAGGCTCAGCTATCCTAAACATGGCATATAAGATGCAACAGCTATCATGTATTCAACTTGGAATTGAAATACAAATGCAGTTAGTATGATGCGCCGAGCTCGGTGCATGCAAAACAGATGAATGAATGCAAACATGCTATCATACTGTATGCTAATTGAAACATGCCCTAATCTAACCATCATAAGCTGGTAAATAAAAGGGAAGAAAGACGTGGGGTTGGAAGACATACATCACACGCACGCACACTTATTACAACATTGCCCTCGCGCAGAGGGTCCGAATAAATAATATACAGTCCCAAATAGTACAGTCCGAATAAATAATACAGTCCAAGATATGTACAAAAATCCTAATTAATTACCAAATTAACTAAGAAAACAATAAACTGGCATGCAAGCCAGGGACTGCCTTGACTCTTCTTTAGATGATGAATGATGCATATCCAAGTTGCCTTTACGCGGAAATCCACTGTGATGCCCCAATTAGCCTCTGTTTTGCAATAATTTTTGGAAAGTGCGCCAAGCCTCGGAAGACTGCTGATTCTTGATTTGCTGCAACAGAGAGCAGGAAAGGGGCAAGGCAATGTATTTTCACAAATGTATGCATGCCTCGATCCTCGTGCTACCAATCACGCATCTCGATGCATGATGGCCGAGGAGTCAAATTGCACAACTCGATATGAAATGAATGCACATGAAAACACAACAAGACCTAACTCCATCATGGATGATCCGGAGTGTCGGTGACTGGGAAATTGAGACACGTTCCGTCACTTGGAGTACGAAACGTACCTCGTTTCCCATGCTCGGGCTAACTCCTATCCCGAACACAATGCAATATGCATGACATGTATGAAATGCGACTAATATACAACCTAACATGCGAAATGCTATAAAATGGAATACACGACGCACGAGGTAACATGGCATACACAATGCGCTAACATACAACCTAGCATACACAATGCTATAGAATGAAATGGCATACACAATGCATAATGGACTTACACCAACATGAGTGGACCTCAGCCACACTCACATAAGAGGCCATTAGATGAGAATGAGACACTCGAGATGCGTGCACACGTGCACGCAAACCGAGGACCGACCCTAAGGCACCAAATGCCACTCTAACAAGGCATGGCAAGGCATGGAATATGGCATACTAGCATGCAAATTTTAGTAGCAAAATATGATGCAAAACAACCCCGAAACATGGAAACATGGCACCCGATGCATGTGATGAATCCCGAAACATGAAATTAGGTACATGGAATGACCTGTAGCTATGCAAAGCATGCATTATTTGAACATGAAGTGTGAAGAAAGAATCAAGACAGTCCCAAAACAAGCATATTTACAGTTTTAAACAAGGCCAAACAGTGAACACAAATAGGGCTAAATCAACATGCAAAAATGGCCCCGAAAGAGAGATAATGAAGCAAGTAGCAGCTGCTGGCCCTAAATGGCCAAGAGACCTTGAAAAAAGTTGAAGAGGGGCTTAAAATGAAGCACTTTACAGTTTACAACAAGCCACGAAAACAAACACAAGTAGGCCTAAAACATTATGCAAGAAATGGGCCAAAAGGGAGACAAAGAAGCAAGTGATGCTTGCTGGCCTCAAACAGAGGAGGGCCCTTCAACAAAGATGAAGAGGGGCCCAAAAACTGGTATTTTACAGTTAGTGACCAATCCCAAAACAGTGCACATGCAAGCCTAAAATACTATGCAAAATAAGGCCTAAAAAGAGGTTTAAACACAAAGAGCAAAAAGGGAGCTTCAAACAGAAAAAGTCCCTTGATCAAAGATGAAGAGGTGGTCAAAATAAGACTATTTACAGTTCGGACCAGAGCCCAAAATATAAGCACAAGGGGCTAACAAAACATGCAAAAATAAGACCAAAAGAGGGATAAAGAGGCAAGTGAAAAAAGGAAGCCTCAAACAGTGAAGATCCCTTCAACAATGTTGAAGAAGGGCTCAAGATAAGCCCCTTTACAGTTTATGATAGAGCTCAAAACAGTTTATAAATAGGCCGAAAGTACTATGCAAGAAAGAGGCATACAAGAGAGGTAAAGAAGCAAGTGTAAAAAGGAAGTCTCAAACAGGGAGATGCCCTAAAACAAACATGAAAATGAGCTCAAAATAATGCTATTTTAAGTTAGGGTCGGAGCCCAAAAATGGAAGCAAGAATGACTTAGAAAGGATACAAAATAAGCTCCAAAAGAGGGAAAAAATGGCTCACCTTGGAAGACCAAACTCTAGCAACCTCTTGGCTTGAGAAAAGGTGCTCCTTGCCTCTGAAAAGAGCCTCTAAGCTGCTGGAATGGAGTGTGGATTGGTTGGCTTGGAAATGGAGTAGAATGGGTGTAGGATTTGAGGGGTTTTGAGGGTTGAAGTGTAGAGAGAGAGAGAGGGGCAATGTAGGAGCTCAAGACCAAATTTTCTAACCCCCCCAAATGCAGCTGGAGCTGCTGGATATATAGGCAAAAGAGGGGGAGAAAATGGGGGAAATGAATTCAAATTTCCCTCCAAAAGTGCAGCCCCCCGGATACACAATATGGGGGGAAACAAAATGTATATTTGTAATGTACTAACAGAGAGGAGGAAGGCCGGCCCATTATCCAGGTTGCAGGTGGCCAGCCAGCCCTCCCCATGGCCGGCCGGCTAAGGGTCAAAGGGGTCAAGTTAGATTAGTGGCCGGCCACCACATATTGGTGGCCTCCCATGTGTGCTCAACACAGCCATGTGGTCAAAAACTGGAGACAGTGAACTAGGAGAGAGAAAAGGCCACTTTTAGGAGGGGTTCAAAAGGGTCACTCATAATTACTGGTCGGCCATGTGATATTGGTGGCCTCCAAGGTGTGTACAATACAAATATGTGGTTTAGGGCTGGAAAAAGTGGCCTTAAGGTGGTCAACATTGGCTTTCAAGTGAGAAAAACGGGCGACGGAGGGCGACGGAGGAATAAAACTGGTTGGCAGAACAATTACTGGCCTCCCACCCTTCTACGACCTTTCTAACAATGAAACAGAGGTCCCTGCCAAAAATGAACTCAAACCGATGCAAAATGAAGGTTCGGTGGCCAAAACGCGCAACCCGAGGCCTCGAAAACTGACTGTTAGGCACCGGAAGTGGTGTTCGACCACGAAGTTGGTCTCTCAGACTACAGTGTCCCTCAAAGGGGAGGAAATAAGATGCATGCCAAAAACCGGAGCAAATGGAGGTGGTTAAGCGGTCCCGAACTGAGGCACACGACCAACGGCTCCGAAAAATCGAAAACCGGACTCCAAACGGGCAAAATGGCCTACGACCACGAAACGTAGCCTACGGCCACTGAGAGATGATCTACGAGACCTCTCCCTCCCTTTTGGAAGAGAAATAGAGAAAACCAAGCCTGGTTCGCAAACCGAGGCAAAGCATGAAAGAGTCCGGAAGTCCGGAGGCAAGGCTCGTAGCCGAGACTCTGAAACCTCTGAACGAGCACGATATACAACATCACCAAGCGCTCAATCGGTGACGTCTGAGTCTTAAGGTTGGTCAAAAATGGGGTGTCTACACACACATATATTAACATGTAATGGATATTCTCATCAATTCCAATATGCACCAAGGACCACTCAAAAATTTCAAGCTTGTAAAACCAAAAAATCTTTTTGGATTTTTTTTTTCCTTTCAACAATAAAGCAAGACAACAAATGAACAAGCACACACATTATGTTTTTAAAACAAACCAAGACAAAAAACAAACATGCACACATTAAAAGACTCAAAAAAATAATATAGAAACCCAAAAACTAAAACTAATAAACAAATTAACACAAGTCAAGTTTTCTCACCCAAACCGCTTTAGTATAAACAAAGTTGTGAGCATTGCGGTTCTTGGGTGGTGTCTTGATGTTGTGGTTCCCTTTGCTTTCAATGAGAACCCGTCTCGACTTGGTTTCTAACTCCCTATTTCTCGGTCTAGGCAAATACAAACTCGTTCCATGTTTGGTCTCAAGCAAATCAAAATAACGAGGTCTAATATGACCCTTAACCTCATTACCACCAATAAAGTGTCTCCTACCCCCACGAGATGTTGGAATTTCTTCCATCTCTATGAGACACTCTCCCATGCAACTTATAAAAATAAGAGCGAATATGACCATGCATACCATAATGATGACAAATAAAAACAGGGTGTACAGGGTGTACCTTCTTTTCTTTTACCTTACCAACTCTAGGAAATTTGAGAAATCCATCCTTATGTTGACTTGAGTTCTTGTATCATGAGATGTAGATGCACTCTGTTTTTGCTCTTTGTTATCACCAAAGCCAATGCCACTCTTGTCACAACACATTTGTTGAGACCCAATGATATCCTCCAAAGTCTTTGATCCTCTGTTCCAAAGACCAATGGTAGCCATAGCACACTTGAGTTCTTCCTCTTTCTTGAACATTAGTTCTTCCAAAGCAACTTGAGACATCTCGAGAGTTTCAATCTTTTCTTTATAGATTGCATAGATTTGCTGTAGCTCATTCCTCTCTGTCTCACAAGTCAAGAGTTTCGCACAAAGAGCTTGTCGATCATTAGCTATCTTGATGGCATCAATACTAACCTCGGAAATCTCCTCCTTTAGTTTGACATTCTCACTTTCACATGTTTTGAGTTTCGTTATGAGTTTGTCATTCAATTTGGATAAGTTAAGAGATTCCTTGTACAACTTTTCATAAGCTTGCTCAAGCTCTTCATCATCACTCCCCGAGGATTCATCATCAGTGTGATTCTCAACCAGCCTCTTCGGATACTCTGTTTGTCCTTCTGTTTTAGAAGCCGCCATGAAATCAAGGAATTGTTTATGTCCCTCTTCGCCTTGATCTTCATTGTCACTTTCATCTTCATCAGATTCTGATTCATCATCCCAAGTGATAACGAGGGCTTTCTTCTTCTTCAAACGAGTGGGGCATTCTGAAGCAAAGTGGCCAAATCCTTGGCATTCATAGCATTGGACTCTTTTAGAGTTCCTTTGTATCTTTCCTTTCTTCTTCTTGGCTATAGAATTAATTTTGAGTTTATCTTTGCCTTTAGATTTATGAGTATGAGTAGATTCCAAAATATTAGGATTCTTTTTCAAATTTTTTTTAAAAATTGTTTAACAAAAGCAGCCGTAATCTTGGAATCTATCTCACAATCCTCATTAGAATACTCTCCAACTCTATAAGCACTACTAAAAGCAATATCTTTTTGTTTCTTTTTGAAATTCTTATATGCCTCATAAGTTTGGAGATTTCCAACCAAGTGATCCAGCTTGAGGTTGTCAACATCTTGAGCCTCCTCAATAGCCGTAACTTTTGGTTAGAACCGATCGGGCAAGGATCTCAAAATTTTTTCCACAACTTTGGATTCTAGAATTTTTTCACCTAAATTGAAGTTGGAATTTACAATGTCACTCAACTTTGCATAAAATTCATCAAAGGTCTCACTATCTTTCATTGAAAGGTTTTCGAAACTAGACGTGAGCCTTTGAAGTTTTGAGCATTTAACAGAAGAAGTGCCCTCATGAATAGTTTGTAAGATATCTCAAGCCTCTTTTGCGACTTCACAATTGCAAATACGACTAAATTCTTCAGGTGTGACAGCGCAAAAGAGAGAATTGATAGCTTTACTATTCCAGCTACAATTTTGGTAATCAATTGTGTCCCACTTATCAATTAGTTTGGGGAAAGTTACTCCATCAACAATAATTGTTGGTTCAGTCCACCCATACATGACAGATTGCAAAACTTTTTCATCAATAGATTTTAAAAACAATCTCATCCGAGCTTTCCAAAAAGAATAATTGGATCCGTCAAGTAGGGGTGGTCGAACCATAGAATTTCCCTCACGAATTGTATCCATTATCACAAATCAAACAAGATCTCGCTCTAATAGATTTGTAAAACAAAAAAAATAGAGCGACCTGCTCTGATACCAATTGAAAAATCCAGAAATCCCCTAGATGTTGATTTGTGATTATGTATCAATTTTAAGCAGTAAACAACAGTCTCAATCAAACAATCAAGACAAATCGACACAACGATTTTACGTGGAAAAACCACAATTGGACACTGTAGACACCCCATTTTTGACCATCCTCAAGACTTGGACGTCACCGTTGGAACACTCAGTGATTATCTATGTTTGTGTTCATCTCGAGTTCCCGGAGGTCTCGGCTGCGCGCCTTGCCTCAGGACCTCCTGACTTGACTGCTTCGTGTTCGATTTTGGCACCAAACACCTGTGCTTTTGCCTTCAAGGGCAGGAAATGGCTTGTTGGCCATCCCCACACCCCACCGGCCCTCCTCTATCATCACCAACTGCAAATTTGTGCCACCGGCAGTGTTTTCTTAAAACCTTTGGCCGATCGGCACTATATTTTGCCGACCGGCACTTCTCTTGGCCGGTGACCCCTTTTGGTGGCCGGCGTGCACCCTTTGCACCCCTGAGGCATGGTGCATGCCAGCTGTGCCAGCTGGAATGCACCCTCACTCATCTCTGTGCATGGGAGTGGCCCCTTTGCACCTTTGAACTCCCAAACCTTCTAGAAGGTTGAACCCTTTTGGCCAAGCTTCTTGGAGAAGCTTGGCCAGCTGTCTTAGCTTCTCCAAGAAGCCAAGACCCCTTTGCACCTCTTGACCCTTTCTCCTTTGCTTAGCCACTAAGCTTCTTGGCTTGTTTTTTGCCTATATAAGCATCATATCTCTCCCTTTGATGGAGGTTAGCCATTTTTGAACAAAAAACTAGAGCTTGTGTATCTATATATCTGCCATATATCTCCTCTCTCTAGATTTTCCCTCTCTCTCCTCTTGTGTGTGTGTTTTTAGGCCTAAAAGTGTAGTTTTACCTTACTTTTGCACTCACACACACACTATCACACCTTAGCTCGAGATTGGAAGGCTTGGAGGGTTGTTTCTTGAGCATTTCGACTGATTTTGATGAATAGAGGGTGGCTGGACCAACTGCTCTTCAAGATTTCTTCAAGGGTGAGCACTTTACTTTAGATTCCCCATTTTTGCAACAAGTTTTCACCTGTCTTTCTTGCTGATTTAGGCTTTGTGTTTAACATGAAAAAGTCTTATATTTTTATACTTAAGAACTTTCATTAAGGGTGTTTTGTGGTTGGGGGTCAAAATCTCCCTCTTAGGCCTTATTTGGCCTCTTTTGGTCCCTTTTTCTTAAGTCTTGCTTATGTTGTTGTGTTGATCTTCTCTCCACTGAAATCCAGTGGATTTTCAGTGGTGATGAAGGTAGTTTGAAGTCTTGTATAGGGGAGGGACACCCCTTTCCCCTTTATCCCTCTTTGCCCCTTTGCTTTGGCCTAGAGGGCAACATGCATTTTTAGTCTCATATGCCTTCATTTCAGAGCTTATTTAAATGTTTTGGAGCATGTTATATCTCTGTTTTTGGTTGGATTTGTAACCCTTAGCATGCATCTTATACTTGCTTTGTAATGCTCTACTTTGCCTAGAAATGTGCCATGGGTTTAGCCTTGTATATCCTCGTGTTTTTAGCTTGGCTTATTGAAGCTTTTAGTCATGATTTGTCATGCTTTAAGTCTGTTAGTCACTGATTTTGCCATGTTTGGCATGCTTGGTATGGTTGCTTTGCATTTTGGCTTGTAAGCCTTGGTTGTGTAGATCACTAGCATGCTTAACTTAGCTTCTTCTCATGATTTGGCATCATTGTAGGCTATATTTCAGTCCCTAATCCATACTTACATGCTTGCATTGGTCATCACTTTCGTGCCTTGGAAGGTTGGTCTTTTGTGCTTTGAAATGGACATTGAGCATGCTTGCATATTTAAGGCATTTGGGCTGCCATATCAGGGGCTTTGGGGGTTGTTTTACATGCTAAACACTTGTTTTTGGTTGCTTGGTTCATGCCATAGGTGGTCTTGTTAATGGTAGTGATGTACCCTCTTTTGTGCCTTAGCCTTAGGCCCATTAATTTGTATGCTTGTTGAACATTTTGTCCATGGTTTTAGGCATTTTTGGCCACTGTTTTGGGGTGGATTGAGGTCTGCCCCTTTATGGTTTAAGCCCACTTTTGCATGTTTGTCTCATGTTCTTTGTATACTTGCTTCATTAAGTGGGGTAGCATGATAGTTCTATTACATGATTTGTCCTTGTTTGCATTGCATTTGCATCTCGTATGCCCTAGCATTTTGTATACTTAACATGATGTTGCATAGCATTTGGCATGCCTTGCATTTTAGTATCATGTTGCATTGTTAAGCCATGTTTGCATAACATGCATTGCATTACTTGGTTTGGGGTGTCAAACCAAGTGTGAGAGATGAGAGGTGTTTGTACTTTAAGTGACAAAACACGTCTCAATTCTCATGTCACTAAGGCCCTTGACTGGGACATGATAGGGTCTTGGTCCTCATTTGTGTGTTGCATGCATCTTTACATTGAATTGCAATCTTGGTCCCTTAGGCCATCATGCATCAAAATGCATAATTGGTGGCCCAAGGACCAAGGGCCATGCTTCCTTGAGTCCCATACATGATAGGGGGCATGGCCATGCTTACATGTGCCCAAAATTCCATACCATACACTGTCTGTCCTTGTTACTGTCAAAAACCAGATTCTGCAGGAATTGTTTGCCGACCGGCAGTACAGAGTGCCGACCGGCAATGTATTGGTGGCCGACAACCTCATAAGCAGCCGACAGATATTTTACATGGCCGGTGGCCATTTCATCCAGCCGATGGTGTGAAGCAGTGTGCATATAAGGTATCCTGGGACTTTGGCAGTCTTTGGAGAGGCAGGACAGTGAAAACAGAGGCGGCAGTGGTATGGTACGGGCTTTCCGGGCAAGACGGATCGAGCATGCATCATTCGCGCATCCCGAGGCAGGGCTGAGGCCCCCTTCTTTTTTACATTTGATTTAATTTGATAATTAGAATCTTTGTAATAATTTATTCTGTATTTGGATTATATTATTTGGGACTGTATATTCTTTTGGTCCCTCCGTGTGAGGGCATATTTGTAATAAGTGTGTGTGTGAGTGGTGTATATGTCTTCCAACCCCACGTCTTTCTTCCCTTTTATTTACCTGCTTATGATGGTAGATTAGGGCATATTTAAATTAGCATAACAGTATGATAGCATGAGTGCATCCATACATTTGTTTACATGCGCCGGGCTCGGTACATCATACTAACTGCATCATATTTTCAATTCCAAATTGAATACATGCTACCTGTATTTCACATGCCATGTTTAGGATAGCCGAGCCTATTTAGATTGCATCTTTGCCTGTGTTGCATTAGCCACTTAACATGAACTAGGATTATGCATTTGATTACTAACTGGTTTCTGTTTTGGCTTGGAGTACTAGGTGAGCTGTTATGCTTTAGCATACTGCATGCGTGTGAGTGTTGCCGTAAATAGCATGATTACCATAAGGCTAGCTGCTTATGCGATATAAACTGCTTGAATGCCTGTGGATGGAGGTCGAATTGCTTAAATTGGGATAATGCATTAAAACTGTGAGTTTAAAGCCCACTAGTTAGTGGCAAAACCATCTTTTCTAAAAACCCATTCGAGGGTGGCAAAACCTGCATTTTAGCCTACCTGTGGGTAGCAAACCATTTGTCAAAACGAACGCATAATGTCTTGTCCCAATTTAGGCGATTTGGTCTATACTTGTTTGTTGTGCGCATAACATAGTAAAACTAGGCTAATAACCGGAATAAGAACATATAATGTTTTCAAAATTAGATATCACGGTTAGTAGAGGCCGATCTATGATCGGGCGAGAGGGGGTGCTCATAGCTGACCTTCCCCAATCGTACCCAAGTTCCCAAGCCGAGGCAACTTTGGTGATGACGGACACGTGGCCTTTGGCACCGAGTTAGGGTTTCCTAAATTCCCCCATTAAAAAATATTTAAGTGGCGACTCTGTATCTGGCAAAGCAGTCCATGTTTGGCACTTCTTTCAAACAAATCTGTTTTTCCAAAAACGATTTGCCGGATTTGGACTCTTTGGTTCAGATTTAGAACCGTGACAATTTGAGTCCGAACTGTAGTAGACCAAAAAGCAACGTAAGCGGAGTTATCCTCCGGCGTCGAGGGACGATCTGAGACACCTCCAATTGTGATAAAAAAAAATCACGGGCAACAGCCACAAAACAATCCACTAAGAAGATATAAAGGAATTACACAGGTATACTCTCAATTACTTAGCGAATCCACGCCCGAATTGAACCAACCCCTATGTGCCTCTTCCAACCCCGTCTTCACCTCGACGATGAGTCACTCCAGAATCCACCAAAGCTTCAAGCTCGAATTCTTCAGAATCCACCGAAGAACAACTCTCTCTTTTGTGTAGAACAAACAAATAATCCTTTGATGTATACTCTTTAAACCATGAGTTGAATACTCAATAAAAACATCAAAGAAAACTAGCAAAATATCCCAAAATATAAACCCTAGAACCCAAAAAGAAGATCTGGAGAAGTAATCCTAGATTTGGAGCAACTTGTCAATTTATAGAATCTGAAATCGTGAGGTCCGCTTGAGTGTGGGAATTGACGCTCAAGCGGGGACTCTATATGTCATGTTCTGCACTAGGGTGTACGCTCGAGTGGGGAAATGGACGCTCGAGCGGGGACACTATATGAAATGTTCCAAACGAGGATATTTGCTGACTTACCCAACTTCTGGAACTCAGCATTCTCCGCTCAAGTGGGGAAAAGGACGCTCGAGCAGACAGGCAACTTTGAATGCATTTTTGCATTTTGCTTTGGCCGCGAGCTCGACCCCCGTCATAATCAGCGAAGTGGCAATCTTGAAAGCATTAACATCATAAACTTCTCTGCAATGCACAATTCGAGTAGGATTCGCATCTAAATACTCATAGCCTCACTGAGATAAAAAGTGCGAAAACAAATACAACTGAAAGGAGTTTTGTCAAATGGGGTTGCCAAGAATAAAAACCTAACAACTCACTCTGCATCAATGATATTGGAGAAAATGGGCTTGGATAGAGCCTTGGTGACTGGCCTGAACAAAGTCTTGATGACTTCGCAAAGATGGAGGAACACTTAGAGAACCTCTATTTCTTTGAGGAAGAGGATATGGGGAGTGTGCAGATCGGGTGATGGGATCCGAGCTAGCTTGAATCTAGCCACAGATGGTTAAGCAGTGAAGAGGAATCTGATGCAAATGAACAAATAAAGAAGAATCCAAAAGAAAAGAAAATTGACAAGAATAGCAAGTCTAAGGACATGACTATCGCCGAAAGGGAATGAGTGCTAGAACAGTTCTAAAAAGAGAGAATGAAGGAAATACAGAGATCAAAACTAGCCTGGGAGCAAGTGAAAGGGAAAAGAAACAAGGACACCAAGTTAGGGGAGAACGATGTCAAAATTGAAAAAAACATGAATGGGAATCCGGTAACAGGGAAAAGATACCAAGGAAACTCAGACAGTATCGAGAGGCAGAAATTGAGTCAGCTGTAGAGGAGGAGTGGTGTACCGACAAAAGGCGCAATGTGAACATGATATGGGTAGAGCCCAACAATGGCCCAGCAATGACTGTGGGAGAATGGTGGAAGGACAGTGATCTAAGCCTTGCTTACACCGATGATGAGTGGAGGACCGATACCCCTGACAACACATGGTATACGGAAGAGATTAACCACATAACAAGAAGTGGTCGCTATATCAAACCCCCATCCCTAAACCAAGCAGAACCCTCTGGGAAAGAGACCGAGAAGATAAAAGAGAATGAGATAGAAGAAGACCTGGTGTTAAGGAAACTTAAAAAAATCCAGGCAGATATTTCAATTTAGGGGTTGTTAATGGCTTCCCAGGAACACAAGCAAGCATTACTAGAGGAGCTAAACAAGACCAAGCTACCTATAGACGTCACACCCGACCAACTGGTATCTTTGGTCACATTTGGAGATGTTACTCTGTTGTTGTCTTTCACTGACAAAGAGCTACCACCTAAGGGGGCCATCCATAACAAACCTTTGTATGTAACCTTGGAAAGCCTAAAGAAGTGGATCCCTGTAGTGTTAGTGGACACCGGCTCGGCAATCAACGTATTTCTAGCGAGGACCGCTTATGGCGTAGGCTTAAAGCTAACTGACTTCACGCCGATGACTCAAGCCATCTGAGCTTACGACAATACCAGCCGCAATGTCATGGGAACCTTTAAGAGTCAGATATTGATTGGTTCATCCAAATATGAGGTTGAATTCCATGTGATTGTGTGCCAACAACCTTCAATCTACTCTTGGGTAGACCTTGGCTGCACCAAATGAAGGCGGTTTTTTAAACGGTACACCAACTGGTGAAGTATTCATTCAATGGGGGGATTGCGACTGTTTATGGCAATTCTTCGATCCACCCTCCCCTGGGAACCACCACACCCTTGTTAGAAATACTACATGGAGAAAAGAATGTGTTCCTCTCAAGCTTCTCATTAGCAAAGGCCGGTTGGTGCAGTCTATTATGCCAGAGGATAGAGAGGGCTATGTGAGCGTCCAATCTATATATATGATGAACAAGCAAAGACACCTTCTCGGATCAAAACTGGGTAAAAGTGGGAGGTCGGGAAATACTGTTGCCAAAAAAGTAAGCCATAACTCCTATGCTTTTGGGTTGGGTATGAGCCAACTGCCGGGGATTAGAAAAGGAAATGAGACTAATTGAAAGAGAGAGTTAAAGCAAAGAGAGCCAGGAGGTAATTTGAACTAGTCCACAAGCCTATCAGAGGGACCCTAAATGGACGCTTTGTCTATCAAAGAGAAGACTTCCCTTTCTATGGATTTCTAGAGCTATGGGTCGAACAGGAAACAAAGAAGAGATACCCTGGGTTTGAGGTCTTTTTCAATCACTAGTTATCAAATAACAAGGAGGAGAGGATTGACCTAAGCACCAATACAGGGAAAGACAGAAATGCAAGCTCGGATAGCAATGAAGAGAAACTATTGGGGATAACACTGGCTGACCTCCTAGCGGATTAGAACACCGGCGCTAAGCTCGTAAACTTAGGGGATAGTGTTACTATCTTTGTGATCGGGGATGAACTAGCGGCAAATTACATCAGTCTTATTATGATGCAACCAGGGCTCTACACCTAGTTTGGCAATTCGAGAGAGGCTCTATTGACATATCTAAATTGGATGATGAGCTTGAGTCTAATTCCAGTGAGTCTGTCAAGTCGGAGTCAGATTCGAGTCAGTCTAGGGAGTTTGAGTTTGGCACTTCTAGGGGTGGTAACCTAGGTGCCAAAGTCCTGTCTAGGTCTTATTTCAGTTTTTCTTTTGAGTCAACTATAATGGAGGATCCTGACTTTATTAATTGGAATGCAGTAGACTTCACTTACTTCTCTGTGCCTTTAGTTTGCTGCATTAACATCGATTTTCAAAATTTTGACTTAAACAAAAAGGAAGAAATTCCTTGGGCTTTGAAAAATTTGATTGACTAAGAGGAGGAGGAGGAGAGGTGTGTCAAGCCTTGCACAGATGAGATCATTGCAATTAACGTGGGTACTGAGGAGGATCCACACTTAGTCCAGATCGAATCTACGTTGTCTTTGGAGGAACGCGAGCGTTTAATGGCTTTATTAAAAGATTTCAAAGATTTTTTCTCATGGTCCTACAAAGACATGCCTAGAATCGATCCTAAGATTGTACAGCACCGGATCCCTCTTGACCCCGAGACTCAACCAGTCAAGTAGAAACTCTATAAAATCCGTCCAGATTGGGCATTGAAAATTAAGGAAGAAGTCACCAAGTAGATTGATGCCGGATTTTTAATGGTATCTGAATATCCAACTTGGTTGGCCAACATTATTCCAATTTTGAAGAAAGACGGCAGAATTAGAGTTTGTGTCGACTTCATGGATTTGAATAAGGCTAGCCCTTAGGATGACTTTCCATTGCCACACATTGACAAATTGATAAACTTCACTGCCGGCCATGCCTTGTTACCGTTCATGGATCGGTTTTCAAGATACAACCAGACTTTGATGGTGCTTGAGAACAGAGAGAAGACTGCGTTCACCATGCCATGGGGTACCTACTATTACAGGGTTATGCCATTCGGGTTAAAGAACGTCGGGGCTACATATCAGAGAGCTGCAACCATAATCCTGCATGACATGATCCATAAAGAAGTTGAGGTGTATGTAAATGACATGATTTTAAGATCCAAAGAGCGAGGAGGCCACTACATTACACTGGAAAAATTCTTTGAAAGGATTAGGGAGTACCGGCTGAGGTTGAACCCATAGAAGTGCACTTTTCGGTTGACTGCAGGGAAAATGTTCGTTTTTCTAATTACACAGAGGGGAATTGAAGTAGATCCATCCAAGATCAAGGCCATTTTAGAAATGCCACCACCAAAGACTGAAAATGAGGTATGCGGCTTTTTGAGAAAAGTGCAATTCATAAGACAGTTTATCTCAAAATTAACCTTGACTTATGAACCACTATTTGGTCTCTTAAAAAGAGGGAAGAAGTTCCAGTGGGACAATTGATGTCAGTTTGCCTTCGAACGAGTAAATCAGTACCTTCAGAACCCACATGTATTGTTGCCACTAGAGTTGGGGAAGCCACTGATCATGTATCTATCGGTGATAGAGTCAACCATAGGGTGCATGCTAGCACAAGAATCAGAAGATAAGGTGGAAAAGGCCATTTACTACCTGAACAAAAAGATGTTGGATTATGAGACCCATTACACTCCTCTAAAGAAGGCTTGCTTAGCTTTGGTTTAGGCCACTAGGAAGTTGAGACACCACCTGTTAGTTCATTTTGTAATTCTGGTTTCGAGATTAGATCCCATGAAATATTTCTTTGAGAAACCGGCACTTACAGGTAGGCTAGCTTGTTGGTTGCTTCTTCTCTCCAAATTTGACCTCAAGTACGTCACTCGCAACTCGGCCTTGGGTCTAGCGAATAAATCTCTCTTCTAAGTAATAGGCCATGCCGAACAAATCATTAAATAAAATCTGTATGGTGGAAACATCCCATGTGACAACATAGATCACCCTTGATGCCTGGGAGATGCCTGCCCAAGAGTGCCAATCAATCTGCAGGCAAAGAATGCAAGTCAGATGTCAAATATCAGAACACAGGGGTTGAACAAGACAACAAAAGCGAAAAAGATAGAGATCAGTGTAAGCTTTCGTTACCCTTTCCGCGGTGACCATGTCAAAGAAGCGATGGAAGTAAGGAAAGTCAAGCTTTATGCGTCGTTGGCACTCAAATCTAGAGTTGTAGTACCAAGAGCAGGGTACAAACAATTCGATAGGTCGCACTAGGACTGGGGCGATGGAGATGAAACAAGAGCAAACCCACAACTGTAAAGGGGAAACAGGTTTGTGAATTGAATGGGCAAAGGAAGCATATATAAATAGAAAATGTAAAGTATAAAGCATGATGTGTAATAGAATTGAAGAAAATGTACCTCGCAGACTTTCCAATAGCCGCCAAGCAAGTCCGTCTTCCGGCGGGATACCAAGCTCATGTAACAATAGAGGGTGGCCAAGCAGGCACCACCCCAATCATACTCTGCCACCTGCGGGAGATGCACCAGTGCTCCCAAAATATATAACCCTATGATGTTCTCCTTACACGCAAACAGGGTAGTACCAAGGAGATACATGAGGAGTCCGTGAGCGTACTAAGCAATCTCCTCTGGAGTAGCTGGCTGGAGGGTAGAGAAATGGTCTAAGAACCAATTGTAGCGTACCATCCCATGGCCTGTAATATCTGGGATCGCCGCGAGAAAATGAGGATGGCTCCAATATCTGTGGCGGGATCCAAAATGGGAAACTCATCATTAGCCATGAGAGAAAATGAGAAAGTGTGAGAGAAGAAAAGCAAGTGGGTGAGTGAATAAGAGTGAAAAGCCCCAAAATCAAAACCCTAGAAGAGAGAAAAACAAAGATGTGGGAGCCAAATTTCCTTAGATCAATAGAGACGAATGGACCAGTTCGGTCCAGAACATAGCCTCTATTCGACATTGACCCTAGTCAATTAAAGAGCCGAATAAAATAGTCAGCATTCGGAGCAGTAGAAAAAAGGCCGAGTAGAAGTACGTGTAAAGGATCAGGGATGGGCCAGGCTCTAAGGCCCAAGAGAATACTATAAATATAGGATCTTCAGTCAGAGAAAGGTATGTGAGAACCATTACGCTTAACTTAAAATACAAGTAATCCTGAGTGTAGAGACTGACTTGCCCGTCAGAGTGCTAATTCTGGCACCCCCGACCGGAGTGTTTATTCATTTTCAGGTGACTAGTAGAGAATCACGAGCGTCCCCCAAGATCAGAAGAGTATTTCCAAACCACTTCTCCACAATTGGCGCCATCTGTGGAAATACTCAAATACATCCATGGCGGGCATAACGGAAGACGCTCCGATAGTTACTGATGAAACCACGCAGAGAGATGACCTCACTCTAACAAACATGCTTGGACCGGAGACTATCCCCGCAAGACGCGCTTTGAACTTCGCCTCACCCTCGACTTCAGAGCATGAGGCAATGCAAGCGATCATAGAACAAGCAAAGCAAAATGAACAGAGGTTGGAGAACATGATCGCTGAGAATGAATGTCTCCATCAGGATTTGGCCTTAGAAGTGGCAAAGTCTAAACAAGCTATACGCCAAGATCCGGAACGACCTCTGAGGACAGGTGGTCGACGACCTCGAGCCCGACAACAAGACACTGATAGCGACTCTGACTCATTATCACCGGAGCCCAAGAAGAAGGGACGACTCGAAACTTCCAGTTCCTCTAAAAAGAGTCCACGTATAAGGCATAAGTGCAGAAGAAACAGTTCAGATGAAAAAGACCAGCATGATCCCTTTGTACGACGGATCGCCAGGGCAGTTCTGCCCAAAAAGTTCAAAGCTCCATCGTTCATTCTCTATGATGGAAAATAAGACCCCACCAATCACATCTATCACTACAAGAAAGCCATTGCATTGCATGCAGACGACGAGGCCCTTATGTGCCGAATATTTCCCAGCAGTTTGGGACCATTGGCTGTCAGGTGGTATTATAAACTGGAGCCGGCTTCGATCAAAAGCTTCCATCAATTACAGAAATCCTTCAAGGCTAGATTCATCACCAACGAGGTCTAGCCGAAACATGCCAACTCTCTCTGGGCAATGCAGATCCAGCCAGGAGAAACACTAAGAGCGTATTTGGCGCGCTATTAGGAGTGCTTTAATCTTGTTGATGACGCTTACAACAACTCCATCGCCATCACCGCCTTCAAGATGGGTTTGCATCCTGACAGTGCTCTCCGCAGTTCTTTGACTAGAAGACCCCCCAAAACGGTCTGGTTGTTGATGAAGAAAGTTGAAGAATACTGCAAAGTGGAAGATGACGCCTTGCGGGTTAAAGCTGGAAACACGGCCAACAAGACGGGTCCTTCTGAAATTGCTCAGCCAATAAATTCTGTACCACCTCAGAGCCCTGAATCGCGGCATCGGGCCAAACAAGACAAGAGATGGGATTCTCGCCGATCGAGCGACCAATGCTCCAGCCGAGCAAATGAACAACTGCAAGTTGACAGCAGGCGCACGAGGCGTGCCGACAAGAAATATACGCAGTTGACAGAGCCAATCAGTGCAATTATGTCTAAAATCCAACACCTTCCGTTCTTCAAATGGCCATCGAAAATGATGGGACCTCCCGACACGTGAAGACGGGATAGGCGGTGCGAGTATCACAAGGACCATGGCCATGATACTAAGAGTTGCTATGTATTGAAGGATCACCTAGAGGAATTGGTACAAGATGGCCGGCTACAACAGTACGTCCGAAAAAGCAACCCAACCAAAGCAATAGCCTTAAGACAGGATTCACCTTCGCTCGGCGTGATCCACATGATGTACAGCCTACCAATGTCATCTGCGGTGCATATGATTCAATCGAATACCGACCCTCAAAATCAACTCACTCCAGCTAAACGGCCCCATGAAGCAGCAAGCATTGCTTTTGATAATTCAGATTTGGCTAGAGTGACACTGCCCCACATTGATCCCTTGGTAATTGAGTTACACGTAAACCGGTTCACCGTTGAGCACGTACTCATTGACCTAGGGAGCACATCGGAAATCATGTATTACAAGACATTCATCAAACTCGGCTTCTCTGAATCGGACCTTTCCCCGGCTCCTTATCCACTATTCGGTTTCAACGCCAATCCAGAATACCCGTTGGGGAAAATCACACTACCCGTTCGAGCGGGCTCTCGAACGGTGGCTGTGGAGTTCTTGGTCGTCAAGCTGCCGTCGCCGTATAATCTCATCATTGGGCGATCTTGGTTGCATACTATGCAGGCCGTGCCTAGCACCTATCATCAGCTGCTACGTTTCCCGACAGAACGTAGCATTGAGCAAATCCGTGGCTCCCAGAAATTGGCACAAGCATGTTATCTCCTTGCTGAAAAAAATGCCAAAGGAGCTACAAGTGAACTCTATTGAAGTGACAGATCAGGAGAGCCTCGACGATGTTGGGCGGCTCCCAAATTAAAAGGCCACGAAAGCCCTAGATAGAGTTGAAATCAACGGAAACCCAGACATGTACTTCATGGTCGGCGCCTCTCTAAATCAAACCGACAAACAGCAGCTAATTTCCTTCCTGCTCGACAATCTTGATGTATTTGCGTGGACTCCATATGAGATGCCGGGTGTAGATCCATCTGTTTTGTAGCACCGTTTGAATGTTGACCCTAAATGCAAGCCGATTATTTACAAAAACTGGCGATCAGCCGCAGAGCATACTGTCGCCGTCATTGAAGAGGTTAACTAGTTGCTTGACGCTGGAGCAATCAGGGAAGTGACCTACCCTACATGGCTCTCTAATACTGTGGTTGTGAAGAGGAAAAATGGGACTTGGTGAGCCTGCGTTGATTTCACGGACCTAAACAAAGCCTGTCCCAAAGACTGTTTTCCTCTCCCCAAGATAGACCAACTTGTAGATGCTACGGCGCGTCATCAGCGTATGAGCTTCCTCAATGCCTACAGAGGCTATCATCAAATTGCTATGCATCCGGAGGACCAAGACAAAACTGCATTCCTCACCCCAAGAGGAACCTATTGCTATAAGGTTATGCCTTTTGGCCTGAAGAATGCAGGGGCAACTTACCAAAGACTAGTCACCACCATGTTCAAGGAGCAACTCGGCCACACTATAGAAGTGTACATTGACAATATGGTGGTCAAGTCCAAGGAAGAGCAGAATCATTTAGCCGATCTGGAAGAGACATTCGGTATTCTACACAAATAGGGAATGAAGCTAAACGCTTCCAAATGTACGTTTGGGATCGGTTCTGGCAAATTCTTAGGTTATATTGTCAACCACCAAGGAATCAAAGCCAACCCAAGGAAAATCACAGCAATCCTGGAGCTCGGCTCCCCTCGTTCAGTAAAAGAGGTTCAAAAGTTGATGGGGATGGCCGCCGCACTCAACGGGTTCATCAGTCGGTCCACAGATCGCTGCCGACAATTCTTTCATACACTACGACAGGGCAAGGCTTTTGAATGGTCCACTGAATGCGAAGCCGCTTTCAACAACCTCAAGACCTACCTCCACTCAATACCACTCTTGACAACACCTTCTGTTGGTGACCCGCTCATTTTGTATCTGGCAGTTTTCGATAGGGCCGTCAGCGCCGTACTGATAAAGGAAGAGCTGGGGGAGTAGCGGCCAGTGTATTATGTGAGCAAGGCAATGGTTGACGCCGAAACACGCTACCTTCTGCTGGAAAAACTCATCCTAGCCCTAGTCATGGCGGCAAGAAAACTGATGCATTACTTCCAGGGGCATATCATTGGGGTGCTAACAGATTATCCCCTCTGATCAGTACTACGTAGTGTAGAAGCATCAGGATGTATTTCAAAGGGGGCTCTTGAACTCGGCCAGTACGATATTCGGTTTCTACCTAAAACCTCAATCAAGGGACAGGTGCTTGCCGACTTTGTTTCCGAATTCACTGGGGGTCTTGCCGACTTCAAGTCTGATGAAATTCGACCGAAGCTAAACTGGAGAATTTATGTTGGAGACATTTGGCAGTTGTACTGTGATGGATCATCCAATCAGCGGGGCAGCGGAGTCGGAGTTGTAATCATGGCTCCCGACGGCGCAATAATTGAGCAAGCCGTCAAGCTCGGCTTCGAAGCATCAAATAACGAAGCTGAATACGAAGCCCTTCTAGCCGGTTTGTAGAATACACATCTTCTGGGTGCTCGACATTTGCTTGTATTTTGTGATTCAAAACTGGTGATCAATCAGCTAAAGCGGGGAGTACACGGCAAGAAATGACCGTATGGCAACTTACATGAAAACGGCCAACTCCTTTCTGGCAAAATTTGACCATCATGAATTGAACCAGATAACACGTGATCAGAACACACATGTAAATGCCCTGGCTTGCCTAGCCTCCGCCATTAACACAGAGATTAAACAGACCATCGAAGTAGGTTTTATCCCAAAGCCGAGCATTGGCCCTTCGGAGGAAGTCCAGGTCAATGTTATAGAATCTGGACCAAGTCGGATGGATCCCATTGCTGCATTCCTGTCTTCCGAACAGCTCCCAGAGGACAAGAAAGAAGCGCACAAGCTGCGAAACAAAGCCTTTCGATACTACTTGGATCCGCAAGGAAGGCTTTATAAAAAAATCCCTCTCTAGTCTATATTTAGAATGCGTGCACCCGGACAAAGTCGAGGAGCGTTTGACTGAAATACATGAAGGTAGTTGTGGAGCCCATTCTAGCGGGCGCTCCTTGGCTCATCGAGCCGTGACATAGGGGTATTACTGACCGACAATGAGAGCCGATGCCGAATGTTACGTGAAAAAGTGTGAGCATTGCCAGAAGTTCTCTCCTTTGACTCACCTGCCTACTGAAGAGCTAAGCTCCATAACCAGTCCATAGCCGCTCGCCTAATGAGGACTTGACATCGTCGGACCACTGCCTCGTGCCCCGAGTAACAAGAGATTTTTGATTGTTGCGATAGATTATTTTACAAAATGGGTAAAAGCGAAGGCACTAACGCATATCCGAGATACCGACGTGAAGTGTTTGTTTGGAGAAACATCATAACACGATTCGGCATTCCAAGAGCACTTATATCAGAAAACGGCACCCAGTTCGATTGTGGCGTCTACCGAGAGTTGTGCAGCAAGTATGGTATCCGGCCTTACTTTTCCCCGCGGCTTATCCACAAAGCAATGGTCAAGCTGAAACCTCTAACAAATCCATCTTGGACGGCATCAAGAAGAGGCTGGAGAAAGCTAAAGGCAAGTGGGTCGAATAATTGCCGAGTGTGTTGTGGGCTCATCGAACTATGCCGAGGAGATCTACTGGGGAAACAACGTTTGCTCTATGCTTTGGAACCCAGGCAATCATATCCCTGGAGATCGGCCTCCCAACCTTGAAATCGACATTTTTTGATATGGGCCAAAATGACATAATGCTGGCCTTGGATTTGATCCTGATTGAAGAATGAAGAGACCGTGTCCTCGCATCCATGGCGCGGTATCAACAGCAACTTGCTAAGTCGTATAATCAACGTGTTCAGCTGAGCCACTATACACCAAGAGAGTTGGTCCTGAAGAAAGTACTCCAAGCCGCGAGGAAGCCGCTGATGGAAAATTGGGTCCTAACTGGGATGGCCCCTATCAGGTCGATTCGATCGCAAGAGTAGGGGCGTATCGGCTCAAAGACATGTCTAGAAGGAGTCTGCCATGGCCTTGGAATTCAACGCACTTGCGCAAATTCTATCATTGAACCCGACCTGTGGGGAGTGATACCAGCTTTGAATGGCTCACTATGTACACATTCCACTTTTGTAATGAAAAGATTCCATGTACATGTTTCTACTTACTGCAAAATCTAGTTCAAAAGTGTTCCGATAAAAGCCTCCGGATTCGGAGTGCCCTTCGTGGATATCACTATTGGCCAAATAAAGTCTCCGGATTCGGAGCCTCATCGGCGCATGATGCATTTGGGCCGAAAAAGCCTTCGGATTCAGAGCGCCCTTCGTGGATATCACGATTGGCCAAATAAAGTCTCCGGATTCGGAGTCTCATCAACGCATGACTCCTTTGGGTCGAAAAAGCCTCCGGATTCGAAGCGCCCTTCGTGGATATCACGATTGGCCAAATAAAGTCTCCAGATTCGGATCCTCATCGGCGCATGACGCCTTTGGGCCGGAAAAGCCTCCGGATTCGAAGCCCCATTAGCGCATGACACCTTTGGGTTGAACAAGCCTCCTTATTTGGAGCGCCTTTCGTGAATATCATGATTGGCCATGTTCAAGTCTCCAAATTTGGAGCTAGGGCCGTGCGTAACACGTGTACGCCGAATAAATATTTAATGAAGAATGCGCTATTATGTCGAGTCGGCAAAAACCGTTTACACATTAAAGCATATAAACATTCAAAATGAAATGCTTAGTTAACTCGGGTCGGTCAATGTCTATTCAATCATTTAAAATACATTTATTCAAACATTTATACAATGAAACACAAAACATGAAAACATGTGTGTGCCGAATAAAAATTACAACAAAACACAAACATTGAAAATAAAACATTTTATTCGATTAGCCAATGATTACATAGTTTTGAACGCAATTTGCGTTTGAGCATTATAATGAGTATTTTTATCCGGTGTCTTCGTCATCCTCACTCTACTCGACTTTAAAGGCGGAAAAGGGAAAATGATTACGTTGGTATAGTGGCAACGCCGAATCAATGCCCGACGCTCGGAGAGCTTCCGCGGTTTGAAATGCCTTGATCCAACCATGCTTAAATCCACGATTTTCACATCGGCAAACTTTCTCAACGAGCTTTTCCCAGGTCCTCTCTATCCCCACTTTCCGGCCTTCATGGAAGCCTTTTTCATAAGCCCTCCCCTTTGCGGATTCTATCGCAAACATGCTCGCCGTATCACGATCGGCAAGTGCAGTACTGATAAGCCGCTGGGTCACCATTTCTTCTACGATTGGGTTAGCCTATCCAGTTGGCTGTGTCTGAGCGGCCTTGACCTTCCTTAGCTCATGCTCAGTCGCTTCCGCGCAAGCTTCCAAGCTTCGAATGCATTCATCCTTTTTCTCTATTTCTCGTCGTGCAGCACGAAGGCGCATGCCGATTTCACAGGCCGTGTACACCCCTTTCACCGCCCCATGAACGCCCTCGCGAAACACCTCAAAGTCAGGTCGACCAACCATTGACTGTTGTACTTCCGGCGAAAAAATCTATTGCGCGAATTCGACTACCACGTTCGGGTCCCGGATGATGGAATCTGCCTCTATCATCGGTCTGTTCCCAACGAAAATAGAAAAGCTCAATAGGTGTGGTGGTCCGCTGGCCTCACTTCGCGAATGAGGAGAGCTCCCCCTCTGGCGCTTCTTCTTCCTTGGTGACCTGCTTCGTCGACGCGAAGAGTGGCGCCTCTCGTGCTCTGCAGATGCCTTACCTTCCATACGGGGAGGCTCGCCACCTTGATTCATAGATGAGTCTAGCTCCGCCAAAGTCCTGCCTTCTCCCTTACTATTAAAGAAAAGTCTGGTTGACATTCACACTTTTCTGGCCATGAAAGATGAGCAGAATCGAGTCACTTTATGAAACCTAGATGGAATTTCTCAACCCCTTTTTAATCACTCAGGAGTGCACCTCACTCCTGAGGTGACATCATCAATACACGCACTCTAACAACCACCAATATTCAGCATTATTGGTTCATTCCGATCTAGAAGTGCTATTCGACTTTCGGAGTTCATACATTAGCAGGGGCAAGGGCAGATTTATTAATCAGATCGGCAAAATACCTAAGCCTAATGCTGACCAATTTGTGTCGCAGCCACTCCATGAACTCATTCTATTCGGCTTTCGGAGTTCATACATTGGCCGCGGCAAGGGCAGATTTATTAATCTGATCGGCAAAATACCTAAGCCTAATGTCGACCTATTTGTGCCGCAGCCACTCCATGAACTCATGCTATTCGGCTTTCGGAGTTCATACATTGGTTGGGACAAGGGCAGATTTATTAATTTGATCGGCAAAATACCTAAGCCTAATCTCGACCGATTTGTGCCGCAGCCACTCCATGAACTCGCTCTATTCGGCTTTCGGAGTTCATACATTGGCTGCGGCAATGGCAGATTTATTAATCTGATCGACAAAATACCTAAGCCTAATGCCGAACAATTTGTGCCACAGCCACTCCATGAACTACTTCTATTCGGCTTTCGAAATTCATACATTGGCTAGGGCAAGGGCAAATTTATTAATCTGATCAGAAAAGTACCTAAGCCTAATGTCGACCGATTAATATGATCAGCCAAATACCTAAACCCCATGAACTAATGATATTCGGCAAGTCTACATGAATGTTTGTCTACCGCGCAAGAGACAGCAATACTTTTACCCAAAATACCAAAAACAAAACAGTAATCTTCATTGATAACTACAATTAAATACAAGAAGTAATGCAAGGTAAGGGAAATATTCATTCATAAATTGAATACAGCATAGTCATCATTTTATACATGAAAATTACCCCAAGCAAATAGTTGTCTACTAAGAAAACAAAACATGATTACAAAAAGATACATTGAAAATACCTAAAGTGATCCCTAAATCAATCCTCGGGATCAGACTCAAGTGCCTCAACATCCACTTGCTCGTATGGAGTCGACATGTCCAATGTCACTCCAGCAGTAGCAAGGGCTTTGAGCCAGCCATATTTGAACCCCCGATTCTCGACTTTGGGGACCTCTTCTACATAGTTCTCAAGAGCGGCACTCTTTCCAGCCTCGAATGCTTCAGATGCCTCGAAGTCGGCTTTTTCCTTCGCCGCCTTCGACTCTACCAACTCGGCCTCCAACTTGGCAAGCGCCTCCTTGGCTAACTTGAGTGATTCCTCATTCGCGTTGGCCCTCTCCTCGGCTTCCGCTATGAGCTGGTCAGTAGTCCGTGCCCTTTCTTTCTCAGCTTCGGCCCGCGCACTTTCCATTGTCGCTCTTATCGCCTCAAAATCGGCCCTACTCCGCTGACCCTCCACTTCCTAATACAAACAGCCAATCCTTTCAACGGCATCATGTTGGCGGCAGCCTCATTCGGTGATCCTTCCGACCGTTTGCAAAACAAGTTGGGATTGTTACATACCAAGAAATGCCGCTCGCAAACAAAACCAAAACAAGGAGTTAGAGTGAAGTTACATACCAGGAGGGCCGACTGGGCAGCTAATGCTATTGCTACCAAATCCAGCTCCGCCCGAAAGGTTACCTTGTCAGCCGGCAATGAGACCGAGGCAGCCAAGCTCAACGCCACAACGGGATCCTTCAAGGCCGATGCTTCAGAGGAGATCGGTGTGTTTTTTATCTTTGGTTGAACTACGAAAGGAACAACCACTTCCGATTCCTTTAAGCGTAGCCGTTTATCGACAGGGTTCTCCTCAGAGTCGGCCTCGCCCTCGGCGACGCGTTTCTCTCCTCGATCTGAAATCGGCCGTTCTTCTAGATTCGGCTGATCGGCCGCCTTTTTCGTCTCGGCCACGTCAACGTGAGCTGTTTCTTTTACAACAATAGGTTCGACAGATTCAGCCGGGACAAGTCCAGAACGGATGGCCTCGACTTTCTGTCAGGCGACCATGCGTTTGGCGTTTCTTTTTTGTGCCATCTGTGTGAGATTTTCCCTAGCCATACCCTCAGAATAATCACCGGGAAGATCTCCCAAATTTGTAAAAATATCTTCGAAGGCGTCCCTTCGGCCTGATGTAGACGGAGGGTCAGATGAGTCTAATCCGGCTTCCTCAAAGGCCAAGTTAATAGCTTCGTCAACTTCCGCTGCCAACCGGTCCAGGTCCTCGGTGATTGGTTCGGCCGCTTGTTCTTCTAGCTGTTCAGAATCGGATGTTTCTAAACCAATCTGTCTCAAGTTTTTGAAGCTGGAGAAGATGAGGGCTGTAAGATGGTTGTCGCTGTCACGACCCAGACCCGCCCTTATGGGTTTAGCATCGTAACCGGCTAGTAATCTGAGATTACCGAAGGCCTGCTTAACAGTAGAACAGTAATACAGAGTACAGGGGCATGGCGGAAGCCAATACAGTAAATAAAACAATGTCCAATGAGCTGTGACAGTCTGTATGCAAAAAGACTTTTCATACATTTATACTTTCAGTACAGAACAGTATGCATCATATATACAATCATTCAGTACAGGGACTTAATCCCTATTAAACAGTACAGTAAACGGTACAGTACAGTGCTATCAGTCTATACAGTTATACAAAACAGGTACAGAGACAGATGGGGGAAATAAAACACCCCTAAGCCCCTAAGCCATAGCTTGATAGGCTCGGAACCTCGCAGTGAGGCACAGTGGTTGGCTTGACAAAACTGGAGTTTACCCTGACGCTGCTAGCAACGGTCCGGTGCTTGAACACCTACATATATATATGAGCAGTGAGCTAAAGCCCAGTGAATAACATAATGCGTAAAGGGGTTAAGAAAGAATGTCCTTTCAGTATTTTAAACAGTCGTTTGCCTCGGTAAATCAGTTATATAGTCGGTGGCTTATACTTCATGTCATATCAGTCATTTAGAAATCATAGTAATCGTACGTGGCAAATCCGATAGCAAAACAGTATGGTGGTAGTAGCAGTGTCAAGATAAGAGTAATAATTGAATAAAGACAAAGAACGAATGTGAAGCGATGTGATGCAGTTCTTATGGACTCAAGAGGTGTCTCGTCTGATTCTAGAGGTGGCTCACATTTGTAGCACTTAGGTCCGTGCAAAGACTTTGCTCCAGATTTCACAGATTGGCTTAAAGCCCAAGATGGACTCAAGAGGTGTCTCGCCGCAGATTCTAGAGGTGGCTCACATCAGTAGCACTTAGGTCTCAGGCAAAGACTTTGCTCCAAGAGATATCTGTGACAAGAGCGATAGTAAACAAGATGGTCCTAAAAGACGACAATCGATTAATGGCCATCAATCAAGAACATGAGTGGTTTCAACGAGAGAACCGACAGAGATTTACGAATAAAGAATAGAAATTGATGAGGTGCTAAGGATGCCACAAGATGCTGTTCGAAATAAAGGACATATATTCATTCAAGAATAATACCGATTCGAACGGTTCAAAAGATTCAAAAGATAATCATTTGAACATATCTTTACACAATTGTTACTCACAGAGTTTTGGGCTACGGTAAGCTAGAGCGTCTCCTCGGTAAGCCAACCCTACACAGTTAACAGATTGAACACATACTAAGCTACGTAGTTGTGAAAGATAATAACTTAATCCCTAATTTGCCTCGGTGTGGTTCTACATCTATATCCTCATTAAGATGTCTTAAACTAGGCTTAAGAATGCCTAGAATGGAATGAGGATGCAAAGATGCACTCAGAAAACAGTTTCAGAATTTTCAGAAAAACAGTTCCTCGCTCGAGCGCAGGTTTCCCCCGCTCGAGCGGACATGTAACAAAGGTCCCCGCACAAGCGTCAACTCCCCCGCTCGAGTGTATGACACAAGCCTCCGCTCGAGCGTACAATACCCCGCTCGAGCAGACTGTAAAACAGTGAGAGATGCTGGGAGCTCGATTTCCTCGCTCGAGCGGCACTTCCCCCGCTCAAGCGAACGACCAAAATCTGGAAATCCCAAATTTGAACTCCAAAATCAAAATCAAGTTTCAAAGCATCAAAATTGATCCTCCTGGGCTGAATTTCTGAAAAACTCCTGTAAACTCATAATATTACATGATTCCAAGCTCAATTTATAAAACCAAAGCCCAAGGGTAGTTTATTTAAAACTCATTTTCAAATCAATTCTCAAGAACATGATGAACATGCAATGTCCATGAATCCAATCAACTTCAAAGCTCCAAAGCAAGTTCAAATGAGTCTAAACTTCCAAAATCATGATGAATCCATGAACTTAAACATAAATATGAGCATGCATGTAACATTTGCCATGAAAACAACTTCAAACTTATCAATACAAGCATGCATGCATGGAATGGGCTTCAACTCAACACTATTGAACCAATTCATGCCTTAGATCACTAAAGACCCATGAATCATGCAAGAATAAACTCGAATGCACAAAAAAGGAGGTCAATGATCTACCTTAGGTCTTCAATTACAAGTGTAGAAGTTCAATCAAGCAAGAACTCCCTTAATCTTCATAATTTCTTAGCAATGTACAAGATGAAGACCAATCTTCTAAGTTCCTCTCTCTCTCTAAATTCGGTGGTGTGCTCAAAATGAGCTGATGAAATGTTTGCAAATGAGTATAACAAGGCTCAAATATGTTGTAATAAAGGGCCCACTAACATGGCAATTTCATAAATAACGTAACTCTTTGATTTAGTTTATTTTAATCTAATTTAATCACACCCAATCGATTTTCAGATAAATATGCCACAAAATCACATTAATTATGAGGAACACAGAACATCAATCAATTTCAGATTTGGCCGCCAATAAGGCCTTCAATTTGCAGTTTAAACATACAAATTTGAACAGATAATTAAACAGTCAAACAGATAAACATGCAATTGAACAGATACGGTCAATCGATTCAGTTTCGGATCTCAGTTAGTCAATTCAGTATTTCAATCAATTTAGTTATCAATCATAATCGCCTCGGTTAGCATGAATCAGAACTTATCGAGAATCGATCTTTGAGGTTATTACAGCCTTATGCGGATCGAAATGTTGCCTGCCGTCGAGAATGTCATGTATGTCGACTCGTACCGTAGGAAAATGTGAGCCGCCCTCTCTTGTTTTTGAAGGTTTGGACGGCCGACGAACTGCAGCACGGTTTTAATTACTGCAAGCATAACGTCGTCATCTGAAACTAACACTCTCTTCAACTCACTGCCTGCATAAACAAGACGATTAGATGTGCGTAGTGCTGAATACAGACGTGGTAATAACAGAAACAAAAGTGATCTAATCAGCCACTTGGTTCGCCTTTTCGCCTTGGTACAAGGTCTAGGCGATCTTCACCTTTGCCGAATTCCCAATTGCTGCGGACAACGACCATCACGTCATCGACACGGTTGCCAGAGCTGGCAAGCATGGTCACTAAGTGATGATCAGTATCCTTGGCTCTAAAAAAGTAGCGCCCTAGCCGGCCAGTGGATTTGGCTAGGACATCACAGTGCCGAATGGCAGGTATATCTAAATTAATCCTAAGACGCTGACTTAGCTCTACAATTCCCATTATGATGCGAAAGAAATTCACATTGGGCTGGGAAGGGATTAGACCCCAGTATCGAAGAACGACCCTCAAAATGGGTGAAAGGGAAAGTGGACTCTGCTCTCAACAATTGATAGGAGAGGAAAGATGATTGTGTTCTCATCATCCCTCTCCATATCAGTGGTGCTGTCTGCCAAAAGTGACAGATGGACGTCATCGGGGATCAAAAATGGCGTCAAAAGCCAGAGATTTGGTCCACTGAAAGGAGCTCCTTCAGATGTTTTTCCATTTTTTGACCAGCCCAAGGATTATGGAAAACTAAAAGCAAACGAGGAAGCGGAATCAAAAATGAAGGAGAAGAAAACTTACAGAAGACGAAGGGAAAAACGAGAAACAAGGAGTTGCAGAAGCCGCAAAGTGAAAGAGTTGCACTAGAAGGCGAGCCAGATATCTTTGAATATTCAGAACATACATTCGAAGAGACAATTTCAAATCACATTAAATGGAGGCAGTGTACGAAGGGGCAGGAAATCGTTACAATGACCAAAAAGCGTGTACACGTTCTGACATGCATTGGGAAGAGGATTAACCGCCGAATTTTTGATTTCCCAGGCTAGAAGCCAAACACGCCGACTAACTGATGCTAGTGGAGTGGTTGGGGGGCAATTATGGGAGCCGAATTTCCTTGGATCAATAGAGACGAATGGACTAGTCCGGTCCAGAACATAGCCTCTATTCGGCATTGACCCTAGTCAATTGAAGAGCCGAATAAAATAGTCGGTATTTAGAGCAGTAGAAAAAAGGCCAAGTAGAAGTACGTGTAAAGGATCAGGGATGGGCCAAGCCCTAAGGCCCAAGAGAATACTATAACTACACGATCTTCAGTCAGAGAAAGGTATGTGAGAACCATTACACTTAACTTAAAATACAAGTAATCCTGAGTGTAGAGACTAACTTCCCCGTCGGAGTGCTAATTCTGGCACCCCCGACCAGAGTATTTATTCCTTTTCAGGTGACTAGCAGAGGATCACGAGCGTCCCCCAGGATTAGAAGAGTATTTCCAAACCACTTCTCCACAAAAGAGTGAATGAAAAATCAAGAGGCAGTACGAGAAATCCTGAACAAACATGTGAGAATCCAAGAAAAACAAAGAGAAATCCCAAAACTCAACCAAAACAAATTCTAATTGGTTCAAAAATATAGAGGAGTGAAGGGTTTTCAAAGAAAAATTTGTAAGGGTTGTTGGGTAATGTGAATGGAGGGAAAATCTAGAGAGAAGTGGATCCCAGAGAGAGAGAGGGAAGATTTTTTGATGTGGGTGTGCGCGAAATGAGGGGCCAAACATGTTTAAAATGGCCACGGGTTGTGGTTTTACCAAAATGCCCCGTGCTGTTATCGTAACCCGACCGGGTTTATTGAAGCTCAGTCGTGTCTGTTTTGACCCGACCAACTCTCAATATAAAACAGCCTAGTTTTTGGTTCTGTTATATGGCCCTGTGCATGGGTAGGTCCCTTTCCAAATTTTTTTTAACAACAACAACAAATCATCAGCGAAGTCATTTTATATAAATTTGGAGCATCATTTTCTGGCAACGTGGTATGTGTAAGTTCTTACTCATCTTCTCATACCCAAAGTAAGGTGAGCTCCGTAAACTCCGCTCCCGGAGACATTTTTCTAAACAAAATATTGTTTCCCAGAACGGGATGGTCCCTTGCATTGAGTTCCAAAAACTCGTTTACCTCTTTAATGTTCGAAGAGCATTAACTCCTAACATAGCTTTCACCATTTTTCCCTGTAAAATGCGTCCAAGCTTGTCTTATTTTCATAATCATTTCATCACCCTTACCCTTTCTGCGCGAGGCGTAGTTTGGCTTGTATCTCTCACCCTTTCTGTGCGAGGTGTAGTTTGGCTTACATTGTTTACCCTTTCTACGTAAGGCATAGTTTGGCTTGCATTGTTTACCTTTTCTACGCGAGGCATAGTTTGGCTTGTATCTCTCACCTTTTTTGCGTGAAGCGTAGTTTGGCTTGTACCCCTCACACTGTCTGCGCAAAGTGTAGTTTGGCTTATATCTTTTTACCCTCTCTATGCAATGCATAGTTTGTCTTGTATCTTTTCACCCTCTCTACGCGACACATAGTTTGGCGTGTATCATTCACCCTTTCTATATGGTGCATAGTTTGGCTCGACTCATCTTCATGACTTTCAGGCAATATGCTCGTTTGCTGTTTCAATTGTTGCATTGTATTGAATCTCATCTTCATGATTTTCATGCGGTATGCTTGTTTGTGGTTTCAAATGTTACATTGCATTGAATATTATTTTGTATCCTACCCCAAAACTACACTGGTTTAATTCCTTGCAAAGGGATACGTAGGCAACTTTCGAGTTTAACCAGCTGCATTTTGCATTGTGTTTGTCTGCCCAAGTCTTACGTCCCCATCAAATGGATCATCTTCAGGCTTTGACATTCACTCATGTCATGAAATGACTTTGAGCTCTATCAAAGAGGGGCAACTGTAGACAGCCCATTTTGACCGCCCCAAAGACTTGGGTGCTTTATTCCAAACACTCGATGATGAAATTTATACTGTATAAATCGTTTGAACTCTCAATAAAGGCATCCAGATTCAAGCTCTAGAGTTCTAACCTTACACTTCAGTTCAGCTAAAATGATTTAGACCTCAAAAACCCATTTTTGAAATTTTTTTTCCACCCTGCACTGAGTTTGCAGCAGTGAGCTAGGGGAGCATCATTTAAACCTGATCGTGCATATTGGGATTTGGCCGCACATATTGGGACCCGACCAGGTCTATTGGGCAATAAACGGAATATCTGGTGGGAATCTGCCAACTGTCCTTTTTTAGAGATATTTATGACCAATTTGGCTCAAATTCTATAAATACAACCATTCCCTCAGGAATAAGGGTTAGAAAAATTTTAAAAGAAGCTAACAGAGATTTTGAGAGCAAAAGAGACCATTCCTTCCCTTGTAAAGGCTATCTCACTCACATATCACCTTTGAACTATACATATACAATAGATACACCATTAGAGCTGCTTCTTAGAGCTTTTGTTGAGATTTTCAAACAAAATTTCAGAGAATTGAGAGTGCTTTGAATCAAGATTGTTTAACTACAAGCATCCTCTCTATCAAGAGTTATAATTTTGGCACCTTCTTCTTTACTCTTCTTCCATTCTCTTCCTCTCTTTTTCTTGTCTTACATATTGTTTTGAGTTGTTTTGAGGGGCTAAAATATGTGACTAAAAGCTACAAAAGGTGGAGGGGTTAGCCACCATTCCTTAGGCCTTGTTCCATAACTAGTTGCTTTGCCTTTTTCTACTTTGGTTCTTTTGGTTTTGGCCAATATTTTTTCAAAGTTTAGGGGCTGTATAATGTGTTTATTTAATTTATGCTTTAAATTATAATTGTATTGTTGTAAGTCCTCATGGAATTGGTGTATAGGCCATAGCTTCCAATCCATTTGAGTTGATAATCTTTTCTTTCTTTTTCTATAGCTCATATATATATATATATATATATTCATGTCATTGTAATCATCCACCTTTTCATTGGCACTCTGTAATCTCGCTCCTTTCTTCATTTCTTTTGATTAAGAGTTGTATCAAACAAAAGATTGCTGCTCAAAGCATAAGAAAAAGACCTCTCATGCTAAATGGTTTAATCTTCTCGAAGGCTCATTACCAGGGCATTACATCTCTCTTATGTTAAGCACAATCTCTTGTTTAATACCTCCCTTTATTGCTGTGCATTTACTTCTAATGGACTAATTTTCCATTTAGACCCTTGGAAATTATAAAGGAAAGAGTCATTATAGCTCATTATTGATTCATTATCTCTCATTTCAAGTTTGAGTCCGAATTCATTATCACTTGTAAATAAGTTTGATTCTTCATTTATAATTTTCCCTGTAGAAAAGGGCTTGAAAAGCTCATTTTCTCGGCTCAAGTCATGCTTGCTAATCTTTATTGCTTCAGACTTTATGGACGTAATGATCACCATTGGACAAAAATGAAGAAAAGATAAGAAAATGGAAAGGTAAAGTAAAAAAGGTAAAAAGAAAATAAAGATTAGTTAGGTTCAATCAGACGTTATACTGAATCAGTTGTTTCTAGAATCATCGTATACTATTTTTGTGATGTTTGATGGTTCATGAAACATGTCTATCCCCTCCCTTGAAGTAACTCCATGGTAGGGAGGAGGTAATATATGTCTTTTGTTGCGTTTATTATACTCTTGCCCTATTGCTTCTAAGATCATCATGCAACAAATTTGGGATGATTGATGATTTGAGAATCGAATCTACTCCTTTTTTGAATATCTTCATGATAAGGAAGAACAGAGGGGATAAACATCTCCTAGAAATACTCTGTCTACATTATTTTCACTTTAGTGCACAAAACAACTTTTTTGCCAAAAATTCGGGCACAACCGGATTTAATTAGACTTGGTTGGGCCTCATTATAGGCCAGCCAGACTTCAAAATGAGGAAACAGAGCACCTTTGCTAAAACATAGAGCAGTGGCTGAGGGTGAAACAGGGCAATTCTCCAGAAAGGAGCAGAGCAGTTTTTGAGGAATATCTTAATTGGTACACATGTGGTTCATGTTTATTCTTATCATTTCAGTGTTGTAACGTTTATTGTTATAATAAATTAGGTAATTATTTATTCAAGTAATGTAATAATTAGTTAATTAGGACATTCAGACCATCTTGTCCAAGGGCAAATTTGTAACCATTGATGTGTGTCTTCCAACCCCCATTTCTTTCTCCCTTTTATTTACATGCTTACCGTGGTTGTATGTAGTATCACGCTTTTGTTCCATATCATTGCCATGCTTTACATCCATTTTTTCATGCATTAGGGTTCAGTTCATCATTCTCAACCATCATTGTCATTTCCAACTTGCTTGAATACGTGCACTACAGCATGTTTTGAGTTAATCCATATGACAAGTTAAATAATCTAAACCTAATAGTTGCATTCTTTTATCTATTGCATTAGTCATGTGCATTGTTAGGGTCATGCATTTTTCTAATTGCTTTCTTTTTCTTTGGCTTACCTCAGAGTACTAGGTGAGCATTTTTTTGCTTTAGCATATTCATGTGTGTGATTGTTGCCATACCTAACATCTTACCATGAGGCTACATGTTTACTCGAAATAAATTGTTTGAATGCCTATGGATGAAGGTTATTTTACTTGCATTGGGGATGATTTTGATTAAATATATGTGCGATCTCATATCTTTTCTTTTGAGATGTGTGCACTGAAAACTTTTTCAAAAAACATAAAATCAAGTCATTTCCAAAGCGAGCGAAACAGTCTATACTTATGGGCCTCACATAATAAGTTAGCATTATTAATAATCAGAACAAGAGCATCTAATGTTGATAAAATTCACATCATGATTAGTAGAGGCCGATCTTTAATTGGGTGAGTAGGGTGCTCAATTCATGACCTCCCCCGCCCATACCTAAGTTCTTGAGCAGAGATACTTTGGTTATGACGGACAAGCGGCCTTTGGCACGAGTCATGTGTTTCCTAAATTTTCTAAAAATATTTAGGTGGCTACTCTGAAATCTGAAAATGCAGTCCATTTTTGACATCTTTAATGATTAATGGATTTTCTAAGATTTGTCAGATTTAGACTCTCATTTGTTTTTTAGTTTACATTGCACTTGTGAAACCAGATTTAGAACTACGAGAGTCTGAACTGTAGGGCTATCTTACCTAAGAAGACTAAAACCCTCCGATGAACACGAAAAACCATCTACAAGCTGATGAGTTAGCCAAGGAGATAGACCAAAACTCTGGGATGGCAAGAGATGAAAATCCATATAGAGAGAATATTGATGTACAAGTGAACAAGGATTCAAACAAAGAGAGCGATACAGAAAGTTGCAAAGTCATATAGTGAATTAGCCAAGGAAATCGAGTTAGACGCATGCAATAAAATGATAGATATGATAATCCAACTCTGTGTTATGCTAATTAATCTTACCCATGCTTATAATTATGAGCTTAATATGATTTTGAATGTTATTTATATGATTATATACGTTTGTGAAATTCTATCTGTTCACCGTAGGAAGATCTGTTTGATTTTCTGTTATAAAATTTACATTAAGGGTCGTAGAGGCATCAGAAATCAAAATTAATTGTACCATCGTAATTAGCAAAATTTTTAGAGCCTATGATAAAATTTAATTAGAAATTAATTCGGATCAAAAAAATTAAATTAAATTAAATAAGTGAGTCTTTGATTAAATTATCTTATGTATGATTAGGAGACTTAATCCAAGATTTGTGTTATGAGCTAATCACCACTATATATATATGGAGACAAAAGATGAAACTCATCTTCTTTGAGCTCAAATCAGCGAAGAAGAATATAGAGAGAGGAAGAGATGATTAGAGAGAGAGAGAGAGAGAAAAAGAGAGAGAACACAAAATTGAAGACTTAGACTCAAAGCTTGGAGAATTGAAGGAGAATTGGAAAATTGAGCTAGAATACACTTAGATTCAAGCTATAGGTATGATTGTCAACCCTGATTCTTGTAATAAGGAAATGTAGAAGTTGAATTCACCTAATTCTTGAGTTCATTTGAATGTAATTGTACAAAGAAAGTATGAATCTCTTTGAAATGAAAAAATTGAGTTGAATTGTGTACATGCATGCATGAATCACCAAGTTGAGCTTGAATTTCATGGAATAATCCTCATGCATGAAGCTATATTTGACATTTTTTGTGATGTTTCATAGTCTTACTACTTTTCATCTCATGCATGAGAGTTTTGGAAAGATTTGAAAAGAAAATAGTGTAATTCATCTCATGCATAGTTTCAACCTTGTGATTTAAGCTTGAATTTGGGACAATGGTTCATGATTTTGAGTAATTGGTTTTAATTATCCATATTCTCATGTCCTATAATGGTTTACCATGTTTTGGCATCAACTTGCAAGCTTTGGACTCTTCAACATCAAGTTTGGACTTCAAACAGAATTCTGGAAAACCTAGAATTCGGCTTGTCCACTCAAGCGAGGAAAGCCTCGCTTGAGCGTAAAATTGTAGCTCTCAGAAGTTTTGCAAAAATAACATGGTGGCTCGAGCAGACAAATATGTGCTTGAGCGTACCCTGCCCTGCATGACTCCTCGCTCGAGCGTAAATAACAAGCAACCAGAAGTTTTGCAAACCAAAAGAGTCTGCTCGAGCGACCAAAGCTGCGCTCGAGCGGAGGACCCTGTTTCAAAAATTTTGTAAAGACATTTTATGTTTTGTTTTCCGTTCTCTTTCACTTCTAAGCACTCTTAGGCTTGCATTAGACATTCTAAATGAATTAAAGAGCATGAAAGAAGCCTAAGAACATTATATGACTTAAAGAACGGAATGAATTGAATTATGACCCAATGTATTATGAATTATGTAAGGGTAGGGTCAAGCGCAAGGGTGAATCAAGCACCGGATCACTGTGAGTAATATCTTAGTAAAGATATTTTCAAGTATATATTTTCCAAATGCTACTTCTTTATAAGTTTCATGGATTTGTTGATTTGAATTATGAATGAGTATTCTATATGTCTAATTTTTTTATAAGGCTCTGTGAAGAATATGATTTGGGCCCAAGGCCGTTTGGAATGTTTAACAACATAGACTAAAAGTCATCTTATACATAAATTGGGCTGCAGGCCGGTTTGTATGATTGATGAATGGACCAAAGGTCATTTTGAATAAAGAATTGATTGGACCAAAGGTCGTTTTGAGTATAAATACGAATGCGACGCATAGCTATGAATATGAGAATGTTAGACCCAAGGTCGTTTAGTATTATGACATGAAAGACCGATGGTTATTGATACATAGATCCATTAGACCAGAAATTGGTCCATGAATGAGTATTGGACTCGATGTCGTTTTGTATAGATGGACCCAAGGTCATTTTGTACATGAATATGATGTGTTGGACCCGATGTCGTTTTGCTCGTTATGGTCTATAAATCTGATATGAATGGGAATAGTAGTTCAACTGTTTAAATTATAAGCATGATCTATTCATGAACGAATCTTATTCACTAACCTCTTTACTCTCGTATTATTCATTGAGCACTAGCTTACTGTTTATATTTATGTATGTAGGTGAACAGCGGGATACGCAGCCCAGCCCCAATGAGCGATGAGAAACCATGTTTTGAGAGATTAATCGGAGTCGCCTCACGCAAGAGGCCTTGCTTTTGCTTTGCTGCTCTTTGAACCTTTTGTGGTCATGTATGACCAACCTTGACTAACCTAGTGTATAATCTAAACTTTTGTTAACACTGGTTTTGAATAATCCTGGGTGTATGTATGGCATACTTAATGTGAATATGCATATGGTGTGAGTTATTATGTAAATGTCTGAATGTTTGGTTAAGCCAAGTATGCACAGCTCAACGAACAATCTTAGAAAATTTTCTTTCGCAATTTGGCCCCTTATTATTAAATACATTTCGATTTTTTACTAAGGTCGCAGGTAATCTTATGATTACTGGCCGGTTATGACTCTAATCCATAGGGGCAGGTTGGGGTCATGACAATGGAGGTGGGTGATATCAATGACGGCTATGCAGAGATGTGTCAGGAAATTGATGATCAGGTATACACGTTTGGTTTTGTTAGGAGTTTAAGTGGATCAAGTATACATAGACATGGGCTCAATATGGAGGCGATGTTGGGTGTTAACCAATGAAGCAATGAATTGGGAGGACTTAATACAAATCAGATTGGGCCCAATGTAAATGATTGGGTAGAGGTAAATGGGCCTCTCAATATAGTTTCTAGCTCATCTCAGGTGAAAGAGAAGGATATGGAATGTAACTCTGTCTTGCAAAGGAAGAAATAAAAGAGGAAAGTAACCAAGAAGGTCAAAAATAGATATCATCCCCAAGGAAAAGGATATTTTTGACATAGTAAGAAGATTTGGACACAAATGGGTATCATCAAGCAAAGAGGCTACAAAAGGAGCAGTATTCAGGGCAGCATCCCTTTCAGCTTCGATGGAGAATGGAGATGATGGAGGCAGACTAATTTTAAATGGAGCCCAAGCTACATTGTAGATAGGAAAACTTTTGGGCATGAATTTCAATGGAAAAAAGGCTGAAGCTCTTAACAAAATTATGGAACTTGAGGTGAAGGACAAAGAAAGAATTGGGAGGGGTATTGGAGCATCTGTATAGGATGTCTCTAATTTGGGTCTCAAGAGGTGTTTTAAAAGTTATTATGAAGATAATCTCATGGAACATTAGAAGTATGGGTAGGCACCAGAAGAAAGGAAAGATAAGACGGATTCTAAAGGAAAGAAAAGTAGATGTAGCTCTATTTCAAGAAACCAAAAAAGTTGCACTTATAGAAAAGGAAGTCAAAACAATGTGGGTAAAAGACAAAATGGACTTTATGGCTGTACACTGCCTTTGCCATCTCCCTTCATCTATTATTGTTGTAATTATTTTTATGCAAGCCTAGGGCTTTATTTGTATTGAGTTTCAAACTCAATTTTGTTGTAACAAAGTATCGTCTTAGAAAGTTGTAGCCACTAGGGCATTACTTTATTGGTTTAACTTTTTTTTCGTATTGTTTACTTGTGGCACATGCTATAGATTCAGTGTTAGGACTTATGAATGTATAACTACATGTGTTACTTTTTGCATAATGGAATCATATGAATAAAAGATAATTACTTTGGTAGATGATGTTATTTAATTAACAGTGTGAGATGGTTTTATTGTCATTATTTTTGGGGTGTTACATGTGTGTTCTCAGTATCATCTGCTTACAAATTTATTGAATACTTTTTTGGTCCACCTTTTTTAACCGATAAGCTTGTGTGGATTAATTATCTCCCTCCAAAGTCCAATTCTTCTGTTGGTTATCCTGAAAAAATAAAATCAAGACTTCTATCTTTCTCCAAAGAATTGGTGTTTTACCTTGTAATGCTTCAACTTTTTGTATTTTTTGTAAGAATGAGAATGAAACAATGAACCATTTATTGCTGTATTGCCCTTTTGCTTGGAGGTTATGGTCTACTACATTGAGTTGGTGGGATTTACAAGGGGCCTTTCCAGGATAAATTGATAGCTTACTACTATGATAGGATAGTGTTAGACTTAAAAAAAAGGGAGAGGAAGATTTGGAGAGCTATTCCTCTGTTGTGTTGTGGTCCTTATGGAAACATAGAAATGATTGCGTCTTCAATGATATTTCACCAAATTTGTCTGAACTGTGCAAACTGGTCAAGATTACACATTGGCTAATACCAATTCTCAAGGTGTATCATCTAAATGTTCAGGATTTCCTATCTAATTTAAGGGAAATCATGTTTTGTAAACAGGCTGTAGAGTCTTGGTGGTTGACGAAAGGGAGAGGTGGATGAACAGATATGCTTGTACTGAACTGATATGCTAAACTAATATGATTTGCTAATGTTGCAGAGGAGTGCTATATTGGTTTTTTTGTTTGTTGATTGTGTTTTGTTCTGTTACTTTGGTTGGTTGCTCACTAACCATTTAAGTCAGTGCAATGTAGCTCTTATTGTGGGGTTCTAGAATGGGAGGTTTCAAAGGCAGAAATTAAAGCTTCAATTAGAGATTGTGATGGCAACAAGGCTCCAAGCCCTGACGGATTTAATTTGATTTGTTTTCAAAAATTCTAGAAATTGATGAAGGGAGATGTGTGCAACTTTTTCAAGGAATTTCACATGAATAGAAAATTTGTAATAGCTCCTTTATTTCACTCATTCCTAAAAAGGAAAATCTAATGGGTCTTAGGGATTATAGACCCATGCCTTATTAGATCAGTTTACAAAATTTTGGCTAAGGTGTTCGCTAGTAGGTTGACAGCTGTTTTGCCCCATATAATTAATGACTCTCAAACAACATTTATAGGGGAGAGGAATATTATAGATGGTGTGCTAATTGCAAATGAGGTGGTGGATGGTTGGAAGAAAACAAAAAGAAAATGTGTGCTAATTTAGATTGACTTCAAGAAGGCCTTCGACTTTGTGAATTGGCTCTACCTTAAATCTATGCTTTTGAATTTTGGTTTTAGGGAAAAATGGATTAACTAGATTGAAGAATGTGTATCCTCTACCAGACTATCAGTCCTTGTCAATGGCTCTCCAACTGAAGAGTTCAGTCCACAAAGAGGCTTGAGGCAAGGGGATCTTTTATCTCTTTTTTTTTATTCAATTTGACAACAGAAGGCCTCAACATTCTATTGTCTAGAGCACAATAATTAGGCCTCATTAAAGGAGTTAATATAGGAGCTAATGATGTGGTGTTGTCCCATCTTCAATTTGTAGATGATTTATTATTATTTTGTAAAGCACTAGAGGCTAATTTTGTAATTTAAAGAGGATCATAAGATGCTTTGAATTGATTTTAGGTTAGAGAAGGTTTGATGTGTGGAGTAGGTGTGCAACAGTAGGTCATTGATTCCTTTGCAGAAAAATTAAATTGTAAGACCAAATCCCTGCCTATTCATTACTTGGTGATGCCCCTGGGAGTTAATCCAAATAGGAAAGCAACTTGGTAATCAGTTTTGGACAAAGTCAGAAGCAGGTTAACTGTGCGGAAGAGAAGGTTGCTTTCATTTGCAGGTAGACTCACTCTAATTCAAGTTGTAACTTCCTTTTTACCTGTATACTATCTATCTCTCTTTAAAATGCCAGAAAGGGTAGCTAGAGAGTTTGAGAAGCTTCAATCTAGATTCCTCTGGGATAAATCTGAATTGAAGAGAAAACTCCATATGGTGAAGTGTGAGACAATTAAAAAAAATGTGGAATAAGATGGGCTTGGCATCAAGAGAGTGAGAGTGGTTAATGCCAGCTTATTAATCAAGTGGTGGTGGAGATTTAGGCTTAAAATAGAGGCTTTGTAAAGGAGGATAATTTGTAGCAAGTACAACATGGAGTTGGGTAGCTAGTTCCTATCATTTAGTCTAAGCAGTAGACACTCTTGGGTATGGAAAAGAATCTTATCAATAGCACAACACAGATGCAGTTTTTTGGAATTCTTTTGGTATAATTTGATTATAAAGGTTGGGATGGAATTAGAGTCAAATTTTGGAAAGACAAATGGTGTTTGAATGTGTGTTTGGAAGAAGAATTCCCTATTCTCTTTATATTGATAGTTGACAAAAAAGAATCATTGAGATCAATGTATGAGAAAAAAGATGGATCAAGCAATTGGAACTTCAATTTCAAAAGGAGGCTATTTGACTAGAAATATAAGGAGGTTTCCAAACTCACTAATTTGCGTTTGGCTTCCCCTAGCATTAGTGTTGATTAACTTGATACTCTGTCTTGGACTGCTATAAACTCAGGTATTATAACGATTCTGGTTTAGACTCGACCCGTTTATTATTTTGGATCCAGATTCCTTATTTTATCTGGTTGTTTATATCCTTGTTCATCTTATTCCTTGTCGAATTGGATTGTTTGAGTATTATGGTTGCGTTTGAAATAGCTTGGGAGTTTGTTTCTCAAATGAGTCTTTGCCCAGACTTTGGTCAATTTGGTTGAGCAGTCCTTTGGTTGCTTAAGCGGCCTTTGAGAACGTACTCCAATATAATTGTAGGTCTATAAAAGTATTAAGAGGGTAGTGTTTTTCGCTTAATCTGTGTTTCTTGCGCTTGATCGGTCTTAGTTCAAGCTGTCCTTCTTGTGCTCGAGCGGTCACTTTGTTTGCTCGAACGGTCTCACTTATTGTGTCAGGTCACTCAAGTGGTGTTTTGGGCGCTGGAGCGGTCTGCACGTATATTAATTCTTAACAGCCACTTTTTGAGTCATTTTCTCATCTCTCTCTAAAATTCTAAAATCTCAGACTTTTTTCCTCTCTCTCTAGAAACCATCTTTAAATCTTAAATACACTATCATCCATTAATCTCTCAACCATTGCCCTTTGGGGAAAAAACAGAGCACGCCGAGAGCTTCTATTTGATCGGAACAAAATTTGTTTTCGACTTCATCGATTTTCAACCCTTGTTCTTCTTGGTCCTTGTCTTTACGGAAAGGATTTCTCTACACTTTTGTATGGTTTTTAACTTAGTTATTTGATTTTCTAAACAATATTATGATTTGGGGATTTTTAACAAAATCTAGGTTTTTGGTTTAAAAATCAAAAGAGAGTTTTTCAAAGGGGTTCTTGAATATGATTGTGGGTTTGTATATGTGGTTGAGTCATGATAAATGGTGGATTTTTATCCTTGGAATTGGTTTATAAAGAAAGGGAATTTTGTCCTAAAATGCGAATATTTGATTTTGTAAAGAGGAAATGGAAATGATATTTGGTTTTATGGAATTGGATTGATGATGATGGTGGTGGTAGAGTTGGATATGCATTATCAATCCTATCTTGAAATTTCAGTACGTTTATCTTTAGTGGAAATTATATATTTATTTAGAGATATCTGTTTTGAACTATCGGTGGAGAATAGCTATAATTATTGTAAAAATTATATGAAAATTAGGAGAATTGAAACTAATTTCTCATCCATTTGCAATGAGCATTGTTGCATATTTGACATATTGAAAATGTATATTATTTTGATAAAAATTGGTGAATACTTTAGTAAATCTGGGTAGGGGGTGTGGTTGTGGTTGTGGTGTTATTTTTGACCTGTGTGTCCTTGATGAAAATCCAAAAACCCGTATGGTTAGGTGCCGAGTCTTCTGGTTAGTACTGGTAAAATGGTAATTGATAGTGTTTATATAGCCCTACTTGCAGACATGTACCTAAAGATTCCCAATGTTGTATCCACTGCCCTGTTTTCTATTGTAAAGGAAATGATTTCATGAATTGTGATATAATCTGGCATTGCATGGTTTTGGAAAAAGATGTAAAACATTTTGACACGAGCATTGCATATGCATTCATCTTATAACCTTGTTGATATTTATACACTGTGTTAGAGTATCTCTACTGGGCTTTGGCTCATCCAATGTGGAAAACTATTTTTAAGTGTTGATGATATGTCTCTGCCAAGGTTGTAGCTTGAGAGGACTTGGAGCTAAGAGTTTCTTTTTTGTTATTGTTGTAATTATTTTTGTGCAAGCCTAGGGCTTTATTTGTATTGAGTTTCAAACTCAATTTTGTTGTAACAAAGTATCGTCTTGGAAAGTTGTAGCCAATAGGGCATTACTTTATTTGTTTAACTTTTTTTTCGTACTGTTTACTTGTGGCACATGCTATAGATTCAGTGTTAAGACTTATGAATGTATAACTACATGTGTTACTTTTTGTATAATGGAATCATACGAATGAAAGATAATTACTTTGGCGGATGATGTTATTTAATTAACAGTGTGAGATGGTTTTATTGTCATTATTTTTGGGGCGTTACATGTGTGTTCTCAGTATCATCTGCTTACAAATTTATTGAATACTTTTTTGGTCCACCTCTTTTAACCAATAAGCTTGTGTGGATTAATTATCTCTCTCCAAAGTCCAATTCTTCTGTTAGTTATCCTGAAAAAATAAAATCAAGACTTCTATCTTTCTCCAAAGAATTGGTGTTTTACCTTGTAATGCTTCAACTTTTTGTATTTTTTGTAAGAATGAGAATGAAACAATGAACCATTTATTGTTGTATTGCCCTTTTGCTTGGAGGTTATAGTCTACTATATTGAGTTGGTGGGATTTACAAGGAGCCTTTCCAGGATAAATTGATAGCTTACTACTATGGTAGGATGGTGTTAGACTAAAAAAAATGGAGAGGAAGATTTGGAGAGTTATTCCTCTGTTGTGTTGTAGTCCTTATGGAAACATAGAAATGATTGTATCTTTAATGATATTTCACCAAATTTGTCTGAACTGTGTGAACTGGTCAAGATTAGAATTACACATTGGCTAATACCAATTCTCAAGGTGTATCATCTAAATGTTCAGGATTTCCTATCTAATTTAAGGGAAATCATGTTTTGTAAACAGGCTGTAAAGTCTGGGTGGTTGACAAAAGGGAGAGGTGGATGAACAGATATGCTTGTACTGAACTAATATGATGTGCCAATGTTACAGAGGAGTGCTATATTGTTTTTTGTTTGTTGATTGTGTTTGTTCTGTTAGTTTGGTTGGTTGCTCACTAACTTAGGAGATGCTAGCAAATGATAGGATTGGATTTTTGGTGCCAACATAATTGGGATGATCTTACTCATTGTGATACATTTGCACTCATCTCTCTTAGTGATTTTCAAATATTACTTCATACTATTCATCATATGACACATATCATGTTGCCTTTCAAAACTAATACAAAAATAGTAAAATCTATTATTTTAATTAATAAAAATTAAATTAAACGTTACATAGACTTGCCTTTAGACTGTCATATAATTTTCCAAGATTAAGAGACAATAATGAGGTATCATTTGGAAACTTGATTATTTTAGTTAGTTTTTTGATTTTTTTAATTATTTTAAATTAGTTAAAAAAGTTATGTTTAGAATGATAATTACTTTTTTTTGTAATTGATTTAATGGTTATAAAAGAAAAAATAAAATAATTATAATAATATTTTATCTTATTAATTATTTTAACATAATTTATCTTTATTAATTATTTTAGTCAAAAAAAAAAAAAAAAAACTCTCCAACCCAACCTTCCCAAATAGGGATGTGTACGTATATGATGAAAGGGAAAAGTTAAGAATTATGAAAAATTTATGATCTTTGGATTACCTTAATTAATGTGTAGTGCTTTATTCTAAGTATAATTCAAGGGTCACAAAATTTTCATAATTATTTTCGTAAAAGGTTTTTCATGATACCTAGGTCTCGTTTGGGAACAGTTTAATTTAGTAGCTTTTTAGTTATTTGGCTAAAATATGAGCTAAAAAAAATTAGTATGTTTGAGATGACTTTTTAACATTTTACGAAAAGATGTGCAAAAAGTAGAGAAAAGAAAATCTTTGACTTTTTGATATAAATTATTGATTTTTTGACTTTTTTAATAATTTTTTGATTATTTAACTAAATGGGTTGGTTTTCAAACAAGGCCCTAGTATTGCTGATGATGAAAAACAGGTGGCAGCGCTTGAAAAGTCAAACGCGTGGAACCTTAGGTTACCATCAATTTCCCATTTAGTCATCAGTCCTTCACTGCATAGAACCTTCCCTCCCTGCCTATAAATATCACTCCTTTCCGCAACTCACTTCTCATTCATTCCCTATTTCTTCAATACAAACATACATACCCCTCTCTCTCTCTCTCTCTCTCTCTCTCTCTGTAGCATGGATTCTCAAGTTAACGTGCCTAGATGGACACCGACTCCAAGCCCATCAAGAGCAAAAAAGAGTGTTGTTGATGATGATGATGTAGAAATAGAAAGCTTGGCTTCTGAGGAAGATGACTTGCCTTTCAACAACATCAAAAAAACCAATTTCCCATTTAGCACTGGCCCTTCTCTCCCTCCCACTACTACCATTACCATTTTCTCTGATTCTCCACCTTCACCACCACCACCTCATGTTGGCTCCATTGAAGCGGCATCACTGACGGTGGTGGAGGTGGAGATCAAAAGGTCGCTGGAGGTGGAGACAGTTCATGTTGTTGAGCCACCACCACCACTGCCAAAGCGAGAAGACTACGTAGTAAGATTTAACAATCATGTGGGTGGGGAGGAAGGGGGGTCGAAGAAGGGGACCGAAATTTACTTGACGTGGAAGGAATTGTGCGTGACGGTGCCAGAGAATAATGGCGAGAGAAGGGCCATTTTGGAGGGGGTGACTGGTTATGTTGAACCAGGTGAGGTCTTGGCCATCATGGGTCCTTCTGGTTGTGGCAAGTCTACTCTTCTTGATGCTTTAGCAGGTACTCCTCTCTTTCTTTTTTATATTTTTATTTTTTTGAGTACTGATTCTGTTAATATTGTTTCATTTGTCAATTTGTTAGTTACAGTCTTTCACCAACCTTCGGTGGTGCTAGCAAATGATTGAGTATCTTTCTTGATGCCAACCTAGTTGAAACTAGGAGACATACTTTGATGCTTTTTGCACCTTCTTTTTTTATTGATTTTTTTCATATATAATATATATTTTCTTATCAATGAAGTTTTTTTTTTTTTGTTGATAAAAATTTTTTTTGTTAGTTACAGTCTTTCAAACGTGGAAATTATTATTATTATTATTATTATTATTATTATTATGGGTACACTTTTGAAAAAAACAAAACAAATCAAAACACAGTTCGTGTAGAAAAAAAATTAAAAGTTGTTTATAATGAACACTAAAAATTGTCATGACACATAATTTAACTCTCACATAATTTAATTGAAACGGGTGTCAATAAAAAATAAATAAATAAATAAACATTTGCGGATCATGTGAGCCTACCCATATATATGCAGGACAAACAAAATTCATCCTTAGCACAACTCAAAATAAATACTTTTATTTTGCAAAAGAAATCAACTAAAAGATCAGATATCACTATAACATATAAGAGTTTTAGAAATCAAATTTGTTAGTCTCTAAAAGTTAAAATTTTGGGAGACTTATTTATAAGTCCTTTTTCAGAACCTTATGCTAGACTAAATCCTGTGTAATTTCTTATAGAGCCTCAAGTCCTATTTTCATAAGAATGTATTCCACAAGATCCTAATCTTTTTACTCCCATTTTCACACCTTCCCTCTCTTTCTCTCACTCCCAACCACCAAATTGATATCAATCTGCTTCTTCGCCGTCATAGTCCGTTCTCTCTCCTATCCGAATGGAAAGCAAGATAATGGTTCTAATGTCAAGTTTTCCATCCACTCTGAGATAATTTTAGGGAATACTACCGGCACCAAAGTGACGGCACCTGGAGGCTATTTTTTTTATTTTTTCATGCAAGCGTTAAATATTTATTTTATTTGTCCTTTCAAGCATTGATAAATGAACTTCCTTATTTTTCAATTGCAATTCTCTGAAGAAGCGCCAACAACGTCATAAATCGTCGTCAAATAAATGCCTATGTTTAAATGTCTATGTTTTCTTTGATTTTTTTATATAAAAAAAATAAAAAAATTCAAAAAATAAATAATTTTTTAAATTTTACAATTAATAATACAAAATAAAAATATATTAAGATTATATATCTATTTCAAAACAAACGGATTAAAAAAATAAAAACTTATTAAGTTTGCGAAACGTAACGTGACACATTACGTTACGTTTATGTAAATGTTACATTACGTTTATATAGGTGTCACGTTACGTTACGTTTATGTAGGTGTCACGTTACGTTACGTTTATATAGGTGTCACGTTGCGTTACGTTTATGTAGATATGTCACGTTACGTTTATATAGGTGTCACGTTACGTTTATGTAGGTGTCACGTTACGTTACGTTTATGTAGATGTCACGTTACGTATAGGTGTCACGTTACGTTTATGTAGGTGTCACGTTACGTTACGTTTATATCAATTTCCCTATATATGGTTTTATTATTAATTATGATATTAACAACTAATATTGAGGGTAAATATGTCAAGAAACTTCTCATAGGACTTATGGGAACATAAGTTTTTTTGTGGGACCAAATGTAGCACAAGTCTCCCTAATAGGACTTCTAAATAATTTTCCCTAAAATTTTATTGTAAAAGACACTAAGAGACCAATTTTTATAGTCGTAAGGATAATTGCTAAAAGATCATTTTGAAAAGTCAAAAATAAGGATTTTAGAGACAATTTTGAAAATGTCACTAAAAAATAGACTTTTAGAGACAAAATAATTTGGTCTCAAAATAGTTTATTTTTTTAAACAAAAAACTTTATCCCAAAAAGATAATAATTCATCACTAATGTCCAATTTTCGTTACTAAAAATATAATAACGACACTTTTCGTAATAAAAATATTTGATCCCTAAAAATTAATTTTGTCCCTAAATTTTGGTCTTTAAAACTTTAATTTTTTATAGTGTACATTTCTCTCATATGCTTGCCGATCAAAAAATATTTATCTCATATGTTAGTACAAACTAAAAAAAAACAAAAAAAACAAAACTTACCTAATATGAGTGGATTGTATCTAATTTTGTAATTTATTTCTAGAAGTGAATTTCATGTTTGAATGAACTTGTGTTACCTATATATATATATATGGCCCACAAGCACAAACGCTATGTTTTTTATCAGCAAAACAAAGTTTTATTGACAAAAAAATATATAACATGTAAAATTTACATCAACAAATTAAGTACATAACATGTAAAATTTATATTAACAAAGTAGGAAAATGCACAGATCATCATAGCTAACCTAAACAATCCCAACTAAGTTGGCACGGCAAAGAAAGTACAATCATTTGCTAGTATTTGATCCAAGATTGGTGAGAAACCAATCAAAAGCAACCAAAGAAAGAAACAAATACAAAACAGCAAACTAGGCAACAATATATCAGCAACAACAACGAACACCAAATCAAACAATAACAGCAGCAACAAACTATGTGGTACCAAATCAAACCAGCAACATTAACAAAAACAGCAACAGTAGCCCGTCTTCACCAATACCAACCCAAACCAGCGAGCTACCAACCACAGCAACTGCAATTTTTTTTTTTTTTTTTTTTGATCGACAAAGAAAAAATTTCATTAAAACATGAAATTTGAAGGTACAAGGAAAAAAAATGCTATCAGAGAGATTTGAAAAGTAAAAACTCACTCTCCTACTACCGATACTTACGTCTTTACAACCAATTCCTTAGCCTCACGATTTTATATTTTAAAAAACAAATAAAAACAACACTACAAACTCTTGAGCCCCACACAACACTGAAGCACAACCACCCTACACGCTTGAAACACTACACGCCCATCACCTGATACACTGTACGCCCAACCACCCTGCACGCCCAATGCCGAACACTGATACACAAACTCTTGAGCCCCACGTTAGACCCAAGCACCCTGCACACCTACACGCCAAGCACCCTGCACACCTACACGCCAAACACCCTGCACGCCTGACCCGAACACCCAGCACCAAAGCCGGACACTCAAGCTTCATTGCTGCCGAGAACCACCCGTGGCATCAACCTCCGCCGGGACTGCTACAGGTGCCTCCTCTATTGCTGCTGCTGCCTCCTCCTTATGGTCTTCTTTAGCAAGCACTGACTCTACCTCCGTGAATGGAGCAACTGTGCTATCACCACGCTATATCCCTGAAAACCCAGTTTTCCAACTTAACCTTCTCCCACGGTTTCCCTCTCCCAAACAACTCCCTCAGTTGATTCTCACCACCAACGCTGAGCAATCCTCTCTTTGAAGACCCGGCACCATTCTCCTCTTAACCGCACACAAACACCGACCACGGAGAAGGTAAATATTATTCGAGAACGTATTAAGACTGCACAGAGTCGTCAGAAGAGTTACGCTGATAGAAAACGTAAGGGGGTTGAGTTGAATGTCGGAGATTTCGTGTTTTTGAAGGTCTCGCCGATGAAGGGTATTATGCGGTTCGGAAAGAAGGGAAAGTTAGCACCTAGATTTGTGGGACCATATGAGATCATTGAGAGGATTGGTAATGTGGCTTACAAATTAGCTCTACCACCTGCTTTATCTATGATTCACAATGTGTTCCATGTATCCTTATTGAGAAAGTGTGTACAAGACCCTTTCCAAGTAGTATCACCAGAATTGTTGGAGATTAGTGATGATCTAACGTATGTGGTGCGACCGGTTTCTATTCTAGATCGGGATGTAAAGCAGTTGCGGCGCAAGAAAGTGAACTTGGTGAAAGTGCAATGGAGTGAAGATGAGAACGACATTACCTGGGAGTTAGAAGAGAAAGTTCGGCGTATGCACCCTGAACTTTTTGCTTAATATTCTTTCTTATCGAATCTCGGGACGAGATTCTTTTGAGGTGTGTATATTGTAGCGACCCTAATTTTCTTAAGTCATTATTTATTATTATTATGGTTATTATTTTTTATTTTATTTTTGGCTTTATTAATTGGGTGGTCACATAAGAATTTAATGTGTTATTTAATGAATTTAATGTCGTAATTAATTAATTTAATATATTATTTAATTATATACAATTAATCTAAATATTTATATATTTATATTTGTTATAAAAAAAAAGAGGGGTTATATATAGATATTTATATATATTTAATCT